>CAXAMN010027561.1:364391-424153 GCA_963970005.1 Durusdinium trenchii
GCGGTCAGGGCCGCTTCTGTTACGAAAGGTGTGTCGTACGTTTTGAGCTCTTTCTGAAACTGATCTTCGTACAACTTGTATGCTGTGATTGCATAATCGGTCATAGCCATGTGGACTTGCTTTCCACCATGGAAACTGAACACCATGTGATCCCGTCCCAGATAACGGCCGGGTTCTTCCACTGAATCCACTTGGATGTGATCAGCTAGCAACTCCCAGTAGAGATCAACTGATTGGGATTCTCCTGCGACCACAAGGTCGTCAACGTACGCGGCAACAAGAACCTCACATGATTTGATGTACCATAATGATGGCCACCCTTCAACTCTTTCCCCTTGAAGTTCGATTACCACAACACGATCCAAGTAGTCACCCCAGTCGTCCCCACTGGTTGGATGGCCGTACATGGCCTTCCTCAGTCTGGCTGCCACACGTCTGAATCGTCCTACCCAGTTGGGTTTCCAAGTTTCCCTAGGCAGAATTACGTACGTGGGTACCTCAGTTCCAAGCGGCGCTTGGAGATATGCCTTGCGAGCATCTGCGATGGTCACCTTGTGGTTGGGTCTTAACCCAAACCATAGTACCACATGAATGGTAGCCAATGTAGCCGGGATCGACTTCAGCTCTCTGAACAAAGCTAGTTGATTGTTTTGATCACGAGTGTCATCTCCTCTAAACACCAATCGAACCTTCAACTTAGATCGTTCTTTGCTCTCCGAGTTCTTGATATGTCCTATAGCCATGATTTCTGCTACATGAATCAACCGATTGGAATCCCGAGCTTCTTTCTTTAGAACATCCACTTCATGAATGTCTTCGTCATCCCAAACGTCCATGCTACGCATGGCTTCGGCTTCCTCCGCAATCTTTTGCTTTCCCTCTGGATGGGTGAACAATTGCTGTCTAGTCAACGGGGTGTGAACCATTCCGAGGACTTGTTGAGCCATCCACAAACCCTTTTCCTGATGAGCAATGGTTCCATGAACAACAGGTAGAGTAGGGATATCCCGAAACGCAGCTTGGGGATTCAACGCAGAAAGTATTGCTATGGCCATTTTGTTGTTGTAGATTCCTGACGTCTTCGCCATCCTTCCTCCTTCAATGGGATCGTGCTTGTGACCCGGAGGGTGAGCACAACGAAACTTGTCCAAATGAGATGCCAACCTTCGATTTGTTGTCACAACTCTCCATTCTTTCAAAGGATGCTTTCCATCGATTTCCAATCCCATTCCACAACCAGAAGGGAAGCAAGAAAACATGTTGAGGTCCATTATCATTTGAGCTACCTCATCCAAATGCCACCCTCCATTGTGAAGCGGCCATTCGAACGAAACCGAAGCCCCCGATTTCACAGCGACCTTAGCCAATGATTTGAAGTTCTCGAGCAGGACTCTAGTTGCATTCCGCTTTTCGTTCAAAACCTGTTGAAAGTTTGGACCCTGAGTCGCCAGGTTGAGATTCTGCAGTGGTGAGTACGGTCCACACGGTATGGATCCCCATAAGTCAATGGATTCCCCTTTGGAACATGTTTCTTCGAACCAAAACAAGATTTGATCTATGATCTCAGGTTTGGTGAGGTCTCCAAAACTTTCAGTCAAACCTAAGTACGGAATCAAACATGCTTCCGCTACTCTGCAACATGCACTTCCTTCCGAGCAACAAAACTCCACAAACCATTTCTTCCCTTGCTTGTTCTTTGGGGGTTTGGGTGTTGGTTTCGTTTGCATGAGCATGGCTAACTTACTAGTCAAGGATTCCTCATTCCCATGTCCTTCATCGATTGCCTGCATGTAAATGGATGTGATGACCTCCTGACCTTGCTCCAAGTCACTTTGCCGGACTTCCCGCCCAGTAGCCGGAGTTGTCAAAGCAAACATGTCGACCCCCCCCAACCGTGGCAGGTGCATCATCTTTGGCGGGCTTAGGCTCGGCCGTCTTCCGTCTTCTGATTGGTTCGCCTTCCAACAACTCATCAAACCGATCTCGACAAGCCTGAGTATGAGCCGTGGAAATCCCAGTCCTACATCCTTCACATCTCGGTGTTTTACCATAAGAAGCAATGCGAAGTTCTGTGATCTTTCTTCTTCTTATCTTGATCCCTTTGCCAGGTACACTACTGTCTTTCTCTCCTTCTCCAAACAAATCCTGCTCTTCTTCTACAATATCATCAAAGATAGGTTCATCTGCAGGGTTGTCTTCAAGGATAGAAGGTTCATATTCGAAGTCATCAGCAGGAGCGGTTTTATCCTTGGTCTTGGCTGGAAACCTCCAGTCACCAACAGGAATGGCAATAGACCTAGTGACTACTTCCTTACAAACTCCTTCCAGAAAAGCATCCATTGGCCATACCCTGTAGCAACCCTTGAACAGCATCCCATCCGTCAGTTCAGCACCCAGAAACAATGATGCCTCACCCTTGGGAGAGTACGTGGTCACGTCAGGATTCTTGTACCAGACCAAAGCGCCAAATGGAACCATGAAAGACTCAATAGGATAACTCATGGCAACCTCATACCTAGTGGGGGCCGGTCCGTCATCATCCCATTCACCTACAGCGGGGGTTGAGACATTGAATGCCCACTCCAAGTACTTCTGAGCCAATGGCCAATACTGAGGTTCAATCCCTGCATGCAGCAAAATAGAAGTGGTCATTCCCTTGACATTTCTTACCATGGATTCGGCGATGGGGTTATGCAAACGCTGATTGGGTGCGGCAGGCTCCTTAGCAAATCCAAGGCTGTCCAATGCTTTGCGCAACTCTGGTGCACGATCCGACGCAACCTGAACCACTCCCGGACGTTTCTTACCAACCATTCTTCTCAACGCCGTCTCAACTTCTTCTGCTGATTTGGTCATGCAGGGGAAAAGAGAAACAAATCCTGAAAATTGGTCAACAATCACCAACGTATATTGCTCTCCTCTGTTGCCAATTTCATCCCTAGTCACTATGTGATCTATTGATATTTTCTCCAAGTAATGAGTTGGTTTCTCTTTCTCTCTTGCCTCTCGAAGTCTCTCATTCATGTTTTGATGTCTTCTGTGCTGAGCTTCCAATAGTTTCGCTTGTTGACATGTATCACAAGTTTTCGATTTGGGTAGGTGAGTCATCAAGTGATGAATCCCTGATTCGTCTTGTTCCCGTTCAAGCCCCTCTTCACCCTGGTCCCCACTGATTTCCTGGTGGTCCTCATCACCTCGGTCACCTCCGCCCGCGCCAGGCGCAGGGTCAGAGGGCAGGGGCAACGGAGACCCACCTTCTGGATGAGAACTACTGACCCCTTCCTCCGCTCCGCCAGCGCCAAGCGCATGGTCGGAATGCAACAAAGAAGAATCAGCCACAGGATCACCCCCCCCCAACAGGAACATCGGTGGCGGGTAAACCATGAGTGCATTCGATGGAGAGCCTGAAAATTGGAACATGGTGATCAACACGAACTGCTTCCACAACCTCCCCTTGGATGTCAATGGTGCAATGCGTGGTTGGTGGAACCAACATAGGTAATGAATTGGGTTCCCAAACAAATGTCCAACCGGATTCGGCGGAACACAGCTGACCAATTGACAACGCCAACGGACACTGGGGCAATAGGTAGGTTTGATGGAATCGATCAAATTCACGAGACCAAAAGCCGACTGTAGTACTTCCGGATTGGTGGCCCCCCCCCCCGTCAAGAAATTGAGAGGTTTCGAACTTGTAGTTACAAAGTCCGATGGGAGGTTCAAACCCTGTCTCTTGAAAGCCTCAACGGAACCGAGGTTTTCCCCGGCACCCGTATCTCCAACAAACTCCAAGAATCCAGAGTGCGAGTCCGCTACAGCTGAAGTTGCCAGAATAGCAACAGCTGCAGCCACCTTAGCAGTGCCTGAAGGGCCGTTGGATGTTCCCTTCGGGGCCGCCTGAGCAGTACTTGCATGTGAGTAAGGACATGAATCACCCCTCATACACCTGCCTTTGGCATGATAGATGCATGGATAGTTAGACTTATCAGCGGGTGTCATGGGTTTGGTGGGTTTCCCACCGGTACTCGAAGTGCTGCCTGAACCTTTGGGCTTTTCCTTTCCGGAATCCTTCTTGTCTTTGCTTTCCCCTTTTCCTGTGCTTTTCCCGGTCCCTTTGTTGGGTTGTGTCGAAGAACTAGAACTTGCTGCTTGCTTGGGGTTCGCTTTGGGAGAACCTTTCTCCTTTCCTTTGGTGGCTGTCACCGCAGGAGTTTTCTTCACATGGGTCGGCCCCCGTTTCAAATCATCTCTTAATGACTGGGTATTGGTGTCATGTTGAGCCTCAAGCAAAGCTCGTTCGACCCCTTCCCATAGTGCATCAAATGATCGATTGGGTGAACCAATGGAAGAATCATAATACTTGTCCATAACCCTTCGCATGAGCGGATGGCGCTTGAGTGTGTTGAAGATCCACTGAGACATCAATTCCTCGTTGGGCCTTTGACCTACAGGGAGTTGACTCAAGATGTACACTACCCGATCACGCCAATGTCTGAGGGCGGCTGCTGAATCCTGAGGCACCGGGAGTTGGAACAATTCCAATGACGAAGTGATTGCACCTGCTGCCACTGAAGTGTCAAATTCTCTCGAAACCAGATTCACTATGTAGCGACCTCTGACTTGTTGGGATGTCGACTCACACAGTTCGACGTAGGACTGAATTTTCAAACCAAATGAGGTCTTCAATGCTTCGGGCTTACACAACACTGATGCGATAACTCTATCCAATCGAGGAAAATCCCCTGACGAGGTTCTAAGCAATTCAGCTTGTTGACCCCGGGCTTGAAATGCTGGATTGAGCCAATCATTGAGTAACCCCTCTGGGCTATGATCATATGACAGCAACATGGTTCGAACAGCATTCTTCCACGATCGAAATTGAGACGCTGAATCCGGCAATGTCGGTAACTTCAAGTGATGGAGATCTTTGGTCCTGAGTGCTCTTCGTTCCACATCATCTGGTTCACCAACACTACTAGGACAACCAACACCGAAGAGATTGGGGTTCTCTTGATCATCATCTTCTTCCCCAACCGGCTGCATATGAAAACCTATTGGCATTCTGGTAGCGGGATCCTGATTATCCAACCTGACAACTGGCGTCGTGCTTCCTTCTTGCAACACTTGTGGCGCAGGAGCTTGCTGCATCCAAAGATCCTGGATATACTCTTGATGGGTATCCAATTTGGATTCAACTCTGGTAAGCTGCAATTCGAGGCCATCAAGTCGTTGGATGATCCCTTGCATCTCCGTTCCATTGAGGGATAAAAGGTTTTGTGTTTGGGTTTCTCTAGCTCTTTCTGTGTGTTCACTCTGTGCAATCGAAGCTTGCAACTGTCCTCGAACCCATTGATTCTCTCTGGTCATGTATTCCACTTGAGCCCTTAGTCTGCTAATCTCATTCATTGCCTCAGCCCTAGTTGATTCAGCATCAACCCTTGCTTGTGCAACAGCCTGAGCTGCTTCGACCTGTACCCCAGCCACGACTGAAGCTGCTTCGGCTCTCAACCCGGAGGTCGCTGCCGATGCCGCCAAGTCACCAATCATGTTAGGGTCTGGACCATGCACATGCTGCTGAAAATGAATGGACCTTTGATCTAAGTTCACTGTTCTCTGATCCTGATAAACTTGAGTAGATGATACCTCCCTAGTATCAACCATCACTTCATCATGATTCTCTTGGCGGTTCATCTGAACTGCATAGTTCCCTGGACCAAAAGAAACTGGATCATGAGATGTGGAGTTTCCCAATGGGTTTCTAGGCATGGGCAACAACGATGCTGACCCTCTCTCCAAACTATCCGGGGAAGCGGTCGGCCTTTCCATGTCCGTCAACATCCTTCCTCTTGGGGGTCGATGTGAAGGAGGATAAGGTGAGCTGGATTGCCTCTTCACCGGAGTGATGGATCGATTTCTGGGTCTTCGTGTCGAATCACTAGACTCCTCTATCTCGGTGCCGGCTGCTTGCGCAGGTATTCCGAAATTCTGGCTGGTGGATGAATTGGTTGAAGTCAAATGAAGACTGGATGAACTGGTTTCTTCTGCCATGCACTCCCCAACAACCTACTTGTGACCAAGTTTCCAAGAAGAAAACAACCGCTTTGGCCCCGTCAGCTGCTCCCGCGCAAGCGCAAGGGTAGACCAGCTGCGATCCTAATCAGTCGTGAAGATACCTGGCCAAGCAGGAAATTCCTTAGGGACCAGTCCACGACGTGTCACCTCTGCCAGGGCTTTCGTGAGGTCTTCCACCACCACACAACCAGGGGGCAAATGCCTTGGGGGATTTCTGCAAAGAAATGGATTCACAAGAATGGTATCCAATCCCCTTTCCGAAAGCTTCCAAGCGAGATCCAACCGATCGTCAATATGGATCGAGACAGTTCTTGGATTCAGAAGTGGCTTAGCCTTGTCCGAGTCAATCAACAATCGCAACTGAGTATGGTAATCACTGTTAAAGCGATGTACCTCTGACACAGCCGATTGACGTCGAGCTTGAGAAGATGGTCCGGCACGGCCTATGTAAGAACAGATACCTGCCTGGTGGTAGCGGCTTTTGTGAAGCCAGTTACACAACGATGACCGGGCAGTACGTTCAAAACGACCCTCCACTTCAGTGTTGAGATCCAGAACCCCGTGTAAATCCACACTGATTCGAATGAAGCAGTTGGCACTTGGCGCCGCTGTTCGTTCCACTGGGATGTGTGCAGCCGGTGACAAACCCACAACCGGATCCGAGATACGTGGCCTAGCTTTGGGGATGACAGCCTTGGGACTCACCGCAGAAACAGCCTTTGCAACAACCGGGGTAGCCTTTGGTTCCACAGGAGCAGCCTTAGCTTCTACCGTTGGTACGAGTTCCAAAGACACAGTAGGGCTTACCGGTTCCACAGCAACCGCCTTGGCCTTAGGGGATCTCTCACCCCTTGGCAGCTCCAATTGCCGCTTTGCTGGTGAAGCCTTCTTCTTAGAATCACTACTCGAACCTGCCTGTGGATTTTCAGACAACGCCGGTGCTACCAAGAACTGGGTGATGTCTCCAACAGGAGATGAATCAACTGTATCCACAACTGCCCTTGATGCACTCGATGCTGCAAGTTCCCCCCTAACCTTTTCCACTCGAGCCAGCGACGCTGACCCAGTGGGGGCTGACTTGGGATTGTGTCGACCCTCGAGGGTTTCCCTTGCTAAAGCCTCAGACTTTCTAGTCTTCTTACCCCCACGCTCTCCACGAGGCATACAAGGCTCTATCCAGAACGCAGGCCAGACCAGTCTGCGGCGCAAGCCGCAGTAGAGCTGCAACGGAGCAGCAGCGAGGCAGCTATGGCCAGATGAGACCACAAACCAAAACAAAGTAAACACACAAGAACCAAATACGGCTGATAACCACGTTTTAGTGGCTTCAGCACCCTTTTCAACCTTGAGCCAAAGATCAAGTAAGACGATTAGTTATCGTCACAGCTATGGCAAACTGAATTCCTACCAAGTGAAAACAGCAGGTTTATCCCCAAGTGATTCTCGTCACAAGAGTCAGTCAGAAGAAGGAGCAAGCACGCCTACCGCTGGCATCTGCATTGGCTCTGGTGCATGCATTGAGTGCATCAGTTCAAGCACCTTAAAGTTGAGGGCCTGCAAGCATATTCACCATTTGACAGCAGGCACTTTCTGAAGCCCGAACTAACTTGGAAGGGCTTGCAAAAAAACAACATGTGCTGAGAACATCTTATTGTGTATCTCTCGATCAGCCTTCGCAGGAAGTTGTTCCCGCACAAGGCCTGGTGGCATGGCAAAAGGCTTAACTATACATGACATTGACCCTTGTACTTAGGGAGAACTTTGCATGTCCATGGCGACACTGCTTTTCAGATAACAAGATGCGAGCCTCAAAGCGGCCATTGTCTTGCATTCCGGGAAAGGAAAAAAAACAGTCTTGCAAGGACGCTACTAGGAGCAAAGGGCCTCACTACTAGGAGCAAAGGGCCTTACTACTAGGAACAAGAAGCTAGTAGAAACAATATATAAATTAGAATTTCTTTAGAATCAAATTAAAATGTCAGGAATGACGATGCACCGGTGCATGTGCTTACAGGATCGGGTAGGCCCAGGGGCCTGTGCAGCGAGCTGGCAAGCGGACGCGAGCCAAGCCTCAGTTCGATCTGTCATCAATTGAGGCAAATCCTATGAAACATTCTTTGAGGTCAAATGAGTCAAAGGCCATTGCTATTAGGTTTGAGGGGTCAAATAGCAATGGCCTCCAACCTAGAAGCGATGGCCTCCAACCTAATAGCGATGCGGCCAAAATATGCTGGAAAACAGTGCCATTTGGTCCAAAACCCGGCCTCTGAGCAGGTACATAGCTGCTCAGCCTTTGTGTTTGCAGGTGATAAAGTCACGTGCCTCTGCCTGGGGGCATCGATACTGTGCATTTACAGCAATTTACCCTGCTTGTCGATGCACCACCGCTTTCCTTCTCATGATCAGGCAAAGGCCAACTTGTTGTGCCCTCATTCTTGTGTACTGTGTACTCCTGTTGAATATGCAGGAATCACTTGAGCCTCAAGACAAGGAAATGTACGGAGCTGTTGCTGCTGGAACGGGCGTGGTTTGACAATCCTCAAATGGTGCATTTGCCGAGACTCTTCCCTTGTGCCTCAAGAGCCATACAGCCAGCAATGCCTCCTTGTCCTGCTAGATGTTAGGATCTGATATAACCAGCTTCGCAAGAGAGACCCTCTCCTTGTCGCTGCTGCAAACCAATTCCTGAAACAAAGCAATTCCACCCCATGATACAATGCAAGCTCGCCAAGAGATTAGGCTACTCTTTTGCTTCATTTGGTGCACAAACGGTCGTGCCCCACACATGCTTCAGCCCACTCACAGGTGCCTTGAACTCTAGGGTCTCTGGTAGCTTGGCTCGAGGAGTTGCTGGTATATCCTGGTCATTTCTGGTAGTGAATCGTCCCAGAAGGCTTGAAGAGCAATAGACATAGTCTCCTCCTTTTCCTCATCCCTGGACTGGTTGGTCTCTTTCGTCAGGTCCACAGTGAAGACAGCACGGGACCTCAGCACGAAAAGCGGTTGAAATGTTCCTAATAGCTTCTTGTTCCTAGTAGTACGGCCAGGAGCCCCTAGTAGCATCCTTGTTCCTAGTAGTACGGCCAAAAGCCCCTAGTAGGGTCCTTGCTCCTAGTAGCGATGCCAGGAGCCCCTAGTAGCACTCGAAGAATGCAGTCCAAAGGCGGTAAATGAAATTAGTTTGTCCTAACTTCAATGTCAAAGCAACCACCTACATTTCTGAGCAAGACTGTCAATCAATGGCATCATCCGATGCTATGTGCGTGTGTGTATAGTGTGTATATATATATATATGTATGTAGGTATACATGTAGACGATGCTCCACCAAAGATCCATTCTGAAGATTTTGAAGGATGTCACGCATATCTGCAGGAAATTCCAGCTATGTATGTCTTTCCTTAACTTTCGGAATGTATTTGTCTGGTCCAGTGTTCTTTGTTCAATCATTTAGCCTGTCCAGGTTTCTTGCACCTGATGCATCTGACTGTCACAAAAGCTGCACAGGCTCAAACAACATTGAAAAAAAACAAGTGTTTAGATGACAATCCACGTAGACTTCACTAGCCCTCAGAACTTTTGTGGATTTTGTTGAGCCTGCCAAAGCTTTCTCCCCCATCTGACCTTCACAAAAGCTGCACATGCTCAAAAAATGCTTTGGCAGGTCCTTTAGACTGCCGAGTTGTCATTTGTCGTTTGTTTTTGAACCTGTCAGGTTTTGTGAGGTTCAACCACTGAAAGTTGGTGACTCCTGTTGAGTCTGTTGCAGTTCTCTGCACCTTTCCTGAATCCAACCTTCACAAAAGCTTCACAGGGGCGTAAGTCAAGTTGACATGATTAAAATAATCTCTCTGATGTCTTGCTGGGCCATGCGGCTCCCGGAACTTCAATCGAGACATCAAAGCCCCGACCTGGACATCAAAGCAAACATACAAATTCAAATACTGTAGACTGTTGATGACTGTATAGTCTTGCAGCACGATCAGCAACAAGACATGCATCTTCTGTTTGGTCACCACCACCTTGTTTTGTCTCCTTTTGGGTCTGTTGAGAAACGGATCACCTGCAACATGACCTACCAAGACCTGCTAAGACATTATTTGTTTAAGCCGGCCCTTACTTAATTGGGTAGGTGCCTGCTTAATTAAGTAGGGGCGACTAGTTCGCTCCTAGTAACTGGATGCAGGATAGCTCACGCTTCTTCAAGGAAGCTCCCCCTGAAGAAAAAGCGCTCGCACTAATGATTTGGTTCCTAGATTCTTAGGAAACTTACTTGAGAAAAGACCAACCTCTGTCCCTTGGATCTTGTCTGCAGAAGCAAATTAGGCTTGAGATACTGCAACACCAGGCGAAGAAACACTTGTAGAATCTGAACAGTTTAAACCCATAGTACAACTTCTAGACCGAAACCAGAACATGGAAAGCGAAAGCGCCGTCTTTCTCACATATGGAAAGATATCCAGCCTTGCCAGCTCCCTCTTCCCCACCTAAGCATTGGGGTGCGGAAGCAAACTAAAATCCCCAAGTGCGCGTGGCAGCATGTGGCCAAGCGCGTGTTGCTGACTGCATGCAGTGAATGTGAGTGCATCCCGGAAAAGTTTCAGTGTGCTTCGGAGAGAAGCCTTTGACAAGGCATGACAAGGTTATCCTCTTCTTGATCCATGAAGATGTCCGGTGTTCTGAGTGTCTACTCTTAGCAAGGACAGTTCGAGTTGTAAGGCAATTGAGAAAGAATTGACATTCAATGATCGCATCCCCCGAGCCTCGTTCAATAAAAACGAGATTTATGTATAAATATGTGCATATATATATATGTATGTACACTAAGGTGATGGCGTTGTGCGCGAGGATCCAACGTCAAAGTTGCTGAGAAGACGAAGGTTTGCAACCTAAGCAAACAGAAGTCGCTGGCATGTTTCAGAAGCTTCTGCATCTGCCTTGGAACTGGTGCATTCTTGGATCAAGGCTGTTGAGGTCGGTCGATGGACTGGTACCTGAGCCCACAGAAGACAGCCAGACTCTGCGAACCCAGCCGTTCATAGAGACAGCAGCAGCCACTTTTTCGCTCAAAACTGGAGACATTGCTCCACATCTTCCTGCCAGATGTCATGATGGGCAAAGCAGCATAGCAAAGAAAGAGGAGGCGGAGTGCATCGGGCAGGCGCTGGTCGACTGATTGCAGGGCTTTCTGGAGACATGCATGGTTCTTGGAACACGTTGGCAAGGCCCAAGCAGGAGCTCAAGGATCTTGTCCAGTTCCTTGAAGTGTCCAGACTCGACCAAACGATCTGCCTCCGCAACGCCCGGCCACCCCAGGCCCCACAAAGTCAAAACCATAAGGCTCCATGCATATGAGCAACATAAAGCCAAGACAAAAATTAATTGGAACCGAAACAAATCACTCTAAACAAACCAGTGGTAGAATAAAAGTATATCAGTATATCTCATTCAAACCATGAGGTGTCAGGTAGCAAAAGGGTTCGCCCTCTTGAACAAAGGTTGGTACACTTCTCGTGCGTGTCACCTTGCGCAGGTCGGCCAGCGCCTTTTCTCTATGGCTCGAACGGACGGTGTTCGTCCTCCAAACAAAAGCCAAGTATGGCCAAAGGGGTCCCTTGAGTTCACAGGATCGCGGTGCGGCGGTTGTCAGTGAAGTGTCGTGCTGACATGTCTGAACCTGAAAAACTCACATGCCCCGAACCGTCGCACAGCAGGTCCGTGAATGAGGGATCTTTCAGGCTATCTACCTCAGCTTTCAGCGGCAGCGGCCCAGCTGCTCGGAGTCGCTTTGCAGCGGTGAAGGTGCTGTCGTAGACCAGGTTCCATCTCTGGCCGCTGGACAGGAACTTGGTGATCTTGTCCTGGGCGCTCACCTTCGTCATCCCATCCGCCAACTGCTGGTCCGAATTGCACCAGCGCAGAATGGTGGATTGATCCACCAAATGCTGGCTCAGGCCAAGCACTTCCAAGGCAGTGTGCTTCTCCTTGGCGGACATGTTGGGAATGTCCTCCTGTTGAAGGAGGTCGAACAGCGCCTTTGCGTCCACCACCAGGACGCCAGGAGTCAGGCGGGAAGTCGCCCATGGTGAAGCCAGCGTAGCTTCTCGGCCAAGTAGCTCCTGCCACAAAAAGCGCACCATCATCAGCTCAGCCTCGCACTCGGACAAGGCTTGTGCTTCCGCTGCCAAGCTTGAACGGCAGACTCTTCGGAGCTTATGGGTGCTCTAGCTCATGATGCTCACTGGGCCTTGATGGCCATCCAACATCTTCTTGTTGACAAAGCCGATGACGTAGCCACCGGTGCTGGAGAGATCGCACCGATTCGCCAGAGCAGCATCTGACCATCCCACGGCCACAATGTCCTCGTCGGAGGTGGCCTTGAGGTCATACACAGTGACGCCGAGCTCCTTCTGGCTGTAGATCTCCTTGACGAAGCGGTTGATGTCCTTCAAGGTGTTCCGGTCACCTTTGGGCAGCATGCTTTGGAGATGGCTCAGCTTCGAGGAATGCTGAGGGCCGCTTTGGTAGCAACGCCATTGCGCTGCTCCTAGGACTGCACGGCACTGATGCCGCTCATGCTCCGTCAAGTCCTTGGTGAGGCCATCTTCAGTCACCTGGTTGATCTCCTGGCAGAAGGCCTCTTGAGTGAGGTGCCAATGCCCATGAATGCTCTGCTCCATGTTGACTCCACAATGATGGAGAGGAGCACATTCCCAGGGACTCCATCGGAGCCGTCCATGAAAGGCTTCCAGGAAACCAATCCATTGCGAATCCCTTTCGTCCCCGACTTCGACGCCCTTGGCAACCTTCTTTGCCACAAACTTGGAAGGGTCCTTGGCGATGGCTCGCCATTCCGCCTCACTGGCGGGCGCCGGCAAAGTGACCGCAAAGACATAGTCCTCCATCGCCAAATCCTCATGGGCGTCTGCTGCTAGGAGAGCTCCACCTTCACTGCCGGTGCCCCGTTGCTGTTGAAGGTATTCTTGACGTTGCGCCGAATGAGGTCGTTCAAGAAGTTCATGTCGTCGTCGGGCTTCAAGGAATGGGCGGTGCTGAAAGAGAGGGCCTTGTTCAGCCGTCCCAAGTGGTAGGTAGGAAGGATCACCTACCAATCGAGCAGGGTGTAGCTCATCTTGGACCTGATCTCGAGGGTCCAGTGAAGGCGTGTACTCCTCCATGTCGATGTCGGGAGCATCAGGATCATCATCTGCAGCTGTCTCAGCTGGCAGGAAAGAAGTTCCTCTGGAGGTCTTTCGCACCTTCTCAGGGATCTGTTGGTGCCCCGTCGACGCTGAAGCGGTCGAACTTTCAAGCGCTCTTTTCATCTCAGCGCGTCCGGCTCGCTCTTGTTCATCTAGAAGACGACGAGCAGCTTGGGCTTGTTCTCGAAGTTGAAGGTCGGTGAGCAGTTCATCATCATACTCGCCCTTATTGATCAGTCTGGAGAGGTTCTGGAAAGTCCATGGCAGCGTCAACTGAGTTGTGCTCTCTGCCACCAAGCGTTCACGCTCTGATGCGTGTCGCATCTGATTGAAGTGGACCTTCTTGAGTCTCCCAGCTGCGATCAGCCAAGCCACATGGTGAGGTTGTCGAACATGTCCATCATAGGTCACCTTGGTCTCGCATGCCAAGACTCTGGCAGGGCCGTACCATCGGGCAACGCGTCTTCGAGGAACATCAAGTTCTTGATGAGAGCGCTCTTGTCGATCTGCAGGAGGTTGGTAGCGCTTGTAGAAGACGAGATCGCCAGGGTCGAACCTCACAGGCCTTGCCATCTGGGGATCTCACGGTGGCGCTTTTCGGCTTCCAAGCGAGTCTCCAGTTGCCGCTGCATGCGAAGAGAGCTGTTCATTCCTGACCAGTATGGAAGGTCAGGTGCTTCATGCAGTCGTCGTTCGGAATCAGTGAAGTTCCGGCCAAAGACCCATTGGGCAGGTGCATAGCCACCAATGTTGGTCATCTTGTTGTGAGCTCCCAGCATGGCCCAAAGTGCAACTTCTGGAGAACTAGAGGAAGATCTCAGATGAGCCATGAGCTTTCTCTTGAGGGCGCCGATGAGGCGTTCAACATGTCCCAACTGTCCGTGGCTCTCCGCAGGGATGGCGTTGATCTCGATGCCATGACCTTCAGCCCATTCTTCCAGAATGCGTCCACGATGAGCACCCTCCTTGTCCAGCTTGATCATGCGAGGGTGCCCGAAGTACTGCACCCATGTGCGGTGGAAAGCTTCAATCACTTCAGGCGTGGTGGCGTTTCGACTGTGGCCAGGTAGCGCAGGATGAGTGAAGAGCAAAAGCTCCTGCCCCGTAGCCTGAAGCTTCATCGATGATGATCTGGAAGTTGTAGGTGGTGTCGCCAATCGTCACCTCCATGTTATCCAGCTGGATCACTTCCCACAGCTCAGTGGCCGTCTCCAAAGTGGTCGCTCTTCTCGCAGGCGGAATTGCCGCTTCCTGGCAATCTTGACAATGCACCAGGTTGGCCAATGTGCGAAGCAATTTGCTAGCTCCACGATCTCGCAGCATTTTGGTCATGGCCTGTCGACTCGGATGTCCAAGCTTCCGGTGGAGTTGAAGCAATTCCATGGCAGCCTTCTGGATCTCCTGGTCAGTGAACTCCTTGAGGGTATCCAGGTCATAGTCATCGGACTCCTGGACGGCAAAGCTCTGGGCCTCTTTCTCGTCAAAGATGTCGAAGAGGATCTTGGCAACTTTCTTGCACATCTTCTCAGGGTACAGAGCTGACTGCCGAGTCAAGTTGCCACCTTCACAAGGAGTGTGTGGAGTAGTGCACTGACATAACTTCTGCATCTGCCAGACATGGCGTGAGGTGCTGCGAAGTTTCCAAGGCTTCTTGATCAGGCCTCCATCGGAAGTCTTGAGGTCGTAGGCACAGCCATCCAGCATCGCCTCATGGTAGTTCACCTTCTGCCAGAAGTTCTGGACGGAGTTGAACTTCCAGCCGTTGTTATAGCGTGGCCATTCTTGGATGACGTCACGGCCAGCTTGGACCTGAATGGTCAGAAGGGTGAAGGCTCTGGTTGCCAACTTCTTAGAGCGGGCGATCTTCTGCTGGATGTTCTGGTAACCTTCAGGAGTCATCATGTTCAGCTCCTGAATTGGTGAAGTCGGGCCACAAGGTAGTGCAAGCCAGATCACGTCGGGCTTCTCCGTCTCGATGAGGTCCTTCACCTTGTTGAAGCCACTGCGTTTCATCAGGTCACACCCATTATGGAGTCCGCAGCGAATGCCTTTGCCTCCGCGAGCTTCAACTGCTCGAGTGATGCCGCTCTCAGGTTCGCAGCACAATTCCAGGATGACCGGCATTCGTCGTCCAGGGTTCAAGGCATGGAAGGGTGCAAAGATGTCTTCCACAGCCTGCTGGTACTTTTCGGTCTCATTGATCAGAAAAGCGGTCTCCTCCGAATCGAGGTGGTTGATCATCTCCTCCTCGCCGGTGGTGTGACTGGTGTGACACTTCCGTCTTTTCGAGGGAAGCGAACTTGGCAAAATGCCATCATCAAAACCTGCAGCGGGCGTCTCCTCATCCACAGGAGTCATAGTCGCCGGTCGCCGCGAAGAGGAGGAAGTAGATCGTCCAAAAGATGCCATAGAGCTCGACAGTGCCATGGTTTGAGAAGGTTTTGGCATTGAATTCCGTGTTGGTGAAACCGTGGTGCTTGGATCCGGAGGGATGCCATCAAGCATGTCTTCATCGTTCACTCCGGTGCGCTGACGAGAGACCAAGATTTCTCCGTGCCCGGCTCCCGAGTCTCGTACTCCAGCGCCTCGGCTGGTTCCTCCGGCTTTCGGCTCTTGCGGCCTGGGGTGATGCTCATCTCGGGATAGCCGTCGCTGGGAAGAGGACCTTGTGAAAGCATCAAAGCAGATCTCACTAGGTCGTGGTCCGAACTCCTGTCTCCCTTGCCCTTGGTGGTGTCCTTGCCCTGTTCGGTCGGCTGGAGGTGGTCCTTGATCTTGACCTGATCTTTGTATTCCTGGGTTTTCAACCAATCCAGCTTCTTCTGCTTCACCTGGGCAAGCTTGGTCTCGAGGGATCGCTCCTGGGCGTCGTAGGAGATCTTGTGGTTGTTGAGTTCGGGACTGCCCTTCTGAGGCTTCTTCTCCTCGATCTGCTTGCGAGTGTCTTGGTCCAACGGTCCTGCCTGTCGAGTTTTGCCGTGGCTGCCCCAAGTGGGTGTGTAGCTCAGTCGTAGACCACAGCCCTGGCAGGCTTTCCAAATCGCGAATTTGTTCGATCCGCTCGGTGACCCTCTCCCTGGTGGAGCTTCGACATGCTCCCCATGGCAAGGACCTCCTGTCGTCCGAGGGTCCCTCGGATCGGGCCCCTGAGTACGCTCCCAGTCGTACTTCTCGTCGGCTGCCAACCTCGCCTTGATCTTGTCCACCTCCGTGGTCTTCTTGGGTGCCATGAAAGGCCGAGGTGAGGGCAGCTGTCGTGACAAGAGCTGCCAGTATGCGGTCCCGCATAGCTTGATCTGAGTGTTGCAGCGGTCGGAGCGAATGATCCGGGTTCATGAGGTATGCAGCTTCATCAGCAACAACTGTAGGTGGAGAATCATCATTGCCCACATCTTCAACCATGCATACGTGATCCCAGGGTGCACAATCACAAATGAAAGACAAGCACTGTGTACAGAAAAATGGAAAAGTGCCACTCAACGAAGTTTCCGGTGATTCTGGTGGGTTGTCACTTGAAAGGATCTCTTGGGCCTCGTTGGTGATGTTACCTTCAGAGGTCTCGGACGTGGTCTCGGAGGTCGACGACGACAGCTCGCACCATATTTGCTCTCTCGGACTGGTGCGAAGGTAGAGCTAAAGCCTCGCTCACGTCAAGCCAGTCCTTCGTGAGGTCGATGAGGAGGTGACCGGCACGACTTCGTTGAAGTGGTACCTTTTGGTTTGGGGCCACATTAGCCAACACCATCCACTGCCCAGCCACGTCGATGATGGCGCCGAGCTTCGTGAGTGTCTTCATTCCCACCAAGATGGGGACACGTTCAGCGTCGATGGTGAAGAGCCCCAAGGAGACCGTCTGGTCACCTAACCTCTGAGGGATCAAAGAAAACTGAACTCCACCGTTGCCGAAACGAAAAGGTCGCTGATAGGCGGCATCATGGTAGACGTCCACCCATTGGTCGCCAAGCAGGTGCTCTCGCTTGCGCATCAAACCTTCCAGCGCCTCCAAGCTTCCAACCGTCTCGGTGGCTCCAAGATCAAGCACGCCATAGCCAGTGGTGTCCGTCACCAGGGAGCTGTCAGTGGCGTCAGCCGTCATGCCAATGAAGTCCAATGAACTAGGTGTCATGGACTCCAACCAAAAGGTGCCTTTGTGTCCACCTTTTCCTTTTCCATTCGACTTGCCACGTTGAGGGCAATTGCGAAAGCCGTGGCCATGGTCGCCACAGATGAAGCATCCCGTACCAGTAGTCGTCGAACTGCTGGCAGTGCCTTTGGCCACGAACAAAGGTCTCGTGGAGGTAGAAGAGCTGGATGTCAAACTTGATGAAATAGATTTGCCCTTCTTGGATTTTCCTTTGCCTTTGCCCTTCTTGCCCTTCATCATGTTCAAGGGGTAGAAGCCCCGTGATGCACCTTTGGCACGTTGAAACTGCCGGCTCTGTTGAAAGGTGCGGGCTTTGGATTCGTAGTTCAGGAAGGCTTCCTCCAGCTCCTTGTACTCTTCAGGGTTGAGGTCGCTCCAGTTGTCTTCGGATGCCCAATAGGTGCCGAAGCCATCAGTCTCCATCCAAAGTCCTTGGTCCCAGACATAGCCATGCCAACCATCAGACTCCCAGCTCCAGTAGACTTCATCGTCATCGTGAAGGCTATCACCACCACTGCTGGGAGAAGGACCAGGATCATATACATCAGGAGGTAGTTTGGCACCTACCCAGTGAATCTCATTGGTGTCCTCATATCCATCTTCGACCGGTGAGGCAAGCAATCCCCACTGGCCATCTTCTTCGACCCAATAGGTCCGGCGTCGTCCATGAGGATGTCCACGTTGAAGGTCTGCTTGAAGGAGTTCTTCTTCTTGATCTCGAAGTGCAAGTTCAATGTCGGAGAACTTCAGGCTGTTGTTGACGGAAGCCTGAACAGAGAGTCGGCTGCTGGCACTGAGGTTGGCTCGTCTCAAGAGTAGCCAACCCAACACTTCATCAGGGAGTACGGAGATCTCCTCAACCTGCAACTCATCCCATGGAAGATCTGGACTCATCATCCCATTGGCGCTGCTGGTTCTTGCGCCATTCTTTCCATTCGGCTTCAGACCATCCTTGTCCTCGCCAATCTGCTTCTTCATCAGGATCATCCTGAGGAACAGGTTCATAGTCCTCAGGCACTGCACCAGTCTCATGACCAGCTGCCGTAGGGCTCGTCGAGGGTCGCTGTGTCGGACTTGTCGGTGATCGATGTGTCGGACTTGTCGTGGGCCTCAAAGGTGTCCGGGTTGGAGAGTCCGGCTGACTTGGAGGTTCATGCTGGGGTTCAGAGACACTGCGTCCATCACTTTCCTTGGGCTTTGAGGGTTGCTGTTGACGAGCACGAATGAGAGCTCGCTGAACCTTGCGGTAGGACTCCAAGAGCTCGTTCGCCCACTGACTCATGGTCATGCCCAAAGGACGGCGCAACCTGATGAGCAAGTCCTCAAGCCGTGCACCGGCGTCTGGAATTGCCGTTCTGCAGAGGCGATCTTGAAGATATCGAAGTAGATACTTCGTGCCGTTGCGCTTCCCCAACTTCTTGTGGTCCAAGGAGGGCGTCACCGCCCAGGCCCGATCGGTGAGCCTGGACGCCAAGTCTGGTCCAAGAAGTCGTCGTTTGTGCTTGGGAGTCATCTCCCATTGAAGTCTCACCTTGCGAGCGTAGTCTCCCCAGGTGGAGGGCTCGCCGTTCCATGAAGCCACTTCCTTGGAGGTCTTAGATCCCGACATCGCCACAGCCCAAGCCAGGCCACCCAAGAGGAACCAGAAGGGAGTGAGGAACAAGTAGTACGAGCGTAGTCGTGGTCACAGCCACCAATCTCGGAGTGCAGAGCGTCGGGCTCGAGGTCGTTGTAGTCAGCTATCCAAGCTGGAGCCAGGCCCAAATCGTCCTGGCTCCGCTACCAATGTCAGGTAGCAAAAGGGTTCGCCCTCTTGAACAAAGGTTGGTACACTTCTCGTGCGTGTCACCTTGCGCAGGTCGGCCAGCGCCTTTTCTCTATGGCTCGAACGGACGGTGTTCGTCCTCCAAACAAAAGCCAAGTATGGCCAAAGGGGTCCCTTGAGTTCACAGGATCGCGGTGCGGCGGTTGTCAGTGAAGTGTCGTGCTGACATGTCTGAACCTGAAAAACTCACATGAGGGTCGAACCTGTGATGAATCACCAAAGTACCATCCTTTGTGGTGACTTTGGGTTTCCAGAACACTTTCCTGCCGCTTAAGATCTGCAATCCTAACTCAACAGAAACACATCTACTACAAACTTGTTGCCTCTTAAAGCGCAACTCCATTGTGACTCGTTTTGTATTCTTTCACGTGAGGTGTCAGGGGTACTAACCGAGCAAACCTTTCACTCCATTGCAGTCACTTGCTGAAACTTAAGCGTCATCGGATCTATGAGGTTTTTGAAGGATCCTTCAGGCCCTTCGCCGGCCTCATCAAGGACAAGATGTCTCACATTCTTCAAGCCTTCCCTCAGCCACTCGCACTTATCATCCTCGCACAACCGGAGAGCTGCTGAGTGGCCGCTGGTACTTCTATTCAATGGAAACAAACATATGACCTTATATTGCGCAAGAAGGAGTTGCTTCCAATAAAAACTGTTTGTCAATCTTCTGCAGTCAACAACTGCACCCTGACCTCCTCACCCATCCCAAGCAAAGCAAATATCCGGCCAGGCGTGCCCACCTCAGCCCGAATCATTCTGAAACTGCCGTCTATTCTATGGATTCTGTGGATCTGCCAACTTAGAACAAATAATAAACTTGCCTGATCACAGGATAAAACCTGAATTGAGTGCAAGAACCAACAAAGAAGGGCAGAGCTTTCTCTCCAATACGGATCCTGGTCAGGAAGCCGCACCACCACCGCAGGTTTTCTGCGCAAAAGCCGCCTTGCAGTGGCTGTTTTGAACTATGTAGGTGTGTCTTCTTTGTTTCGGACTGAGTTGGAGCATGACATCAAACAATGCATAAAGCCATTTAACCTTTCAACTTTGCTGTCTAACAAAGCATCTGAGAGTCCCACTTCTGCTTCTGGGTGGACATGCCTGATTTTGGGCTCAAAATGCCCAGCGATTGAAAGACCTGCTATGATGTTTCCGTTTCCCATTCTCACCTCACAACATTGCACTACACCCAGCCTCCGACCAAGCACTCTGTACGGATTGGGGTGCACTGTGCTACGGCATTCAAATGCGCCTGCACCTTGGGAAAGGCAAGCAAAGTCTGCTATTGCCATTAAGAGTACAGCCATGCCGATTGTCGTGGTCAAGAAAACAATGTATCTTTTCATATATACAACATAGAACCTTGGCTTCACGCTTGCAAGGCATGTGTCAAGATCTGTACACCATACAATTGTATCTACAAATCGCTGCACGGCTTTTTGTCTCAAGCAATCCTTCTGGCCATGATGCGGTCCTGACACGGGAGCTTTGTGAACTCATTGGGACTTTGTTCAAAGCAATATAAGTCACTCACAGAATCACATCTCAAAGCAGTCCTCTTTGGTTCGACCCTCATTCTCCACCTTTCCCTGAGCATGAGTCTAGCATTTCACCTAGGACTCTCATTTCGTGTGCACTTATCGATACATGGGCAAAGGGTTTCAAAGGCAATTTGAAGCTGTTCAACAAGTGTTTTACTCGCAAACTGGGACAGCAGCAAACAAGGGGCCTGCCTGCGCTACAGCTTCTATGGTCTTTGTGTCGACGGACTTCTCTCCCTTCTTTACCTGTTCATAAAGAAAGTTGAGCCTTTGATGATCGTTAGGAAAATCATGACTGTTCACTGTGGAAGCATCAAGAAATGCCTCTCAAAGTGAGCCATTCTTTGGGCGAGTGGGTGTGCTACATACACGAATCCACGAATCATACCCCAGTTTAAGCTACCAGTGGCTGCGGGCGGGGAATATTTCGTCAAAAGGGGCCAACGGACACCATACGTTATATTATATATATGTGTGTGCTAGGCTAGGTTAACCTCTGCAAAACAGTCGAACAAATTGCTCACAACTAGCATATTATCATACTATCAGGGGCTGAGTGCGGTCCAAGCTTGTGAAGGTCGTCTGCTTTGTGGTTCTCAAGGTTTTATGTGCCACAGACGGTTCAGAGCTTAAACGGGTTTTGCATCAAACCTAAAAATTCATTGATGGAGCTGGGAGTTGCATTGGCAAACATCTAGTTGAGAGTTGAGAGGCGCTGGCTTCACATAGAGTTGAAAAGCTTGGTGGAGTCACTATGGACGGAGTCATTTCGGACACAATGACTTTTGGCACACCACGGCTTTGAGCCGATCAAACTTGCATCTTGAAATCTCTCTTCAACCGTTATATCGATCAAACCTAATAGCTTCTTGCTACTAGTAGCTTCTTGTTCCTAGTAGTAAGGCCGGGAGGCCCTAGTAGCGTCCTAGGAGCCCCTAGTAGATTTTTGATAATATCGATATTAGCTCTTTGAGACAATACAATATCGACAGTGCTTTCCCACAGAGATCTCAGGTAGCGGAGCTAGCCTTCGTGAACAGTCGTGCTTCCAAGAGAAAGTCTACAGTGCCACAGACTGCTGTGATAAACAAACACCCGACGACCAAAACAAAGCCAAAAACGCACGAGGCAAAAGAATTTAGAGAAGCGAAGGACCCAAAAACTACTCGCTTGTGGCCCTGAGGTGTTGACTCTAATTGCAACACTGTTGTAGTAGCGGACGCTCGGGTCATGCTGCGCCTCAAGCACTCGAAACACTCAGGTTGGTCGGAAAGCAAAGGAGAAAGGTTCCAAGATGTTGAAGTGACATGCCTAGCATGCATTAGCATGACCTCTTGCCGGCCACCCTGCTAGGCTTTGCACTTTGGACCCACACATTTGATTAGCTGTCCTGCTGATTCAAGCCTCACTGACCCCAAAAACCTGTTCCATTGGGATGGTGACGTTGAAGGCAGTCGAGATCTCGTTCCGGATGTATTCTCGGCCCTGGCAAGCCAAGCTCTAGTCGTGGCTTTGGAATTAGGGAAAGGAGGAGTCACGAGGGGCAGTGACTCAAGGCACCTATATCCACAGCAAGAACGAATACAAAGCATCTAGGAATCTAGGGTAGCCCAAGCCAACATGTTCATTCCTGCTTGTGAGCACGAACGAGCACCACCTAAAAACAAGAAAAATACATGGCAGCTGTTCTAACTTTCTTTCAGCCTTCTCTTTCTTTTTTGCCCAACCTGAAGAGAAGGTACAGTAACGTTTGCCGCTCTGGCAACAGGTGGCGATCACAAAGCTGCAGTAGACGCAGCGAGGTCCACACTCGACTGGCTGCGTTTTCGACTGGCCACCTGCTGGGCACAAGCGGCAACAGGTGCGGCCATCGTCATGTTTCCCCTGGCCTGCGCCCTACGCATGTATATAGTCGTTCTTATCTTTTGTTCTCTACGTACTGTATACAGTATAATTCCTTCTGATTTGTCAAAAACGCGCAAAGGCAAGCAGAGTGTTCCAGCAGGTGGGCCGACTTCTCTAGTTCGGATTCTCATCACTTCCCTCAGAATGAGGTTGAACGTTGACTTAGCTAGTCTGGCCATGCAACCATGCCCTGACAAATTGAATTGCACAAGAATTTCCACCTGATCTGCAACACGCTGTACTTCGAAGAGCTCCAGGATGCGAGCCTGGTCTGAGCATTGCGTGCGTTTTTATTTGAAAGGCTTCAGCTTGCCCGTTGGGGACCGATGTGGAACTCGAAAAAGCAAAAGCTACCGCTGCTTGTTCCACTTGTAAATAAAGATGTTCTGAAAGGGTTGTACCGTATGAAAGTCTTCTGGCCAACCTTGTCAGTTTGGTCGAGCTCGCTGCCAGCCCCATCAATATCAACTGCTGCAGCCTTGCAATAGATGTGACGCAGTAGCATTGTGCGGCCGTTTTGCAAAATACATACACTGTGGAGTTTATGGTGAGTATCTGTTGATAGATTTGTGCGGCTGGGGGGGAGCCCGCGGCAACCAGTGAATCCTCACCAATGACAACACCGTCTTCACGGATAGGACAATGGCCCTATCCCGCGGCCCAGTGACCTAATATGCCCTGCATCACATTCATTCACAGCTTCCCTACCCTGGAACCACCACTCCTAAGCAGAAGCTGCTCATGCGATCTTCGTAGCACTGGACATTCCAGGACACTAGGCACTAGGGAACAAAATATCATGATCACCCACGGCTGCTCGTGCCAAATCATTACAGTGTCTGACAGGTGAAATTTGCACACTAATCAAGTTCATAAAAAGCATGCACCACTTGCACTAAATCACTGGAATGCTTGTGGCAGAAATGGTACACTGAAGTCCCATGCCGCCACAGCCGTTTTCTCAGCTCGTTGACTAGAATTGACTTTGATGGTGGAAGCTGTACACAGCGACAAGTAACGCGTCGCCTTGTTGAAACAGCAAGTGCGACGAGTCGCGGAACTATGTCGATGCACATGAATTAAACGGTGCATATTCCTACAACAAGAATAGTGTTGCAAACTCAACGCAAGACCAGTCTAACAAACTTCTTCTTGCCAAATAAGGTAGTTACTTTTGAGGGGCTCTCCCCACCCTTTGCAAGCCACGTGCTCCAGAAAGGTGATCGTAAGAGCTTCAAGAAAAGACGTTTGCCCATGGCCATTTCAGCCTGACGTGGCCAGACTCGTCCTGGCTGTGAGGTCCCACAGTCAACGTCAGCTGCTAGCTGCTCAACTGCTTCTTGAAAGTACGGTGCTAGCAAGTGTTTTTCCTCACTGAGCGTCTTGCAGCGAAAGATGTGCGCATTCTCCGAATCTGCCAAAGCATCCGCTAGATTCAGGAATTGCTGTTGTTGGCTTTGCCTCTTTTGACTCTCCTCATTGAGCCGTAGAGATTGTTCCGGAAACAAAAAGTCTCCAAAGTCAGCTGATACTACGGAAGTCTCTGAAGAGTTCTCCCAGGTGTGCCAGAAGGCCCAATACCACTTGCTCTCCGGCAGCACCATCACGCGATTGATATCCACATCGGACTCTATGAGTGCGGTGGGCTTCATGCTGCTTCCAAGGCTATTTGTGAAGCCAGATGCACCATCGGCCCATTCGCTGGGGTTGGTATAGCACACATCCACTGTGGTCTCACCCACCCAAGTGACCACAGCACTGTAACAAACCTCTCTTCGAAGCCCCAAATGGCAGCCCTTACTGAAGCTCAGAAACCTTCGATCCTGTCACATCAGGCTAAAGAGGATTGAAGAGAACAATGCAATTCTAGGCATGATTCTATACCGGATTACACCGGAATTAAAAGGGTCAGAGTCACAATCGACTGAACCTTGAAAAAGAATCAATGTGGGTTCTGTCCTGACAAGAGGCCTCCTCCAAACGAGCGATCTCCACCTCTGGCGGCACTGGTCCATCAGGCATGCCCCAGCCATCGCATTGACAGGATTGCCAAATGAAAGTGTCTCCTCGGCGTTCGACCCGGCAAAGATCTCCCGGCTTCAAATTCATTCTTGCCTCTTCTTGCACAAGCTCAGCACTGCTGAAAAGCGAACCCTCGCCTCCATCGGCACTGAGAAAGCTTCCGAAAATGTGCTCAAATTCGGGATTTTCGATGAGCTCAAGGTCATATGAATTGTTAATGCGAGGAAGTTTCACAGTACTGGCCTGTGTCACAATTTCATCCACAGCCACCTCTTGTGCTAAGTGGCTCGAGGCCTTTGAAACTGGGACTTTCGTCCGAAGGACTTCCCTGCTTCTAGGATCCTGCGCAAACATCACGATATTGGAAAGTGAGTCAGCCACAAAGCAGCGATGGACATGAGCGTTGGCATGGGAATCAACTGTGCTCTGCATCTCACTTGTGCGGATCAGCAAAAAGCGGCCATCTCGAAGTAGCAGAATGGCTTGAAGCTGTCTGGTCCAGAAGCTGTAGTGGAACCACGCTGCATTTAAAGCCAACACAGCCAGGACATCATCGGGTAACTTTGGCGCCGAGATATCACCAGAGTAACCTGGTACTGGCTCGCATTGCCTCCGGACCTCAGGCATATCACTAGAAGACCTTGGCTCATCAAGTTCGCTTGATACTGGCCAGCAAAAGAGCTCTTGATTCAGGCACTCCCACCACAATGTATCCATTGAGAAGGCCTTGATCAAGCAGTGGTAACTTGGTGCATCTGCATTCAAAGGAAAAGGATCACTACCCTGTGGTGGCTTTGACAGGGTTGTGTTTGGTTCCACATAGATCAGATGTTGGTCATAAGTAACGTATGCGACCTGCAAGCTGGAGTTTCTCAAGCATTCGTGCCAGTCACGCAACAGCCGCCGGCAATTCTCTTGGTCCAGGTGAACCTCACATATGTCTCCTGCAGAAACCATACGAAGTTGCCACAAATATTGCTTAGCATCCAAAGCTTGTTGGGTTTCCAGCCATGGAAGACAGACCTTGCCACAAGCAAAGGCCTCCCTCACCGGCAAAAACTCCATGATAAGATCCAGCCATCTGCATGCCATGAGCTGCCAAAGGACACCACTTACTCACTGCGGGGCCTCTAGCTTGGCAGCAACTAATTACATCTAAGAACCTGGAAAACCAGCATGTGCGGCATGCAGCATGCACGACAAATAAGACTCGATGCATTCAAGTTATCAACGTTGACTGACGCTGTTTGGTCTGACCCCTTAAAACTATGTACAAGATTACAAGAACAGGTGACCGGGTTTGCACGGACTCTGACAAGCAATGTGAAAGCACAAACCTCACAGTGCGAGATAAAAATCTTTTCAGCCAGGGGCATGCAGCCATCACGCAAACGCATGCCAACGAAGCTATGCCTGATGGTGGCAGCTAGGTCTGATCAACCTGCTGTACCTGCAAGTTGTGATGTTCGATAGGTATGTTCCACTCTAGTGTCTTGAAGGCCGTTTTCAGGCTTGATGAGGTCGTGTTGCGGTAAAGGGCCAATGAATTCTGTAGACACGTGCTCGACCGTGCAGAGTCATGGAACCTGACTTTTTTGACCTTGGAACCTTCCGATATGGTTGGACCGCATTGCATACTACATGTTTTATTCGGGCGGTTTTTTCACTTAGGTTTCTGCTAGGCATTGGCGACCTTGGTACGAACTCTTATCTCGCGCGTGTGTAAGCTTTGGAGTCAAAGGTGTCTTGTTAGACCGTTCTTTTGTAGTACTTCAAGAGCAGGGTGTGCCAGGGATGCACACTGGACTGGCACCAACGAAGACGCCAGCGCTGCATCTGTGAAATCGATCCAGGACGCCGATCGATGTACCTGCTTTGCTGTGATGTTATTTAGCCAAGATCCAACCTAGAGTTTGGTGAGCATGCTGCCTTGCAGGGCTAACGCACTTCGTGACTCTTGGAGTTTGCAGCTTGTGGAACTTGGGAACTTGGCTTTCTGGAACTTTGGAGCTTTTGAAACCTTTAGGAACCTTCTTGGACTCCGTTGCATTGCAGGCCTTGGTTACTCAGCTTCCTTCTAGAGCATTAGGGGGCCTTCGGTACGTACTCTTATCTAGCGACTCTAGTATGTGTGAGTGTGTGCTGAGGGAAGCCTCTGAGGTACAGAACATCTGAGAAAAGTATGAAAAGGCAAACAATGAACCGCAAAGGCAGGAGTTTGGTCCCGAAGTTCAGGACGCAGGTGCTTTGTTGCTTTGAGAGCCAGTAGTCGCGGCTGTTCAAGGTTGTTGAGAAGGCTCTGAAGCATGAATCAGCGCTTCTCTGTAGAAGAACAAGGTATCCCTCGGCATAGCCGGCCTCCTGTCGTGGCTGAACGCCGGCACGGATCTGTTCCCTGCCAGTCTCTGGACAGTAGGGACTCAAGCAAGCTAAGCAAAAATGAAAATGCATGCTGATGAGAGCATAGCTGGGCCGAAGGTCTTGGATACTCTCTTCTTTAGGAATTTGCATGAACATGCGTTTGCAAGAATGGTCGTAGGATGTCGTAGGAGTTTCTGCGTCCAGGCATGCGGCACCTCAGCATTTCAAGCAAGGCATCATATTCAGGCTCTTTGTCCTCTCCGGATTGGAGCTCGTGCCACTCATGCTCCTGGATAAAACCGTATGTGAATTTCAAGAATACACGCAGGATATCCACAAGTGAATGCGTGGCCAGGTATGGACTCCTGCATTGAAGCTTGTTCCTGACTCATCTCCGAAGCCTGTTCCTGGCGAGCGAAGCGAAAGAGGCCCCTTCAAGCCCCGAGAGTCGAAATTCAACAAACGAACGGTCCTGGCAGAAAGGTCCTGGCAGTCCAGAAAGGTCCTGGCCTTTTGAGTGAAAACGTCCGATCCTGATGGCCCAAAGGGTCTTGCCCTCCTTGTGTGTCACTATGGCCAGGTTTCCCAACGCAGCCATTCTGGTCCGATACATTCAAGCACAAGCCTTCGACCTGTATCGCTTTGAAAGAGCAACAACTATCTACCTGGAACACACACGCAACTCTCCTCTTTTTTGGATTGCCCGATTCGGGGCCTCTTGAACAGGAGACGCTGTTGCAGCGGTCGTGCTTTCCGGCTCTGGCGTTTCAAGCACCTGCACTTCTGGAACTTCTCCGCACTCTACAGGCAACACCAGGCAACAGCATCCCTGCTGCACATTGGGACCGCCTCTTCTGCCTCTTCTGCCACTTCTCTTGAGACCTTCAATTCAAAGTCATGAAGGTCATGAGTAACATCCGACTCGGTGAAATACCACACAGTCCCACAACACGACCCGCACGATACAGTCCTGATCTTGTTATCAAATCTTCCATTTAAAAGAAGGAAGGCAAGTAAGAAGGAAGGCAGAGTACTTGAGACTTGAGACTAGAGAGGTTCGTAGTGCCTCCACCTTCTCAGCCTTCTCTCTTCGACGCCTGCTCGGGCGCCTGAGGCATGAAGGGAGGTCTGGACGCAAATGACTTCAGCGTGCTTGGCGAAGCGGCCGGGTGGTGCTACAAGACATAATATATCGTGTTATATTATATACATACAAACATTGTCATATATCATGTATACATAGTATACATACAAGACTATAAAAGCGAGAAAACTGGGTGTGAATGGAGTCAAAAGGCAACAGCGCTTCTTGAGCACCTTCTCTGAGCCCTTCTTTCCACCTCAGCGCCGTTCGTTTAGACTTTTGAGGAAGGGGACTGACTATTCAAGTAATTTGATGATCGTTTGCCACAATTGGGGCAGGTACAGGTGAACCTGCACTTTGCTCACGAGTTCTTTCATCGAGTTCCTGCAAAGCAGCAATGAAAAAAATGTGCTGATCTCACCAACTTGTTCAGCCAAAGCAGTTTGGTCCTCGGAATTGTGACGATGCCCCCTACTTTGACGCCTGCGCCTTGCCAAGAAGGACACATTGCTTCTGAAACGCATTGACCAAACCAATGCTTTCTCAAGGCCATGGGCAGGCTGTTGAGTGCGTGCAAACTTGACACGCTGAGCATGGCGCTGAGATCCATGCCACTGGCCTGGCGTGATTGTTGGGAACTTGCTTGGTTTGTGAAGTTCATGTCGTTCAATCGCAGTTATTCACAGTTTTCTTTCGCTCTCCTGCACGTTCTCGCACTTGCTCCCTAGAAGTAAAAAATGTACGTTTTTTCTTCTCTGTGAGAATGTGGAGGGAGGGAGGAGGGAGGGTTTGAGAGCTTGAGAGCAGAGCGAGAGGGCTAGAGTGAGAGGGACAGGGAGGCTGGTCTCTTGATTTTTTCCTCCTGTCCTTTGAACCTATGCGCATCTTGATTTGAGGCGCCTCTGGCAGTTGTCGGGCCTTGTGAAGCGTCGCGTTTGGCTGCCTGCAAAGAAAAGATAAAAAGGGTTGTTTAAAAAAATCTACAGTATATAACGGTTCCCCAAGAATCTAGCTTCAAAGAAGCTCCTACCCTCAGGCGGGGGGGGGCGCTCTCTTCAAGAAGCCTGAGCTCTTCTGCATCCCAGCCTAGTAGCTTCCTTGCTACTACTGGCTTCCTGACCCCTGCATAATAGCTACTTGTTTGCATACTACCGCCTTTCCGGAGAAAATCACAGAACATACATGCTGTGTCTATCTGAGCTGCAGGCAAACAACACGGCACCCGTCAAGGAGTCAATTGTCCGGATCAGGCCTCTGCGACCAGAAGCCTGAAGCGGTGATCATTTCCAAAAACAAACAATTGCATAGATGGCATCTGATTTTCGGATTAAAGGGTGCTGGGATGGATGGTCGACTCCGCAGGGGGCAGCTAACTGCACTCCAAGAAAGTTGCTTTCACCTTGGTAGGAGACAGGTTTACGGAAGGAGCTCCAGATCCATGTCACACCTCCTCCCGCCTTTCATTGATCAACATGAACCATTGGGACCAACAATGGGTTGGGCTGCAGCCCATCAAGACTAATTACATAAGCCGGCGTTGTCTGAATACCCTGGAAGGGGGTGAAGTTGCAGTGTAGTTTGCTGAGATCAGTGGGAGACATATGTTTATTACCTTTTGAATTTTTTGTTGGTCCGTCTCTTTCTCCATGTCTCAGCGGTCTGCGAAGAAGGCTCGCAGGTCTTTTGACCTGGGGCGGCCGCAAGAAGCTTTCAGTTTGCCTGTCAGCTCCACCTTGGCGCGACAGTGGATGCATTCAAGCGTGGCACCCAGGCGCTGCATCTCATGAGTTGGATTCCAGCGGGCCGTGATGGCATGGGGAGCCCACAAAGCGAGTGAACTGCTCCTCACTTGCTCTTGCCAGGATGTAGCTCCTGCACTGCTGACACCGGAGATAGGCCTAGTCCAGCCGCAAGAAGTGTTCACCTGGCTGCGGAGTGCCTCGCGCTTCCTGATTTCTTGTTGGGAGTGGCATTGGAGCAGGGCGTGGAGAGGCCCTCCTTGATCTCTTTGAGGAGAGATTTGGCACGCAATCTTGTTCTGCATAGACTGCATTGAACTCCTGATCTGAATGGCTTCCATTGATGACCATGTCCGTCAGGACGGGCCAGGATGAGCCAAAAGGTCTCTCTTTTGTTGGATCAAAGGAACCTTGGCTGGGGTGTCGACTTGATCCTTCTTGTGGAGGAAGTGTGATTTGTCACGCAGAAGAATATCCATTCGTTCAGCGGCCACAATGAGGATGTCACGAGTGTCCTCGTCCACATGTCTCTGCAGGTCAAGGATTTCTTCCGGCCGAGCCAAAAGGGCGGCCTGCTTGGCCTTGGCTCCTGTTGTGGTTGGAGTCGAATTCCTGGGAGCTGAAGAGAAGCAATCTGACCTGATCGAAATCCTCATGCTCGAGCCCTTGACATAGATTAGGACAGTGCTCGTAGGCTGCCATCCAGGGCCACATTTTCCGGACAGAATGACTAAGATGGCCACCTGCACCTTGTCATTGACATGCACGGAGAGGTGCTTGAGGGCATAGAAGAAGGCCTGATTGCGAGTGGCCTTGCCGGGGCAAATGCCCGTGAGCGACGCTACTCTCTCTTTGGTGAGGACCTGATGAACACAGATGGCAAAGACATAGCGCTTGTGCCTGGGGTCTTTACTTGTCAGTGCAATAGCCACAGAACAAGTGGCAAAGTGAAAGTTTCCAGGTTCTCCTAAAGCCCTTCGCCTTTGAACGTTGCCACGCCCCTCCTGGACGTAGAAGAGGCTCTGGGTCATGCCTCGATTCCAAAGCTCAGGGTCGGTCCCAACTCGAAGTCTTTCCTGCCATTGTGTTGGGAGGGCCTTGACTCTTCCTTCCCAAAAGCTGCGTTGCCAGAGAAGATGGCATGAGCCTTCTTGTCCATGGAGGGTGCCTTGATGGAAGGCCCTCAAGGCTGCACATCTTCTGGATTGTGAGGCTCACTGTCCAACAGGCGCTGCCAGCGGAATTCCTCAAGCAACTTGTGTTGCAGGTCAAGCCAACCATCCATGAGTCGAATCTCACAGTCAGGGATTCCGCCATAGCCTGTCCTCTTCCGAAGCTTGCCATTGGAGACGTCAAAGCCGTAGCCCAAAAGGTAGGCCTGGAGAGCCTGCATGGGACCAGCGACAACCTGCCATCTGTATTTGGCCTTCAAAAGAAGATCCAGGGCCAAGTTCCGGCTAATCCAGAAGAGATGTTGAGCACTTTCATCAAAGGCGTGATACACCTTCCACACAGTGTGGATGCGTTGGAGGATGATGGAGTCCCCTCAATCCGCTTTGGTCGGGTTCATGTCGTAGACAACATCCACCGAACCGGATCGCTGGAGTTGGTGGCATCGATGCCCAAGTCGCGAAGGACGTTGTAGTGCTTTGGGTCAGACTCCTGCAGATTGGCGTCCAAGGCTTTGCCTACCTCGTTGCTGCTGGAAATAAAACCAGTTTTGTCTGAGTTGATCTTGAGGCCCGCAGCTTCAACATGGGTCTTCAAAGACCTGAAGGCCAGAACAGCTTCCCGGGCGACATAGTCAGGATCTGTGCCTTTGATGTCAAAGGAGACGTCATCTACCCACGTCTGCAAGAGGACTGCCGGGTGATCCTGGACCAGGGCGCAGAGAGGCTTGTAGAGGACCAATTTGGCAATGGCCGATGCCTGCGGGCAGCCTTGCAGGATACCCTTTTGGTAGTGCTTGGGCTCCCCCACAATGCCTTCAGCTTGAAGTAGACGAGGGCCAGTGTAAAGGTCCAAGGCCAACTTCAGGTGAAGCGGAGGGTGGTGAAGTTCCATGGCCGGATCAATGATGTGGTCCAAAGTGACAGTGTCGTAGAAACATGCGAGATCTGCCAAGCAGGAGACCGTGTATAGACCCCTTGGCGCTTCCCAATCTCAGCCGCCAACGGCGATCAATAGGCAGTCTCGATGAGGGCGTGCTTGGTCCCAAGGCATGTCTCTGTCCAGACCCATCTGCCACTGCTGAAGTGATTTCCTGTACCTGTTCCACAGCCGGTACAGGCAGGATGTGAGTGCAATTGGACGTTCGACGCGCTCGTTCTTGAGTATCAAGACGATGTTTGCGCAGCCCATTTGGACTGGCAGCAAAGCAAAGCAATCTTTTCCATCTCGGTGAGGAGTTGAGCTATAGCCGGTCCACAGCTGGATACGGCGTGCGCAGCAGGAAGTCTAAGAGATGCCATCTGGGCCTGCAGCCTTGTTGGGAAGCTTCCTCATCAGCTTTTGGAGGATGGTTGCGTCAATGGGTTTGAAGGTGGCAGCTTGTGCTCTGGCCAGCCTGCCTAACTCTTGTAAGCCTCGGATGTGTGCAGGGCCCTCATGAGGGAGCCAGACGTCGCCCCATTGTTGTTCTCTGGCCTCAACACGGAGTGATGGGGGAAGATCCTGAAAGGGCCGCTGCCAGGCTTTTTTTGGTCGAAGACTTCGGAAAGGTGTAAGGCCTTTGCCATGAGCCTTTTCCAACCATTCTCGAAACTCATGGTTTGTGGAGGAGCAACTGTTGCTGAGCATCCTGTGGCTCCTGCAAGATGATCTGCCTCAAATTGGAGGGATCTTGAGTGGAGTTGTAGGTCCAGTGCCAGAGGAGGTCACAGAAGCCCTGTTGATCTATTTCCCCTGAAGACTGAAGAGTGTTGAGCGGTACTTGTGGAATCATAGACCTCAAATCATGAAGGACTCCCGGGCGATGCCCATGGGTGACCACATTGACCCTGACATTCATCTTTTCCTAAAAGGCAGGGCTGCCTTTCTTCCAGATCTTGGGTCGACAACGGGGCTTGGTGATACTGGATGTTGGATCCCCTGCCCGTCGCGGGGTGATGTAGGAGCTGTGTGATGTACTTCTCTGTGCGTGTGACCCATCTGGCCAGATCGGAGCCCACCTGTCCAAGCATCTCAAAAGAGCCATCGTCCTCAGAGAAAGTGGTCCAGTTGAGCGGCAATTCAAAGGTCCAATGGGAGGAAAGCGCTGAAGTTGCTGGACGCTTGTTCACAGCTCAGCTTGACCGGTTTCCAATCCCCCCCAATGATGAAAGGAGATTGAAGGTGATCCAGAATTTGGAAAAGTTGAGGATCTCGTTGAAGGCTCTCACCCGTTCGCAGGCAAACCTGGATGAGGAAGATGTCTCCTCCTTGCCTTTGCACGCAAAGCTGTCCACCCATTGCCCTGCTTGGTGAAGGTGAAGACGGATCAAGTGTCGAGAGGAGTGAATTGTGAGGAATCCTCCTGTCGAGCCGCCATTTCCAGTGGGTTCAGCTTCCACTCCATGGCATTTCCAGCCCCTGACGGTTAAATACTGGAGAGTGTAGAGCTGGCTTTTGAAGATGTGTTTCTTGAAGTAACATGATCTTGTCGCCTTGATGCCAGACCCAGTCCTGCACCTTCCTGCCAAAGGTGGTGACGTTGCTGAAGGTGATGTTGAGAGTCTCTTGCGACTGCCTGACCTTTTTAGGAAGAGATTCGGCAACCTCCACTGCCGTGTCCGGCGCCAACCCATCAGTAATCTCCTTCCTCTGATGTGAGGGATGGCCTGAGGATAGGCCTCATCATCAGCAAGCCAGTGAATGTTGTTCACTGAAAGGATACTCTGGTAGTGCAGTCTGGTGATCAACTCCCTGGTGAAGAACCAGTCCAACCGTTCGGTAGGTGGCGAGGTGCGCGCGAAGTCCGTCCTCCGAAAAAGGGATGTCGAGACGAGTGGGGACCTTGATCTCCCTGTGATGTTTTATCCACGAGCCTTCCTGTAGGGCCGTGCGCTGGATGTGGATGACCAGTTTTTCGGAGCTCCGTATAAAAACTGGCCGTTGGCTTCATCAGCCCACTCATTGATGAGGAGATCCAGTGAGATGGGATCTGCTCCATCCGGGCACAGGATGTTGAGCGGAAACTGTTCCCATTCTTCAATCCTTCCATAGGTGTTCTTATGGAAGAACCTGCCGGCGAAGAAGGTGGTGCCTGAGTAGGCCCACAGATGATGGACAAAGTCAGCAGCGTCTGACTGTTCGTCTTTGTCAAATTGAGACCAGATGTGGCGCGTGTCTTGCAAGCCTGTGAGAAACTGAGGTTCCCCATCAGAGAGATATTGGCGGACTGCAGGATGAGTCCGGCCCCAAGCCTGTGTGGCTTCATCAGCATAGGCTCCAGCCCAACACCAACATCTCCACGGGGCGTTGCCATAACACAAGTTCTTGTGGTTACGAAGGACGCTGGTCAAGCCTTGAGAGATCACGAAGATGTTGGCAATGGAGTTGTCCACTTCTCCCGGTACACTGAGATGTCTGTGCACCAGATTCTGCATCCTTTTAGATCCATGAGGAGTTGTTGACCATTGCGTGGATTTGCCTGATGTCCATATTTCCGGCATGAACTCATCAGGTCTCGTGAGCACATGTCATAAAGAGTCTTCTGCTCTAAGGTGAAAGTAGGATCTTTGTCCACTTCCATGGTGAGGATGTGAGCCAGGGCAAGGACTGCTGAGGTCCCGAAAGAAGCAGTCCCTGCTCTCAGGTAGGAGAGCTCGATGCCTCAGTGTCCTTCTGGCTTTGAGATCCTCCACTGGTTGTCAAAAGAGTGCCCCTCGCAAGTGGGCGGAGGCCGTCGATACGGACCATAGCCCGCAGTGTCAAAAGTGCGGCCCTGTCTTGAGCCTGAGTGTTGCAAAAAGTCAGGATGAAGTTGCAATCTCCTCTTTCATGAAGAAAATCCCCTGTCGAAATTCTGAACTATTGCATGAGGCTGTCCGGCCTCAATGTTACCCACATGAAGTTTGTGTCCTTCTCGGTCTGAGGTTGAGGTTTGGTTCCTCTCCACGAGCTCCTTGACTGGTGCCGGAAGACTAGCCAGGTTCTCCTTGAGGACATCAGTGAGATCTGGCTCCACCGGTTAGGAGTAGGATTGATGCCCACCTCAACCAGCTTGCTCCTCAGGGCTTCAAAATTTTCCCAGGCTGGCGGCAAGATGTCAGCAGCCGCTCTCTGGAGCTTGGTGTGCTTGAATGGCTTGCCTGTCGAGAGTCCCGGCGGTGGAGTTGGTGACCTAGTCCGGTATAGGTGTTCCACCGTTTGGCGGCTTTGCTCTGAGACTTGATGGCATAGCCTTGGTTTGGTTGCTGCCATGAATTGCCGCATAGTCGACATGTGTAGCCACCCTCGATCCGGTCCTCCCAGATTCAATTGTGGCAACCACGTCTGATATGCTCGACCCCAGTTGCCCAGCATGGTGAGGGATTAAATCTACGCATTCTTGATGAAAAAAAGGGCTCCAGTGTTCTGTGCACTTGGTCATAGCCAAAAGGTCGTGAAAGTCGTGACCTGGCCAAAAGAACTTGGTACACTTCTCTATGTGTGCGGGCATCCACACTCCCCCTAGGTGCTCGCACCTATTCGGCGCCGCACTTCGCTCAAAAACGGCCTTCCTTTCAGGCCTCTGCTCAAGCCCTTTCAAACTGTGCGAAAAAGGGTGTAACCCCACCAAGATTCGAGGTGGGTCCCCCTTCTGCCGTTCCTCTCGTCGACCAAAATGGTCTTCCGCTTTCCGATCACGGGCCATGCCACCGTCAGCCTCCATCGCCCCCACTCTTCTTCTAGGAGGACCTTGGCTTCAAAGTCGTAGAGCTTCTTTCGCGGCTGATGGTGAACCCTGATGGCCACCTTTCTTCCACACTCGTAGTCGATCAAGTACTCCCACGAATCCTTGGCCGCTGTTCTCACTGGCGGAGTTGAGATCACCTTGAGGACCGCATCGTTGATGAACCCTCTCTGGAAGCCTGGGGTCCTCAAGTAGTCCCACATCTCTTCTTCATGGCACCATTTCCCCAGCACCACACCCTCATCGACCGCGGTCACCAGCCGAAGGGGTTCCACCCTGGGTAGCGCGCTCCCTCGGTGGCTCTGAGTTCCCGGAGGCAAAGGTCAAACCGAGCTCCGCCCTCCGTGCAGTTTCAGCCTCATAGTCGTAGGCGCCACGATGATTTAGGTCTGGATCGGGTACTCGATGGTGTCCAGCTGGTTCAGGTCGGGCAGGATGGAGTTCCGCTTCCTTGGTGGCTCCTCTGTGCTCGATGTCTGCCCAGGGGTAGCCGTCTGAGTCCCAGTCCTCTCCGACCTCATTCTCATAGCCCTCACTGAAATGCGATCCACATGGGTTCCTGGTTCCCGCCTCCTGGTGGTGGTAGGTTGGGTCGTCCGGTTCCGCCAGCTCATCGTGCGCTGAATAGCCAAAGCCTCGAGATCCTCTGGCTGTGCTAGACAGTTCCTCCACACAGTTGACCTCGAGCTCCCCGCTCAATGACCACCTGGGCTATCCGGTCACCCTTGTAGATCCTCAAGTCCACGTCCGAGTGGTTGCGCAGCAGGACCTTGACCTCCCCCCTGAAGTCTCTGTCGATCACCCCGGCTCCCGTCTCGATGCCTCGGATCGCGAGCGATGACCTTGGGGCGATGCGTCCATAGCTGCCCGGAGGGAGCTCAAGAGCGATCCCCCTCTTCACCAGCACACTATCTCCTGGCTGCACCATGGTCTCAATGGTGGAGTACAGATCCAACCCGGCTGCATGCTCTGATCCCCTCGTCGGTAGGATCGCTTCTGGTGATAGCAGCTTCACCTTCAACTCCTCCTTCGCCTTGAACCATCTCTTCACTCCAGCCGTGCCGAACCTGAAAAGGATGTCCCCGAGGATCGCGATGGCCGCGGTGAGAAGGACCAAATCCACCACTCTCCACTTCCTTCCGGCTGAGTGGTCTCTGAGGCCTCCACCCGCCCAGGTCGACCTTCTTCACTTCGATCTTCTCCTTCTCCTCAATCACTCCAATGCCAAGGGTCTTCTTGAAGTTCTGGAGCGCCTGGCCCGTGAGCTGCTTCGTCATGCCATCCGCGACCAGTTGAGTTCCTGCCACATGCTCCAAAGACACCTCCCTCGATCTCAAGGCTTGAGTCAGGCCTGCTGCTCTGATCCTCAGACGCCTTGTCCTCCAAGATGAGGTAGTCCCTGGCGATGGCAGCAGTGTAACCTCAGTTGGACTCCCTTCCCAAGCACTGCCTGCACCAGAGCTCCTGCTGACCTGGACTTTCCAGCATGGACATGAGCTCTGCCTCCGCTGTTGAGAGTGTCACAAAGGCCTGTCTTGTGGTGTGCCATGCGATCGGAGTGCCTCCAACGCAGACCACGATGCCTGTGAAGCTCTTCAGGTTCGACGAGGCATATGAAGCATCCGAAAACACCTCCACCCGAGACAATTCATTCGTCTCCGATCTTCCCTCCTCGCTCAGGACCTGCTTGCCGATGTCCATCACTGCCTTCGGCTTCTTAGTCGACCATTGGCACGTCAGACTCACGGCCAAGCAGATGTCAGGTCGAGTTCGTCCAGCTACCCACGGAGCTCCCCTGTCTCCTTCTGCGCTCGTGTGACCTCAGCCAGCTGTGGATGTTCTTCCCCTTCTGGGGTCTTGATCTGTCCAAGAGCTGCCCGTCCACGCTCATCATACTCCAGAAGAGGTTCTCCAAGTAGGCTCGTTGGTGAACCACAAAGTCTTCACCCTTCTTTTCGATCTCCATTCCCACCAACCTCACTCGCTCCCCTCCATGGCTGACAGCGTCGGCTTTGGGCCTCGGGCCAGCGCTGCTCGATGATGAAGATACAGCTGACGAAGGAACAGGACCGTGTCATCTTCCACCTGCTTCCGAAGGTAGCGGTCCAGTTGCGGAAGTCCAAACCTGTAAGGCCCCTCTCTCTCCCGCAGTGGAGGCGGTCCTGGCTGCTTGAACGCCATCAGCCAAGTCGAGCAAGTGGGAGAAGATGTCATCGCGCAAGAGGTTCATGCCCTGGTCAATGACCGTGTCAATGCACAGCACCGCTCGACTCTCGGCCTCGCTCCACCGTCTCCGTCAGGTTCTGTGGGCTCTTCGGTTCAACCAGTTGGCGAAGCAACCTCGACCGTTCCGCCAGTCCTCCTGGTTGATACCTCCGGAACAGGGCATAGAGCACCTCGACCGAGCTTGATGCTCGATTCGCCAGAATCTCTGACCTGATGGAGTTTGGGACCGCGTTGAGCAGCATCAGTTGCCCCGTTGCCCCAGCCGGTTCCAGACCGTGGTGCACTCTCTTGGTACCTGTGGCTTGATGTGGAGCCGTTGAACTGGTTCAGCACGAAGCCAATCACGATATGCTGCCATAGCCAGCTGCAGGACTTCCTCCCACCATCTCCATGAGGTCGCACTCAAATCCCTCATATAGTCGGTGAAATGAGCTGAATCCAGTCGCCCAGCACTAGCGATCCCAGCTCTCCTTCACGGAGTTCCTGAAGGACCGGCAGTTCGACCGAGCTGATCACCTCTCCCGAGCTGCCCTCATGGCTTCCAGTTCCCAACTGTCGAAGCACCGACTGAGCTGCTTGCTCTAGAGGCGAGCCCTTTCCAAGATCTCCGTCTCGAACGGCGCAGTCTGGTAGGCCTCCACGTCCAGGTCCAAACCCTCCGAGATGTCCTGGATGCGGTGTTCCCAGATGCCCTTGGATCGTGACCCAAGCATCCAGCCCCATGACTTCCAGCCTGAAGCGCCCCAAGCCACGACTCTGGTACTGGAGGAGGTCCTCGTCCATCTGGATGACAATCTCCCCAACGTCGACTGTCTCCCGGATCTCGTGTCTCTCCTTCCACATTCGTCTTCTCCCCCGGAAACTCCGGGACCGCTGCAAGACGAGATTTCCCTGCTCCACCTTCTCTCTCTGGTGTTCCAGGGGGCGGACCCTTTGGTGGACTTGGCGGTGGAGTTGTCGTTGGTGGTCTGGGGACCTCCACCTTGAAATCCCGAGGCACCTTCTCCCTTCTCCTTGGTGGAGTCGTCGATCTTCTTCTTGAGGTCCGCCAACTCTCGCTTGAGCATCGAATTCTGGTTCATCACTGCCTTCAAAACCTCTCGTAGGTCCACGGCTGCATCCTCTCCTCCTGAAGGTCCTGGGCCAGAAGATGTACCCGTCGATGGTAGTGAAGCCGGCTCGGAGCATCACTTCATCCTTCAAGGTCTGGCTCCAGAAAGGATTGACGTCCAGGGCGACATTCCCAGCCGTGGTGCCACCCGTCCCCTGGCCTTTGCCATCTCGCCTCCGATCATCACGTCGTTGGGGACCATATGTAGTGGGTGGCCCCTCCGCCAGTGCCAGCACCCCTGAATCCTTCATTTCCGGATCCAGCCTCATCTTCAAGCGCCAGGATGCCGGTGTCCTCCTTGGCGCTCTCCATGGACGACCCTCCTTCAGGGGATTCCACCGCTGAGCTTCCGCCAGCCGCGCGTCGCGACATGGCGGCCAACGACCTGGGCCTCCACGTGAGATCTCCAGGGTGGTCTTCCGGGGCTTAGAACGTTGGGCTCATAACCTACGCAAGCTTAACGCTCCATTTTCTTGATGAAAAAAGGGCTCCAGTGTTCTGTGCACTTGATCATAGCCAAAAGGTCGTGAAAGTCGTGACCTGGCCAAAAGAACTTGGTACACTTCTCTATTTGTGCGGGCATCCACAAAATCAACCAGGAGGCCTTCCGCAAAGTCAAAAGCGTGCTCGTGGAAGACACGTAGAGTGTGTGTAGGTTCAATGCCGTGGTGGAACTCAAGCCTCCGGCGAGATGGCGTGATCGACCTGGATGCACTGCCTGGTCTTGGGGCGGCCAGGAAGCTCGAGCAGAAATCTTGAGCCTTGAGCCTGGAATATATATATATATATACAGTATATTATACATATAGTCTCTGCCCATGTTCCACACCGGAATGTTTGAGTTCTAATGGAATGCGCATTCTGTTGGATGTCTGTGTCAAGAAGTGAACCTTGGAAACGATTAGGATGCCTCGTGAATTCCCTTGGCGCCAGGTCTAGGGCAGCAAAGGACCAAGCCAAACGTGCTAGGTCCTCCAGAGTTTTGCACATATTTCTTCAGGTCCAAATCGTTTGCCAACCCTTTGAAGCACGGAAAGCTCTTGAAATCTGAACAAACAATGATTTTCTGCCTCATACAATGAAGTTGCAAACTGCAGTCAAAAGTGTTGTTTTCTCTTCCCTCGTATGCCTATGCAGAAGCATAATGTGAAAAGTCGAAACAACACATAGCTTCCATTCCGGTGAAGGAAACAATCACAGGCTAGCGGCTAGTACAATGGGTATATAACCGAATCACCCTTGCGCTCCTCCTCGTCAAACTCACTTATTTTTGCAGCTGCCTCCCAAGTTGCAAAACAATGCGCCAAGCGACTATGAAGGTTATCTACTTTGTGTTCATGGCAACTTTGTGCTTTATGTTCATTGCCTGTGAATGCTTCACCTTCTGGACAAAATTGGGTGGATCTGCAAGCAAGTCTATTTCTCCACAAAGTGCAAAAGCAATCTGATGCTTTCGAAAGGCTTTGCTCTGTCTACAGTCTGGGATATCGTCCACTGCAACACCGTATTCACTGCTTCTCAGAAGCTGGTGAGTGGCAAACCTCATCACTTTGGGCTATCAGGTCTTTCTTTGAGATGCCCGTCCTATGCTGCAATGAAGCTGAATGTTGAAGCTGGTGCAAGAAGCTCCGCAGATCTCCGAAAGCTTGTGGCTCTTCAAGTGCTCCAGTTCACAAATGGGATCTCGATCAAATCACCTCAAGGAGGTCGTTGATGTTCTCATCGGAAGTCAACAAGGTACCATCCCTCAAAACAAGCTGTAGCCTCTTGGGAGGCAATTGGAGCCCTCAGTTTGGCCAGCGTCCCAAGCGCAGACAGTAGGCACAGCCCTACATCCACACTGCATGCGATCGAAATCAGAAAACATATTCAAGCGGGCTTGTAGTGTCTTTTAATGTTGCGTTTGGATGTGCAACGGATGCACAAGGTACAATTATGATAGCTCTGTTTGTTGTCCTATACTTCCCAAGGCACGCCGAGAGAGCTCTCTTCGCAAGAGACCCAAAGCTGCGGGTTGCAACGGGAGCTGGGCTCCAGAAGCACAGCAAGCCGTGAGGATCCCATCCTGCTAAAATGCAAAGGCCATCGCTACTAGTAGCAAGAAGCTAGTAGGTTGGAGGCCATCGCTATTAGAAACAAATGAAGGAGAAAAGGAAGAAGGCCTTTGAAAAAAATCGCGAGGTCAACCTTCCAAGGAAGCAAGCTTATCGGGAAATGTTTTGCACAAAACAATTAAATTCTGGCTAGATCCTTGAAACCGTTAAGGCAAAAGAGTGGCGCGGGTTGGGAGCAATAAACCGCCCTGGCCCTTGGCACCTCTGCCAGGAGCGTCACTACCATGACAGGCCAGGGATCGGCAGGTGGAACACATCGGACTGATGAATCCAATTCCGGCGGTGAGCATTGGCCACACTGGACAGGGAGTTCCAGACAATCTCTGAGCAGATTCTTTGAACTACGAATTGTAATACAATACTGGGAACCTATATAATTATACAATAGCAATGGGAACCTAGTTGTAACGGCCTCCAACCTACTAGCGCCTCCAACCTAATAGCGATGGCCTCCAACGTATTCCTTCAAATCGCCGAAAAAGAACACAGTGTTGAAAGTTGTGCTTCGCAGCCGAAATTTCAAGCTTGGTGATGTGCCATTAGAACTGAAGGCAAAGCCGACCAGGCAACAAGAAACCATCTCTCCTCTATATAGGCTGTCTTGATCATACTCGATCTTAATCTGGACATGAAACGCAGTCTGCTCATTCTCACCTGTAGGACTTCCCTACTCGAGTGGAGCTTAGACATTGTGCTTGGCCAAAGTGTTATTGTCCGAGTTGGGAGTAGACCCTGGGCTGCAGTTTGTGATCATAAATTGTGTTGACGCAGTGAAACGAGGCAAAATCGATCACCCCGGGCCCTGTTGTCACCAAAGAGCACAGGAATCCCATCGCTTCGCAGCAGCCTCAGCGCTTACCAAGTGCAGGCGTTGGCCGTACTACAAGGGAAGAAAAGCATAAAAAATATCCACTGTTTGTTGAAGAGGAGATACCCTCCGTGCGGGCAGTGACCAGAAAAAATAGAGCTATGACAATAATTTTCTTCTAGAATCGGATCATATACTGGGAGACAACTTCCCTCTGGAACAAGACAGTCCGCTGGCAAGACACAACCCAGCTCAGCCTAAGGGGCTTTTGTAGGAGAGCTACCAAAATGTCAAAAGGCGCGTTAAGTTCCCCCACACATCTAGGAACCAAGAGAATAATAGTGCCTGCGTCCGATGATATGTAGTAACTTCTTAAGCTTGGTAGTTCACCCTTACTTGTAAGCTGCTTGTAAGCTACTAGCTACGACCTCCCCCCCCCAGCTAAAGGGAGGTAACTAAAAAGAGACGAAAGGGAAACTAAGGGATGTCACTCCAACGGCCCTAACCTTCGATGTGGTGTGTCTATTTGTTGCCAAAGTGGCCAAAACTGCTGAAGGTTACAAAAGAGAGCCAAACGCCAGGAATGCTCCGATGTTGCAGGGCAAAAAAGTGCTGAATTCCACACTTACTTCGTACTTACTTCATCTATCATTCTTGGGGGGGTAGGCCGCTAGGAGGTACCTAGTAGGCTAGTAGTAGCTAGGTAGCTAGTACCTGCAAGAAGCTACTACATATGGACGCAGGATAGCTCACGCTAATGATTTGGTTGCTAGATTTATAGGGAAACTCAGATTTCTGTGTGCTTTCCGTCGTTTGAATTTTGTCCATTGCTTGGCTCCCTATTCCGCAGTTTGTTTGTTCATTCTCCCGTTCAGTTCTTTGTTGGATGGTTGATTCGGTCGCTCCTTCATTGATTCTTTTGCTCGCTCGCTCGCTCGGTCAGCCGGGCCTTCCTTCGTTCCTCTTTCCTTCCTTGTTTTCTCTTCCTCTCGTACGTCTTCTACGTTTGGGCCTTCCTTCGTGCCGGTTCGTTCAATACAAAAAACATATATACAGTATATACATGTTGTTCGTTGCACCCCTCAAAGAAAGCAACACTGAACGAGCGATTGAAAATGTTCGAGGCATCCCTAATAAAACAAACTGGGGTGAAATTGTGACACTGCGAGCTAGGTCAGCGATGGTGAAAGAAGTGAAGAATGCTCTTCTCCTCCAATCACAGCTACTCAGACAAGGCGAAAGGGAGAGGAGATTGTGAGTGCCTGGGGTTAGGGTGCAAGACCCTGGATGCCCTTGATTAAGAATGGAAATGATGCTGCGACACCTTGCGATACGGTATCAACATGTATCAACAATTTGTTGAACAAGCAGCAGTGTATGAGCACCTCCAGCTGCTACTCCCACATAGGAGAGCCCATCTGCCAAGGGTGGCACATTGCACCTTTGCGGTTTCAAGGGAAACCTGATACCCGATGAACAAAGCTGACACTGAGCACTACAGATCATTCAAACTACAAGTACTGATCGGTCAACAGTTGCACAGCATGCCAACCGAATAGATGTTTGCCGCTCAAAATGCTGACCATGAAACTGCCCTCGGCCATTGCCACCAAAAGCAAACACTTCACCATCGTCACGTAAGAGCACTGTGTGAGTCCAGGAAGCCGCACATGCAATGTATCGCAGGCCCGAATCCTGCAAATGCACAAAGGGATGTAAAACTTCAAGACTAAGAAAAGCAAAGGTAGGAAAACGTTCAGCAGAGTAAGACTGCTAGCAGACAAGAAAAAGGAGTTGTTCCAGTATCAGTGCATCTTGTTCCATCTCTACATGCCAAAAACTTGTCCGCAAACGCCTGTGGTAGGTCTGGCAAGTCACACTGGCCAGCGCCGTTGTGACCAAATGCCAGAGCCACACCATCTGATCGGATGAGAACTGTGTGGCTTCCACCTCTCACCAGGGCTGTGTGTAGAAAGCATTTTTGCTCTCGTACCGTGTCCACACGCTCATCGGTGCTGTCCACACGCTCATCGGTACTCAATCCCCAAAATATTGGAGAAAAGCCGGGAATGCGATTGCCTTTTCAACACAGCCCTGCCTGCAGCAGCATCGACATACTGAAGCCCATCAGGGAGCTCTGGCACTCTGCATTCGCCTAACAATCTAGGAACCACATGAATAGTGCGAGCACTTCTTCATCCAATTACTTGTAGCTTTTGGCGCCTTACTGAATTAAGTTGTCCCCTATTTAGTTCAGTAAGGAGGCAGGGCCAAGGCCTCAACAAAAAAGGACCAAAACAGCTTGATCTCCTTTCGCCTGCTTGGCCGTGCCCCCAAGCTATGGCTTGTCCGTCGTCTCGAAGTAGCACAGCATGTGTGCGGCTAGCCGAAACGGATACATAGCCTCAATGTGTAAGCAAGCATTTAGAAGTAGGAACAAGGAAGCTACTAGGGCATAAGGACGCTACTAGGGGCTCCTGGCCTTACTACTAGGAACAAGAAGCTACCAGTAGCTAGAAGCTTCCTTGGGAAGAAATTCAATTGAGTCCCTGGGAGTGAATGTGCCTCTCAAGCTGTGCAAGAGACGTTCTCCGGGTGGCAGCGCAGGTATCCTGCACTGCCCAGCCGTATCATCTCCAAAGGCAAATGCCGCACCATCCTCCCTGCACAATGCTGCGGGAGCGAACTGGACAGACTCCATGCCATGTTTTTGCAGGCCCTGTGGTGAACTCGTGCAAGGTCCAAAGAATACAACAGAATTTGGGTGCCTGCCTGATAACGATCGAGAAACAGTACCCTGCAGCAGCTTGCACATATCTCAGACCGTCGGGCAAATCGGGAACCTGCCAGCAAAAGATTGCACATACAAATATTATATATATATATAGATATACATACATACACGTATAATATACAAATATAAATACATGAGCTGGTTGAGTAGCGGTGTGGCCGTCTCATGTTCCGCTTGCCAGCCTCACACTGACCTTCACTGCGACCGCCGCAGGCCACCTAAAGGTGACATGACATGCACTGAACAAGTGCTAGATAAGCACAAACAATGTGGAAGTCCAGTGCACAGAACAAAATCAGTCAGACCACACGACAACTAAGACCAACTAAGACTTCATCGATCAATCATCAATCAATCTCACAGCTCCGAAAGCTCTCATTCTTGGGTTGGGACTCGTTTCAGGAGGGTTCATTTGTTGCCAAACATATTGGACCAAGGAACTATGTACCCGTCGTCTTGCAGCAAGAGTGTGTGATTGATACCAGCAGATGCAGAAATGTAGCACCTGAAGAAAAACATCGTGAGTGAAACATCTGAACTTTACCTAGTAGCTTATTGCTCCTAGTAGTACGGCCAGGAGACCCTAGTAGCGTCCTTGCTCCTAGTAGCGATGCCAGGAGCCGCTAGTAGCGTCCTTGCTCCTAGTAGCGTGAGTGAAACATCTGAACTTCGCTTCAACTCGGCTTCACTCGCTGTCCAGCCCTCCTTCCGTCAGGCAGCTCCGGAAGCTCCTGAGCGATGAAGAGCTCGCAATGTGTTGTCCTAAGTAATCTTCGTACTTGATATAGTAAGAGAGGTAAGAGTCGGTAAGAACAGGTAAGAGTAGGTAAAGGTCTTCTGTAAGAGTTCTTTTGTTAGAGCTTCAGTACAAACCCTCATGGCACTTCATAGCTCATTCCGAGGTACACATTGCCCCATGTCATTTTTGCCGAAGGCCACAGCTTCACCATCACAGCAAAGAAGCACGGTATGCTGCAGGCCAGCAGCCATGGCGCTTCTGAATCCAAGGCATCACTTGTGCAAAAGTAACATACATTTACAGCATATATTTCACCTTGTTGAAGGCAAACAAAAAAAATAACAAAAGAGCTAACAGAGCATGGCAATGTCATGTCTTAATGGACTCAGAAGGACATCGCTAGAATGCATGTGATGAAGGAAAGCTGAGTCTGTTCGGCTACTTGGAAGTTGCCAAGTGGTGTGACTGGTGTCTAAATCAAACACCACATGCCACATGCCATTGTTGCTAAACCCATCATTTTGACCCAATCATGATGATGTCCACAAGGAATAAAACATGACTTCAACATGATACAATGGTAAATATGAGGATCAAGCTGCACACTTCTTGGAAAACAACATGTGAGAAGTTGCACTTCCAGAAGATGTGCTTGCCCTTTCCGCTTTCCGCATGGTGAGCTGCTAACAATCACACCTTCCATGCAGCTTCAAATACTCCTGCGCTCCGCGCTCCTGCCTGTGAGGCAATACTTTGCATCAGCCTTCCATGTCGAAGACCTGCTTCAAAAATTAAAATGTGGAGCACAGGGCGCAAGAGATCCCATTTTGTTCTGAGCTCTGGGCGGAGTGAAGCAAAGGACCAAGCAACCTAAAAGCTGATCAATGCGACACTAGCGTATCGCGGTGGACTTGGTGGCGGTGGATGCATTCGTGCCGGCACCAATTTTGCTTTCGGGAACATGATGGAAGATCTGAAAACTCCCTTTCTGTATAGGATCAATCCAGTGACCAACGCATACACAGTCAAACCAAGTCACTAAGCACCCAGACCCCCGCCAGCTCTGCCAGAGACAAATGTTCCAGCTGCATGAGCATCTGAGAAGCCAAAGGCGCCAAAGGCCATCACAGCGTGTCCAGAAGTATGAAAACACGCTTTAGCGTATGAAAACACCACATCGAACAGTCCTGATTCGCAATGGAAGTCATCACTTTATGCTCCGGGCTTGCAAGCCTGAATCAGCAACCGGCCAATGGACAAATCAAGAATGATCGGTGCAGGAAGAAACCGAGGGTTGTGGCAAAGCTTGCGAGGCACATCAATGCTTCCAATAAATTTTCACACGGAACAACACATAGAGGAAAGCAAGGACACCAGCCCTCTGTGATGGAGGCTAAATCAATCGCTTCAGCCGAGTATCACTGCCAAGAACCACGCTGCCTGCACCAGGCCTGAAGGCCATGGCGGCCAGGGTCTTAGCTAGTGCAGCCAGTGTTCAGGCTTAGCGAGAACAACCACCACAAGCTCAGCAAAGTGAAACTTTAAGCAGGGCTTAAACAGCAGCTGTGCATGTAATCCTCGATAGTTTAAACCGGCTGAGCCTCGCAAAGGCAGCTGCTGCAAAGACCAGTCTATTGCACTTGCTACTGCCTCCAGGAAGGGTCTGTGCCTGCAACACACAAATGGACTTTGACAACTTGAACATTAGGCTAGAAAGAATGGCTTCCGGCCAATTCTATATAGATCAATGATCTATGTTTCATTTGGAAAGACGTGTACATCATTTTGTACTATATCTCAAACTGTCCAGCCAATGCCTTAAGCCAAGGGATCCAAAGCCGCAAAGCAACTGCACGCAGCACGGCACCAGGTGGGTGTGAGTGTGTCAAGTCCCAACATCGGTGTCATCCTGCTTAGAATTAGAACATCTCCAACAGGAAGGTGACAGCTAGGCTTCACTTCAATGTGTTCAACCTGAACGTTCTGGGTGTGAATCCAAGGGTGATACGCAAACACATATGTAAGCAGTGCATGAAACATCAAAGCTTTGTTTCCACACTAAGTTATATACGACCCTCTGTGGCTGCTTTGCAAATAAATGACAAAGCAACGACTGCCAGCCACTTGCCTTGATGAGATCATTAGCTCCAAATTGCCAGATGCGGCGAAGTGATTCCTCCGCAATGGCCTGCTATATGTGGAGCAAAAAAGCACCTGTAGTTTCATGGATTTGAACATGACATGAACATTGTGAACATGAAAATGATGGGTGGCTTTGACCATGGAGTTTGAGGCAGAAAAGCCCTGTAAGATTGACAATAGGCCATGGTTCTTCAAACTCTCCTACAAACGCATTCATCCTAGGATAAAACCACCATGCTGTTTTGGTCCCCTGCTCAAAACAGTCAATGTAGGGCACGCTATGGCGAGAAGCCAGCTGGGACAAAGTCAAAACACCTCTGCTGGCAAACACAGGTGACCCCATAGGTCTGTTTTCAAGTGGTACATCACTTGCAAAGGATTTGCATGAGTCTTCCGGGTCTTTCCAAGGTCACCTCCATTGTTGGCACACTGCGCAGGCCCAGTGTACCTGACAAAGAAACTTTGCATCGACAAACCACTTTCGACAGAAACCCATGCTCATTTATAGACAATTGCATCCAGAACAAAGACCACCTAAGAGATTTGAAGAGGCTGTCAGAACAACTCAGAACACATGCGTAGCATTGCGTAGCTGCACATCTGTGAGACAGTTGGTTCTCCACGGCGGCGAAAGGACGGGTATATAAGCCAAAACATTTTTGAGAATTGGGACTCTTTCAGTTGATTTCATCTGGTGGAACTCCGACATCAAAGGCTTGGAGTCGAGGCTGTGATGTTCCGCACGGCCGCTTCGTGATGCGCTACTTCGTGAGACGCTTTAGTCACATGAAGGACTTCTCACTCACGTGAAATAAAGCTATATATACTTCGACAAAGCTAAGGCACAGCAACATTGGCTTCACTTAGCTTAGGGCTCACTGGTTCAGGAGGGTGGAACTTAAATGCACATGCCCTGCAGTATAACCACGTTCTATGAAGATGTAGAAGTGGCTCACGAGGTCCACAACACAAGTCGAACGCAAGCAGCGAACGAACGGAGCGCGACGCGCGCACGAAAGCCGCGGGGCAGCCACACCGCAGGTGATTTGGCAAGCTTGAGCCCACCCAGTCTCGGATGGACAGGTTTCGTTTCTAGTGAACCTTAGTGCACAGCGTGCACTTCACATGGGCCGTTCTTGGCCAAAAGCAAAACGCGTGGCGTCCTGCAGCCACATATCGACATCATGTCGAATGCACCAGCCCGCTGGGTAGTGGCGGGATCTGGTGCTCTGTGCAGAAACTGCAGCCGCGTACGGCCTGAACATTGGCCGGCACTGCCTGTTCTAAAATGTGGCAGCCAAAATGGTGCCAGCATCGTCCCTTTCGGACTACAAACAATTCTTTTCCACATGGACACTTTCGGGCATGGTCTTCCATCTCAGTGACCAATGCCTTCAGCAACTGATCCCCATCTTCGACTAGGGATCTCAGCTCATTGGCCTCAGTCAGGAGGTCCAGAGCTTTCCTCGCTTCGCGAGCTGCTGCAGAGTATTCATTGGCCTTCCGGGTTTCCTCTTTGGCGATCTCGCACCATCGTTGCAAAACAATTGGATCATCTTTCTGTACACTGGCATCTACGGCGGTGCTTTCAGGCTTCTCACTCGAACTCGGACTCTTTGAAGCGCGGCCACAAAGAAAAACTAAACACATCATCAGTCCGAGGTGCAGCATCATGAACAAGCTCAACCACATGTCACCTGAACTGTCATCATTTCCAGGGGTGTCGGTTTCAACTTTCAAGCAGGTGTCGGACTCGGCCTTTCCAGCTGCAAGCGTTGAAAAACTCACAAGCCCAAGGAACAGGTTCTTCAGGCAGCTCATACTGACATAGTCCTGGTGAGGCGGCGCGACATGGCGTTTGGCGTCCACATACTCAAGAGCGCCGGCATACTGGACAAAGCTGACAAATTCAATGTGGTCATTCTTGTCAACCTGCCACTCCTCATTCGTTGAAGCCTCATTGACCTGTGGAGTGGTGTCATACTCAGTGGTGTGCTCAGTCTGAGGGTCGTCATTGAGGCCTGGGGGCGCTCATCTTCCTTGAAGTCCTCGGTGCACTGAGGAAGAGGAGGAAGTGCAGTGGATTCTGCTAGAGCAGCGGCCTTCTCGGCCTTGGTTTTCTTCTTGTGCGCCACATAGTGTGGATCCCAGGTCATCTTCAGTCTTCCATGGCGAAGCCTCGAAGCCAAGAGTCCTCTTGCAGACTCCTTCGTCAAGCCATCGGCCACCTGCCTTTCAGAGCTCATCCATCGAAGGGAGCCAGACAGCTCCTCCAGGCGCTCCTTCATCACCCTGATCTCCAAACAGACGCGCTTGTCAACCACCGACGAACCGATTCCCTCCCTGTGGTAGGAATCACAGAGAGCTTTGGCATCGGTGATGAGAACTGGCTTGAGCGAAGATGGGATCTCGAGCAGATCCTTCAACCTGGTGTTGGGTTGCATCAAGTGGCGCCAGGTGAAATCAACTGCATCCGCTGCCTGGCCTCCGGCCTGTGCCTCTGCTCCCAAGCTGCTGCGAGCAACACGAGGTGTGCGGAAGCTTCTCCAATCCAAAACATGATACTCGCCCTCCTCAGCTGAGGAAAGCAAGGTCTTGTTGACCAGCCCAGCAAGGTGATGTAGCCACCTTGAGAGCTTCCGTCAGTCCTGGCAGTGAAGCCAGCGTCGAAGAAGCACACCAGCTGGTCATCAGGATGACATAGGCGGTTGTAGTGCAAGCTCACATCCTTGTTTTTTCCTTAGCGAATTTCAGGAGCCTGTTGCACTCGTGGAGAGTCTGCACTGTAGCCTTGGTGATTTGGCCAGCGGGCGTAGGGGTGGACCACTGTAGATGCGGTGAAGTCTGAACACCTGGCCACGGACTTGGGTGATCTCCTTGTCCAGGAGGTAGTCGGACATTGGACGTCCCTTGGAGAAGCTGATGGGCTTGATCTTGCCCATATACGGCTCTTGATGAAGTCGTCGGCCTCCAGCTTCTGTCTTCTCAAGTTGACATCCACAGTATTCCAGGGTCGGTTCCTCTTCTTTCCACTCCCTGAACGAGAAGTTCTCCCGCAACAGGTCAGTGACGGCCTTATAGCGAGGTGAACGGGGACAGCCAGCTCCAAGCATATCATCGACATGCATGATGACCATGCCACGCAAACGCTCAGGGCCAAGGGAACTCACCTCCTCATAGATGGGATCCTCCGCCTTGTAGTCCGGGAGTCGGACTCATAGATGAGGAAGGCACAAGGATCGAGCGGGTGTTGACGTAGTCCTGCTCGAAGACGGCGGTCGACTGCCTCCAAGTACCAGCCTCTGGGGGCATCAATCGGTTTCAAGAGGAGCATCCTGGTGTCCTGGTCAGCCCCTAGCAACTGGAGAGCCTCGTTGGGCAGCTTCACCCACAACTTGCGATCCTGACATCGGCCCTGTAGGAAGGCTGTCGAAACGTCAGCCGTCCACATGTTCCAATTCAAGTTAGCTGCAAGTGACAGGACAATGCTTCTTGAAAAGCGGGTTGTGGTAGGACTGGATGTAGGGATCTGTCCAGCCAATGCGTTGTACCCTCGGACGATGAGTCGGGCCTTCGCCCTTGGGCTTCCATCAGGATGCTTGGACCATTTGAGGATGATCCGTGAGGTCAAGGTGCGGGCCTCGTCAGCCTCGGACTTGGTCTGGAAGGTCCAGACCCCATGATCAAAGAAACTCTTCAACTCTTTGACCTTTGCCTCCTTGAACATGGCACGTTCACGAGGACCGAGATGGCGTGACGTCGTTCTTGGCCGTCTTCATCTTCTTCACTCGGGCCAACTTCTGACTTTTGGCTTCTTGTTTGGCCGAGGTGAAGGCTTCATGATGGCCTCCATACATAGCCATCTCCTTTCTCAGAGCGCCGTTGATCTGGAAGACAGTGACGCCGGTCCAAGAGGATTTCAGATCTTTTGGAGGTTGTGTGTCCGTGCCATCATCAGTCATCAGCCGGCCCTTGCCTCCTCCTTGTTGGTGAATCAGGGTGACTTTCACTCGATCCAGTTGGGCCACTGGTGCCGGACAGTCTTTGGGCAGGTTGTCGATGTTCATCTTGCCTCGTCTTGGCACTAGGTGGTGCCGAATCAGACAACCAGCTCTGACCTCCCAGTAGTCCATTGGGCGGTCGTTGATGTAGCCCTCATCGTCAACATGCCATCCAGCTGGTAGCAGCTTCGGGTCTTAAGGTCTTCGACTTGGAAGGCTTGCCCTGGAAGCTGCTCGCCGGTGATCGGCGTGGCGGTCTGGGTTGCTGATGCTTCTGCTGCTGCCGCTGCTTGTGGTGCATGTTCATGTTCTAGAGCCGGATGGCGTGTACGCCATGGTGCAAAGCTCAACGTTTCCTGCTGGTTAAAGCGCAACCGACGTTGTTGGAATGTCTCAAGTTCTGCCGTTTCATATAAGGCAGCTGTTTGTGGATCCAGTTCAGGCTTGGCCGTTGCTGCATGTGGTGTTGGTTGGCCTGAGGGAATCGGTGGTTCCTCACTGGGTTCCTGGCTGATCTGTGACAGACTGCCTGGTGACATGGGCACTGGTGGCAGTTGAGCCGCAGGAATCTCGGGTGTTGGCAATGCCTGAGGATCTGTGTCAGGTTGTGGATCTTGAGGTGCAGCCTGTGGAGGTTCACCAATGTCCGGTACATCCGGCATGCTGAGAGCCGACCTGGGTCGCTGACGCGGCGGTGCCATTTCATGGTCGGAGGCAGATTCAAGAGCGTCAGCTTCACCATGTTCGTCATCCTCAACGTCAGCCAAGTTCTGGCGATTAGTTTGGTTCAGGTCGTAGTACCGAGTCACCCCACGAGATTTCAGCTGGCGAACTGTGTTCAAAGCACTTTGGGTGTCGTCCAGGGCGTGACCCAAGCTCTTGACATCGGCCCTGACATGGTGCGGCGCGCACCTGATCAGCTGGGTCTTGAAGGCCAGGCTGGGTCTTGAAGGCCAGCCAGTAGACATTCACCTGGGGGTTCTCGGCCTCATCCTTCTTGTACTCCTTCATGACGACCTGTGCAGGCCAGAGCCAGCGGATCTTGACAAGATCAGGTTGCTTGGCATCGCGCCAGAACCAAATCTTCTGGCCGAGGCTGTTCGCAATCTGGGCCACCCCGGGCCAGAGGCCTTGGCAGAACTCCTGGCCGCACGTGGCGCTTCTGAGTCCGTGATCAATGCCGCGAAGGGCTATGTTTGCACTGCGTGCGCCAAGTACAAGCGCCCAGCACAAGCAGCACCTGCTGCAATGCCTAAGGCCAAGGACTTCAATGCACTGGTCCAAGCCGATGTCTTTTGGCTGCGACGTGGAAGCACCAAGTTTCCCATCTTGGGCCTGGTTGACTCTGCCACTCGACACACGGCCGCCATCCTGTTGAAGAATGAACAATCCGAGCACTACATTCGTGCAGTTGAGAAGGCATGGATTGCAGTGTTTGGCCCACCGGTCGTCCTGATGACTGACGAAGGCCGTCCCTGGCTTGGTCGAGCTATGGATGAGTGGACAACGGCTCACAACATTGAGCATGAGGTTGCCCCAGGAGAGGCACATGAGCGCTTGGCTCTGTGGAACGGCGTCACGCCGTGATTCGCCGTGCAGTGGAGATCTACCAACGACCAGCGCGTGGACAATGCGCCAGGCATCAAAGAGGCCCTCGCCTATGTGATCCCTCAGCTCAATGCTTCTTCAAGCGTGGCTCGCTTCAGTCCCACACAATGGGTACTCGGTCATCAGCCCAGTCTGGCTGGAGATCTCTTGGCTGACAACACCCAAGCACCTCAGTTCGGCGGAAACACCAAGCGTCATGCGGCCAAGAAAGCCTTGCTAGATGCTGACGCAGACCGCCGCTTGCGCCGAGCTCTGAGCTTGAAGTACAAGGGCATCAACGACACCTCCACGAGCTCGAGCGAGTGGGGGCGTCGCTCAAGGCCGGCGGTTACAAGTCGGCCAAACTTTACTTCAGTGCCGCTCGCAGAGAGCACGTGGTTCGCCACGGAGACATTCCCATCGAGGCCGAACTCAGCATGAAAGATGCCATCCGCAGCATCGAACGGGGACTGGGACCATCGAAACGCAAAGACTCCTTTGACCTCACCTTGCTCAGGACACTGTGGGGCCACCCCAACTTCGAGCAGTTCGAGGATGACTACATCATGGTGCTGAGCGGCTCGTGGTTCTTGATGCGCGAGCTTGAACTCGCCGTTGCACAACTCTGATGGCCTCTTGACGAGTGTCGGCCTTGAGCTTGATGAGGGAGCCAGTGGTTTGCTTCTCCTCCTCTGCTGCGCAGGCGGTTTCCCAATGAATGGGTGCCTCATCAATGCGTAGAGCTCCGGCAAGAGTTGCAGCCGCACAAACTCATAGCGTCCTGCACTGAGCGCTTGCTCGTGAGGAGAGTGGTGCCTTTTCTCACTGGGCGCCAGATGCCATCTGTGTCCAAGCACTGCGCACCGTAGCGGCACTGGGAGAAGATCTCGTAAGGCACGAGTGCGCCAGGAGAGAGCATGCTTTGGCTGTTCCACTGTGGCACGCCGACCACCATTGATCTGTGCCATGTAGATCCTCTTGGTGAACATGAGGTGGCGATCGTGATGTCGTTCTCTCGCAGCAATCAGTGCTTCTTGTTGGTGCCAGGTGCGACGTCCAAGACTTTGCATTCGTGACCAAAGTTTGCACTCGGGGGTGACCAAGACTTCATCAGGCTGCTCCTCCTCCAAGAGAATGAGGAACTGCTGCTGGTGGTCCAGACGATCGAAATCCCAGCCGGTCTCATAGGAGAATCGCCTCACCTCCATGCCCATGGATTCGGCCACCTGTGAGGTGCGAGCAGTGCCGCAATACACCTCCCACAAGACTCGAGGTCGTTCTGGACGATGTAGCTCCTTGCTCACAAAAGCTGACAGGTTGTTCAAGAAGCCGTGCTCGGCATCCAAGAAGTCGGTGAGGTGGTAGCCATCAACATGCTTCACATCAGGATCAGCCGTGCGAAGCTCGAAGTCGGGCTTGTTGATGTCATAGTACATGTTGTCATGCTCCGAGGTCAGGGACCAAAGATACTCACCTTGTCGGCCCAAGGTGGCCTCAACCCACCGAGATGCCCCAAAGCGAAGTCGCTTGCGAGCGAAATCCATAGTGATGCCGAGCGCCTCAATGATGGGGCGTCCACACAACATGGGAGTGCCTCCAGGTAGCAGAAACAGCTCGATGGTGCCGAACTTGCCATCGATGAAGGTGGGAAGATGAGCTGACCAATCCGACCAGAGTGCAGCATCGCCGCCAAATTGGAAGCGGCGTCGTCCTTTGCTCATCTTGATGCTCTCAATCGGGAAGTCGAACGTCTTGAGGTGGTCCAAGTACCTCTTGAAGGGGCCATACCCACTGAGGAAGGCACTTGCTCCAGGATCCAGCATGACGCAATCGGGACGTTCATTGCCTCGTTGATCTTGAAACAAGAGCATGGCCATTTCTTCAGCTTGGAAGGTGGTCTGCAGGGCCATACCTTCAGTCGTAGATGGCGCTCGCCTCTTCTGTGGGCAGTTGGCCGCCCAATGACCGGGCTGTCCACAACTGAGGCAAGTCATGTTTGCCTTGGCTCTTCCCTTGGGATCAAAGTGTCCAGCTCCTTGAGGAGGATAACGAATGGTGGTCTTGGATTTGGACTTGGATTTTCCGGACTTTGAGTTGCCCTTTCCCTTACCGGTTGCTCGCCAGTTGGAGGGAGATGTAGTCGGTGAAGTCGGTGCTTGACCTCCATGCTGAGGATCAGTCAGGGCAACTATGGGAAGATAGCCACGGGACATCTTGAGTTCTTGGAACCTCTTCCTGGCATCAGTGTATGATGCAAAAAGCCATATCATACTCCTCCGCAAGCTCGTGAGGTGAGAGCGTTGCTGAGGTGTCATTGACATTCTCCGGCCAGGGTTCGTCGCCATAGTAACCTGCATCTTCGTCGAAGTCATAGGACTCGTCAGGCTCGAAGTCAGGTTCTTCCGTCCATTCATCTCCTTCATAATAGCCTGTCTCCCAGTGGTCAATAGTCATACTCGGCCTCGTCAGCGGCTGCATAGGCCCGATTCTTCCACTGGTTGGCATTGTAGCCGAAGCGACGGTTGCGGTCTGCATTCCAGCCACCGCCCTTGAAGTCCTGGCCCAAGATGAGGTACACATTGCCTTGATCACCTCATTCTTCTCTAGGTTGGGAGCGCGCAGGGTGATCAACTGTCGTTGTTCACGACTCAGGGAGGCACGACGGAGAAGATGCCATCCTTGGACTGAAGAGGGCAGGTTCACCTTGCGCTGCTGCAACTTCCTGTACGCCTCCTCATGGTCAGCCACGTACAGAAGGAGGGTCTGACCTGGTGGTCGGTTGAGGAGGTTGAAGTACTGTTCAAAATCTGCTGGAAGTTGCACGCGGGAGTCGTAGGCGAAGTTGTCGTCCAGGGTCTTGATCAAACGCTCAAAAGCGCCATCTTTCTCCAACTCTTCAATGGACCAGTCCTGGAATAATCGCCATGTCACTCCAGTGAACGACCCCACGATGTTCAGCACACTTTCATTGCTCCTCTTCGAGATTGTCATCTTGCGATGATACAGGTGTATCCTCTGTCGCCATTCCCTGTAGTCGGCCGGTTGGCCTGTGAAGACCGGCACGTAGCTGTCACGGAGATCGACAAAGCCAGTGCCATCCTTGGAGCTCGAGGTCGAAGAAGCAGCCTGGGTCTGTGGTTTCGTTGGCTTTCCCATGTAGGGCAGGGCAAGGTGATAGAGCTCCTCAAGATCGTGCTTGCTGGCCTCAAAGCCGTTGGTGAAGAGAAGAACAAATGCAAGCAAATGCAACCAGTGAAGAGCTCCTTTGACCGTTCGTGACAGGGTCTTACGCAGGACCTCTGGCTCGACAAAGCGTAGTGCATGCAGAGCCCCGGATAGGGGCTCCGCTACCAATATGAAGATGTAGAAGTGGCTCACGAGGTCCACAACACAAGTCGAACGCAAGCAGCGAACGAACGGAGCGCGACGCGCGCACGAAAGCCGCCGGGGCAACCACACCGCAGGTGTTTTGGCAAGCTTGAGCCCACCCAGTCTCGGATGGACAGGTTTCGTTTCTAGTGAACCCTAGTGCACAGCGTGCACTTCACAACGTTCAAAAAACTCGCAACTTGAATAAACTTGAACCACCCATCCCAATGTGTGAAGCTTCGGGCGGATCTCATCCCAGCTCTGCTGGCTTGTTGGGAAGTACAATGCTCACTAACAGTACTGTGGATAACACACCCGCCAAGATGAAGCCGACGGCCTGAGAAGACGAAGGCTAGATACATCCATCGAACACAGGTGCAATCAAAACTGAAACCAATGCAATTCTTTGCAAATGATCGGGGTGAACTATCTGCTGCGGAACGGACATCAAATAAGTGGCCTGAACAAGGCCTCTGTCTGTCATAGGTTGCACTGCCTTGGCCTTGCAATCAGAATTGCAGCTGGTTTGAACGAAGTGGCACCAGTCGCGCATCTGAGACCCCTCTGGGCATGCATAACTCTTTTTGTTGGCCCGAGGCCCCGCCTCCTACTTAATGAAGTTAGGCGACTAGTTCGCTACTGGGCTAAGTTTGCTTCTAGTATATAACTGGATGCAGGATAGCTCACGCTTCTTCAAGGAAGCTCCCCCGCCTGTGGGCGGGGCGGGGGGAGCTTCCTTCAAGAAGCGCTCGCACTAATCATGTTGTTTCCAGATTTTTTGGAAAAATAAGTTAAGCAAAAAGAAGTATATATTCTACAGTGACTCTACAGTAGTCACATTGACAGGCCACATGAACATTCGTATGTCTATCATGTGAACCGCTACTTGCCACACGTCACACCCATGTCGGGCCTTGCTAACATCAAGAGAGCGTCGCAGAAACTTGAAGACAGGGACGGTAACCATAATCCTAGTTGCGCAGCACGCAACGCCAAAGTCCGATCAAAATACCAAACGTGTCCATGTTTGGTTTAAAGCACGTGGGCGCCCCCTGCCTACTTAATTAGGTTAATTCAGTAGGCGCCTACTACTTAATTAAGTAGGGACGACTTTTTCGCTCCTAGTAACTGGACGCTGGATAGATCACGCTTCTTCAAGGAAGCTCCCCCCGCTTGAGGGCGGGGCGCGGGGAGCTTCTTGAAGAACCACTCGCACTGATCATTTAATGCATTGATTTTTAGGGAGACTTAACTTCTGGGGCCCTCACAAGGCTGCACAACCCACAAGGCTCCCATTCATCTTGGAGGCCTCTAAAACATCATCAGAGCCATAGCAGTCACAAACGAAAGCAACCATGAAGTTAAGAAGTCCCCGATATTGTGTGCTAAAGCTTGTAAAGCTAAAGGTTCCCTTCTTCGGTTGTCTAAGGACAATATTAAGTGCAAATTGCAAGTCCTCAACAATTGTGTGAGGCCAGCACAAGGGTCTTCATCTCAGTTCAGCTACCAAAAGGCTATGTCAGAAACTAGCCTTGCTGCCCAAGTGCAGCAGAAAGATGCTGAGGGACCTAGAATGATCAGCCAAGCAATTTTTGGTTTCAATGCCTAAAAAACAGCAAAAGGACAACAGAATTCTAGGGACAAAGCGACAAAATCACACCTGACCGCAGCCACCTCAAAAGAGTTCGCCTTGGTTGGAGCTTGAGCTACATAAGCTCACAAGCTCTACCAAGTCTCGTTGTTGCAAACCGCAGTGATGCTTAGCCCACCGCTCAATCGACAAAGGCACTTTCGGGTCTAGAATTTTTGCATCTTCCTGCATTGCTGTATTGCTGGCTGGAGGAAGGACTGTTGCTTCCTACACTCCACATGATGGCTGTACACTATTGTTAAACTTTGCCACGAATGACAGTGCGTGACGTGTAGAATCTGTTTCTTGCCTTGGCTGAATGGGGCATGCCAACTTGAAGGAGGATGGCTCCCCAAACTTCCCGCACAAGAGTTGGCCCTCCTTTGTGTTAACCTCCTTCCAGTCTCGAATCAGCTGGGACAAATCATCCAAGCAGCCTGGCAAACAGAAAGACCAACCCATACCAACCCAGAAATTGATTAAATGAGGAACAAAGTATGCAAAAGCACTACTATGTCAAAGCCTCACTTGCTAGGAAAGCTCGTCAAGCTTGTCGACTTATGTTCAGTGCTTTAAGGGTGATAACTCTGCCTGAGAACGACATGTTTGAAGCGAAGGTGTCACACTACCTGAGGCTGACGAGGATGTCTGGTCAGAGTCTATCGTTGTTATAGACCACCTGTTGTAGACTCTACGTAGACTCTAAGACTACAAGATGTTATAGTACGGGAAACTATTATAGAATTTTCAAATAGAAGGCTGCACATTCCTCCCGTGGCAGGGTTCCGGGACAAATAGAAGAAAAGCGTCAAGATAACAGGTTGATAAACGTGCTCACAAACAGTCTTCAAATAGCAGAAATAGTATTTTTGGCACAAAATACGCACGAGCCGCAAGCTCTCTTTCCCTTGCGCTCTCACTCTTTCTCGCTCTCTCCCTCCCTCCCTCCCTCCCTGGAGAAGAGAAAGTTCTGCAAGGAAGCTCCCGGTGAACCAGCTCCGAGCGCCGGGCCGAGCGATGGACCCGTTAAGGGGAACAGACACAGAGAGCGCAGCCCTCCAAAAAGGTTAAAAAAAATGCGTTAAAATTTAACGCGTTTTTTTTGAGCTCAGAGACGTCACCGGGTCGCATCCCGACCCGACAGAGACCCGACAGAGACTTGTTTGAAGAAAAAATTGTAAAAATTGAGAACAATTTTTAGAAAATTGAGGAGAAAACGTGTAGAAAAAGACAAGTGGCCTGGAAGAGCCTTTTTTGAGCTTGAAAAGGTGAACCCAGGCCACTTGCTAAAGAACCCCAAAAGTGTAGAAAAAGTAGCTAGTTAGTTTTTAAAGTGTAGAAAAAAAGTGTAAAAAGTAGCCAGTTCCTGTCTCCTTTCTCCTTTCGGCCTGGAAGACCAGGGCCTTCCCTTCCCTTTCCACCTTTCCTTCCTTCTCTTTACCTTTACCTTCCTTTCCTTTACCTCCTTCCCCC
>CAXAMN010027561.1:424163-447574 GCA_963970005.1 Durusdinium trenchii
TCCCCACCCTTTCTCCTTTCCCTTCCCTTCTCTTCTTCTTCTTCTTTGCCTTGTTCGCATCTTCTATTTGAAGTGGCTCGGGGTTTGGCCTCTCTCGGTTTTCACCAACGTTGTGCCCGGAATATTTTGTTCCACCTGGCCTCTTCTATTTGAAACCCTCCGGGCGGCAAATTTCCAAACCCTTCAAATAGAAGATTGGCACAAGCAATTTCTTGTATAATAGATTCCCGTACTATAACAAAGTAGAATCCTCTGACGATTCTTGGGTTCCTTGCTGGCAAGAGTTTTCAGGTGACACGCCACACTTGAGCCAGAGTTGTTCATGTCCAAAGGGTGTGGTGAAACTCAAGACAACGCTTTGCGGCTGTGTGAATGAATTCTGGAAATCCACAAATTATGATTATGTTGAGCGACTTGTAGCACAGTACTTGTGTAAACCCCGCAGGTAGCGAGCACGGGCTAGCTCGGCGAACAATAAACAGACGGTCAATTAAGCAACTAAAATTCAAGGTGTGACATTCTAGGTTCAGTTTGCTGAAACCAACCAATCACAACCCTTCTTTGCGCACCACATGCCCACGAGAGCAGTGCCAGCTCGGGACAAGCCAGCATGGGTATAGCCTGTGTGACCTCCTGGGGAACTCAGATCGATCAAGTCTCATCAAATCTAAGAATTTCCACAACTTCGGCTCTCATTAGACTCATCAATGTTGGATCTTAATTGGTAAAACCGTCCCCCTCCTCCCCCTAGTAAACAATCGAGGGAGTCTCAACAGTAGCACCGCCACAAAAACTGGTAGTAGTAGTAGTAGTAGTAGTAGCAGTAGTAGCAGTAGTAGTAGTAGCAGTAGTAGTAGTAGCAGCAGCAGTAGTAATAGTAGCAGTAGGAGCAGTAGCAGTAGCAGTAGCAGTAGCAATAGCAATAGGAGCAGCAATGGGAGCAGTAGGAGTAGGAGTAGCAGCAGCAGCGGCAGCTGTAGTAGCTGTAGTAGTAGTCGTGTAGTAGCTGTCGTGTTGTTTTTTGTTTGTGGTGGTGGTGGTGGTCTGAATCAATAGTAAACTAGACAAACCTTTAAAAAAAGACGGGTGAACAGACTTTATTTTATTCCCTCCCACTAAACTATTCAGGGTGTTGGAATAATTTGGCGAACACTTTGTATGTATTATTCCCTCCCAATTGACTAATTAGACTCAAAAACGCCTCCGAGAGGGCCGCTGTTGCTACATCATCTCGCACACCAAGCATAGCCAATCCGCACAGACTTGCAACCAAGTCTTCCGCGCTGAGCCGCGGAGCCTGGAAAACGCAAAATTGCGTTGTGCTAAGCCGCTAGGACAACTGAGACCACTAAAGACAATAGTCTGCTCATGCTTGTACTCCACATCAGCACCATGCGCCTGGTCAGCAAGCCGGTCCAGGCAAGCCACCAACACCTCACATGAATAAATCCAAATTGAATACTGCTCTGAAGCCGTGCAGTCATACACACAGCCTCTTCATCCTCCTCACTTTCATCTGGAAGCTCGTCAACCTGACAAACAACTACTGTCGAGCATCAAAAAGTTGCACGCAACAGAGATGCTATGTCAGGGCTGCTAGGACTGTACAGGCTAATTTTGCTTTTTCCACTGTACTGTCACGCTCTCAGACAGAGTCTGCAGTCTTGCCCTGTCTTACAGCCTCTGCCACCTGGCCAGAAACCCAAAACATGCAAAATGTCCAGTTGCAACATGGGCCTAGGAGAAAGTTCGGACCAAGCAAAAGAGATCCAAAAGCATTTGTGCATGCAATATGTATTTCCCACCTTTGAAAGTGCCGTGTTGTCGGCATACCGCTTGTAGGTACCACAAAGCGCTTCGGGTTCAGCCAACGTGGCTTTGACGGCTTCGGTGGCTAAGACACTGTCTAGCCACTTTGCCAGCTTTGGACGAGTCGCCAGGTCGAGAGCAAAGGCTGGGCCTGCGAATGAGAACAAAAGTGGATTGCACATGACCCACAAGTCGAAATGCTCGCAGCTCTAACCGAAACACAGCATTGCCCGTGTCTACTTATCTTCCCATTCCCCTCAGGCAAAGGTTCATCCACAATTTTCGCCTCGAAACCGTTCCAGGATCTTGCAGTGCAAGATGCGATAAGCCCAAGGAATAAAGGCAATATCGGCTGCCGTAAGTTGCTCGCCCATGAAGTAGGGTCCTTTGATCCACGCCTGGCAGGTGATGGTGTGATCACTCAGTTCGCTTCATCGCTACTTCAAAGAAGGTGCTATTCAACAGACAAACTGCAATAGGCTCAAGATATGGGATGCCATACAAGCAACACAGTGCTTGAGAATGATATCATAAGCTGGCTTTTAAAAGATTTCAAAAACTGTGCAACACCTGTATTGAATGAGCCTAAAACAGGTCTTCAACATGGCCACTTCCAAGGCTGCAGGTGTTTCCATCAGTTCCATGCAGCCTCCAGTTCATCGATGCTGCACTGTAGCATCTTGAGGGCAGCTTCCCGGTCTTCTGTAGATGTGCGGACCAACACCTGGTAGAAGGGGGAGCAAAGATTCCTCGGCTCCGACTCAGGTCCAGTTTGTGACTGAGCAACACCACCCGAGCGGTCCGATTTTATGACACGCAAGACTGCAAGACTCCCTCCGAGAACACATTGACAAACACGCAAATGTCCTGTAGATCCACAACGGTAACAATGCGTAGGGAGAAGAAAGACTGTTGAAAATGAGTCAGAGATTCTTGTTGATCCAATCTACTTTTAGCCGAAGAGCTGCCCTCTCTGCAGGGGTGCCTGGCATTAGGCTGGGGCGTTCTCCGCAGCATGCTGCTATCTCATCAATGTACTCCACGCAAACAGAGCTCTCATAGACAGGCGGCATGCCATCTTCGGCCAGGGTGGGCACCAAACCCTTGGGGTTCAACTCCAGCAATCTGGGATGCTTCTTGTAGCCTTTGAAGTCTTCACCTGGAGCATCTGGAAGTAATCCCTCAATCTTCCTGTACTTGAGGCCGTGGTGCTCGAGAGCAATCCAAGCTCGCTGTGCATAGGGGCAAAACCAGGCGGAGAAAAATTCTAGCCCAGCAGAAACAGTCTTGTCTGCTGCTCGTTTGCTCATCACGCTCTCGGATGATACGTTGCCAGATGGCGTTGTGCAACGGTCAGATCAAGATGTAGCTTCTGTTGAGAAGTATAATACTGTAAGTAAAAAATATCATCAAATACTGTCTTCTGTTTGATGAGGAGAATGAAAAGCTACGTTAGGGTCTGGCAGGGAGTTGGTGTCTGATGCTGCTTCATGGTTGAGACTTCCTAGTTCTCGTTCTCCCTTCAACGGATGCAGAAAAGACAAGCTGCGAAGAGAGAGAGAGAGAGAGAAAGAAAGAGAGGGCACATTGATCATGTCTGTGGTGCAGGAGAAACACCAACTGGTCTCACATGAAGTACATGTATGTTCGACCATTGCAGAAGTCAATCTTTAGATAATTAAATTTTGAATCTGTGTATGTTCTATAAGTACAAGCACACCACTGTATAACTATAACTGTAAAAGTGAGAGAGAGAGAGAGTCACACCATGTCAAACTCTCCTCTCCGCAGCTCCGAGCCTCCACATGGCGGAGCAAGGATTTGAGCACGCTGCCAGAAGCTTCAGCTGTCAACGTGGACAACTGATCCAAGTCCAGGCAGCGGTGTCTGGCCGGCCCAAATTAGCAATGGCTTCTTGTTCCTAGTAGCTTCTTGTTATTAGTAGTAAGGCCAGGAGCCCCTAGTAGCGTCCTTGCTCCTAGTAGCGATGCCCTTTGCTCCTAGTAGCTTCTTGTTCCTAGCTTCTTTGAAGCGTCTTCCAACTCTTAGCTCTTTTGAAGTTTCTTCTCAAAAGTCTCTTCAAACTCTTTACTAAAGCAACTCGCAACTCGGACAGAGCCTGCAAATGGCCTCTCCGAGCACTACACCAAGACTCTCCAAGGCGGCTGAAGTTGGAGGCGCAGCAGCCAAAGACCTAAGCTTGACCAGCCAAGAGCTGCATTTCACTTCAACCACAAATCCTGAAACTTGGTCTATCAAATAAGCAAGACAAGCAATAAATAAAAACTGTAAATCAATTAAATGCATGTCAAAGCATTCAAACATCCATTAGCCAGGATGCTGCGCTGCCTGGACCAGCTCAGCAGGTGCCAAAGTATGTACTGCACGGGCGGCTCGTGGCGCCACCGCCACCGCCAGTGTAGTGTTGCCAAAACGAAGCAGCTCAAGACCTCAAACTTTCAAGAGTCACACACAACTCACACACCTACGCAAGTTCTTTAGTTCTCATCGCCTCAAGGAGGATGTAGGAGGCTAAATGAGAAGGCTGCAAGGGCGCAGTAGAGCTCGGCTTCTTCAAAGAAGCTTCTCCCGCCAGGCGGGATAGTTTTCTTAGAGAACCCTTACATATCAGAATGCTCCTAGTTCTTGCAGGATTTTATGTAGGACTTGATGGTGTATCATAGTGTTACCTTACTATTGGCATTTTTCTTGGCCGATTCTGGGGGGGTTGTAGACAAATGATTCACTCGCTGTTCGATGCTAATGGATGAGGTGGATGTGTGTCTACACTCGTTTGTTCTAGCAGTTTAAATGCTCGATGCTCGCCTTTAATAAGGCTGGGATGTCTTTATAATATACTGTACTTCACTGAGATATTATCCAAGCGGCAATGGTTGTGGCGCAGAGGATATCTCTTAGACAACAAGTTGGGGAAAGGATCGTTCCCTAAAAGAAAGTTCAGAGAGGGTGAAGCGAACTTTTGTGGCTGACTGTTGTCCTGAAGAATTTCGTAAATCTCTTTTGCGATTTGTTTTTCACGTCCACAACAGACCAGTCATTGATTCCTCATAATTATATAGCTTCGGCTCATGAGGTCTGTGTCTTGGAAGGTAATGCGACTAGTAGCTGTGCTTGCAGCGCCTTGCTTCCATGACATGTCTCTGGTTGAGAACGCTGACTAGAGCAACAACAAAGGCAAGTCTTCGGCTCAAGCCTGTCAAGTACAAAAAGAACGCACTCCTCAGTACACTCAGCAGGCGCGAAGGTGTTAGAGCCTTTCATCGGCAGCAGCAAGAACCTGAGTCTCTGTTTTTTTGTGTGGCCACTCCTCGCTGCCAAATGAAAATAGGTTGCGTGGGCAATCGAAGCCACAAAGGAGTATGAGATCAACTTTTGAGAAGCTCTGACCATCAAAGGAACAATGTTCGCTACTAGGGGCTCCTGGCATCGCTACTATTACTAGGAGCAAGGACGCTACTAGGGGCTCCTGGCCTTCCTTCTAGGAACAAGAAGCTACCAGGAGATCAACTTCAGAGGAGACGGACAAATCAAAAGGACGGTCAAGGATAGCCACACTGCTATGCCGCTACGCTCTGACCATCACACCAGCGGTCATGTCGAATTGTGCACGACAATATCACGGGATAACATCTATTGCGCAAGCTCCGGAATTGAAACGGAAGAGAACACCGCGATCTGAAACAGGCGTTTCTTTTTCGGCTCGACGGGGAAATGCAAGAGCACATTTCCCTGCTGGTTTTACCATAAACAGCGCTTTTATCATGATAGATAAATGTTTTGACTCTGAATACATTTCGGGCCACTGAAAATTGTTCGTAGGTGTTCATTCGTTCTCCAGCCGAAATTCTCAGTCAGATGTTGATGCACATGCTTTTGCAGCACACTTATTCACTGCGTGTCAATTTGTGCTGCATATATATATATATATATCATCATGTATCCTAATATTTGTGTGAACATTGTCGTGTGATGCCCTTGCAGATTCAGTCCAGGTCAAAGTCAAAGCCTCATACTTCTGCTTTATGAAATGGAATCCATTGAAATTGAATCCACAAATTATTGGGAAGATAAGGGATGGCCCATCTTATTCTATCAACCGGGAGGAAGTAGAAGTGGTATGCCAAATCCCTAGCGGCACGATCGACCGGAACGAGTACCCGACGGTTGGAGGGTCGAGTCCCCGTGGCGAAAGTGCAGGTTGCCGGACGAACGAAGGCACGACGGCGAACGAACGAACGGAGGGGCAACGAAGTGCGAAAGAGTGCGGAAGCGAAAAGCGACGAAGGGGAAAACCGTCCACAGGACAGTTAAACCCGGCACCCTGCAAGGAAACGGACGGGCGTCCTTTTCCTTGAGCCAAAGAGCGACGGTTGTCACATGTGTTGTACACGTGATGTGTGAACCGTAGCTAGATAGGTGAACATGTAATGAATGCTGTTACATACTAGGGGTTCACAGAAAATGACTCCCCCCTCCCCGTTTTGGGGCAGCATTCCTTTGTACATGCATGAATTACCGCGCCGGGTGGCAGCGGTTTCGACGACCTACGAAGGCTTCGAACTGCTCGAAAGGCTCCTATCTGTCTTAGACGGGATTAAGCACTTTAAGTCTGTACGGATACCAAGCAAGCATAGCGCTTTGAACCACTTTTGTGGTGGTAACGCTTTGGTGAAAATGTCTGCAGCTTGTTCATTCGTATCGATGTACTTAATCTCGACAGATGGGTCGTCGATGCATTCTTTTAAAGAACTAAGATTTATCTTGTGGGTTCGGCTGATGTGTCGTAGCTTAGGGGAAAAGCCCTTTCTCACTACTAGAATCGTGGCTTGGTTATCCTCTTGTATGACGAGGTTAACGGTCCGTCCAAGGAGTTTATCCCATAGTTGTAACGAAGGAAGACCTTCTTGATACAACGAATAGGCCAAGCTCACTACTTCCGACTCTGTAGTGGACCTTGACGTGGAGGTCTGGCGCTTAGACACCCATGCTAGTGGATAATGGGTGTTGGGACCCTTGAGTACTAAGTACCCGCCGGAGGTGGACTTCACGTCGTGTTGGTCGCCACCAAAGTCGGCATCCACGAACAGCTCTAGCCATAGCTCACTAGCATCATCGCCGCAGACGGCGGTTAATCTATATTCTAGTGAGTGTTGAATGTACTGAATGAGCCGTAGCAGCTTTTTATCGTGCACACGGGTCCACTTCTGTACCTTAGTGGCTAGATCATTGATCGGTTTAAGGATGTCGGGTCGTGCTAACCTGGCAAGCCATAGGGCTTTCATCAGGATAGAGCACGCCTTTGGCGCGAGCTCTCCGGGCGACTCCTCATCAGCCGTGGAGAATGTGCCGTCGGCGAGAAATGGCGTCTGGGCTGACTTTATCTTTTCAACACCGGCCACCGACTTATAGAGGTCGATGGTTTGCTGTGCGTAATCCTTCATGTCGAAGATTAGGGCGTCAGCACTACCGCGCAAAGCAGCGGTCTCGGTGTTTCCTGAATCTGGGACTACCGCGTAGATGTGGTTCCTTCCTAGCATTCTGTAAATAGGCTCGGGTGGTTCCACGTTATCAACATTCGCGAGTTCTGACCAAAACTTTTGGTGGTGTTCCCGTGGCCCTGCCAAAGTAAGGTCGTCAACGTATGTAGATAACATTAAACGAGGACCAGAAAACCAGAAGTTACCGGGGAACTCTGGGATTTCTTCGCCACCCATTTTCTTAAGAATGCCCTTCAAATGCTGTTCCCACATCCCTCCTGCGTCGGGATGTCCGTACAGCGCTTTGACGAGAAGGACCACTGGTTGAACAAATTTGTTCTTCCACCATGCGGGTCGAAGTTCAGGTGGTAATTCGATCCAAGTTTTATACTTGGATTTTAGTGTTGCTTGCACATACGCCTTCACCGCATCCGCGGCGGTGCACAGGTTACCAGGTAGTGACCCGTACGCTAGGCAAGCGTTCAACCCTTGGACCGAAGTCGGGTTTGCGCCTAATTCCTCATAGACGGCTGCTGCGCCATGCTCGTCCTTTGCGCAGTCACCTCGGTAGACAATTCTACCTTTCTTTTTCTGCAACTCCTTTGCCAGCTCGTAAAATTTAATGGAGGCTATGGTCATTAGTTTACCGAAATGGACGGAGACTCCGGAAGCCTTAGCCTCAGCACGGACGTGCTCCTTTTCCCTAACGGATTCATACTCCCAAGTACCTTCGTTAACCAAATCGGCTGCCTCGTCCTTAACCTTTTGCAAGGCTTCAGGATCACTGAGCATCTCGGTACGGCTTAGGAGCTTGGTGACCAAAGCTGCTACCTGATCTCTACCATCATCGGTCTTTGGGATCTGGTAGGCCTCGTGCATAAGAGCACTGATATCCATTAAACATTCAACCATTGGCCCGACAGTGTCGTCTGTCTCAACTGCGATGGCCATAGCGTCGATTCCCGACAAAGCTGACACGTGTTTCAGCGTCTGCTCTTTGTCCCTGTGCTCATGTTCATAGGTACATGAAAAACATGGCATGGCTGGGGCATGATGGGAAAAAGACATGCTAGGGTAAAGGGCCTTTGCAATTTGGACAGTCATCTGCCTTGGGTAAAATGCAGTACGAGCTGTCTGCGACCCGACCGCTTGGTCATGTTCGTGGGGTTTATGGGTGCATTGGAACTGCGAGAACATGTCGACGATAGCCCTGCTGGTGGTCATCAGGCGCCACCTCTTTTTAATGGGTCTGCCTTTAGTAGATTTCACACCAACAGCACACCCGTCAAATTCGACTGGAATAAACTCAGGGTGGCTATCAAAGAAATGTTTTACGTCTGTGCGTTGCCAACTTTCACACCCTTTAGGCCACTCAAAAGTGACAGTGCCTTCTCGAGCTAACGTTAGCTCTGCTGACTTGGCAAATTCGGCAAATAAACGCTTGGACTCCTTAACCTGGAGTGCATGCCTTTTCATGAAGTTAAGCCCCCCTTTCATGCGATTTACCCTTTGCCAAGGAGACCCAGATGTGCATGGGATTGAAGCCCACAAATCGGGAGTCTCATCACAGGTGCTTATATGGTGATGCAACTGCGCTTGCATTTGGGGATCGTCTAGATCGAGGTGCTCTTTTGAAAGGGCAATGTGGGGAATTCCCATCCCCAGAAAAGTCTCGTGCGTTTGCGAATCCGAGGCACATGCAAACTCGAACATGCATCGGCCAGGCCGCGCCTTACGCGGTTTCTTCTTCTTCTTCTTAGACTTAGAAACTTGAGCTGGTTGTGTCGTTGATGGCATGCCAAACACCGGGACTCCACTCTCAGGGCGAGTGTGGATGAGTTGTGTCCAGTAGGTGGTATGTGGCGAGAGCGACAGCCCTGATATCACGGTCGGGGTCGCATCGATGACGTGTGACTCATCCTCGGTGATACTTTCGGATGAATCCGTCGGAGGCGCGGTCTCGGGCTCCCGCGGTGGAAGCTCCTCCACGCTGATGCCTTCTCTCCTTTTGGTAAGAAGGTCGCGTCTCTCCTCGTCAACCAGTTTGGCAAAACGTTTCCTGCATGCGGGCGTGTGGTATCGTGTTTTCTTTTCACACGCTTTGCACCCTGGGGTTTCGCTAAACCGAATGATGCGATCCAAAGTAATGTACACCCCCCTGGTTTTAGGGTCCATGGGAGTTGGTGGGACAGCGTCGGCTCCCTCCAGTCCGAAAGGGATTTCCTTCATGGGGATATCCGGCATGTCAAGACGTGCAAGATCGTCGAGGACTCCTAGAGAACCTCCCTTCAAATGCGCTAACTTAACAGAGGCCATTGGAAAACATGGAGGACCATCTTCAACATAAATTTCAGCTTCGGGGACTTCTTGGACATTGACGTGTTCACTAACTTTGTAGTCCATGTAGTCAAGAACACGAACCACATAGCGATACCGAAAACCAGCATCTATTCGCCAACCTAAGAACAAACATGGGGACATGTTAGGCTCTAGGGTGCGTTTAGATACCCGCTTGTCACGGTAGTACATCAGTTGACCAAATGAATGTCTCATGCCGTCAAAGGGCTTGCGAGCGAGCGCCTCCCATTGTGTCTTTGCGGGTTCCAAAGCTGACGGTCTGTCAAAACTCATGGAAAGACATGCAAAGGGATATGAGTGGGTGTGAAAGGAGTATGGCAACCCGGACTGAAGGTGGATTGCTCTGCAGCACTCCTTTTCTTCGCGGTTGTCTCATTCCATCATGGCGTTGTGGGGCCATCTGTTTGGCAAGGACGTTTCCGGAATCAACCCTACTTCATGCGCAGCCTGTTCCAACTCCCCAGCCTCGTCCATTTTAACAAGGACGCGAGTAGCTACCTCGTTAGCCTTTAAGCCTAGAAAGTGGCGAAAGTTCTTAGAGTGGGTACTGGCATCACGCTTGCTCATGGGGTATGCTATTCTAGCACCCGAGTAGGTGTCTCGGACTACATGAAATGCTTTGACCCCACCTACACCTTTGCCGGCAAAGTCCTCTCCTTTTGCCATTATGACGTCGTCGGTAGACAACTGTTCATATGGACCTTTTGGTGGGTCTATGAAGTCGTCATCTTTGACATCAGGTTTGCGTGAGACTCTCTTAGAAGTTGACTTCGAGATCTGACAAACTGGACAAAAAGGGTTCTTGGGATAATGTGTTAGAATATGCGGTTCCTCGAACGCAGCTTTCTTGAGCATGGTAGGGTCCTCCGCTATTCTTGCTTCATCACCATCGTAAAGCTCTATTAGTGTCTTGTCGTCGTCTGGATGAGGCGGAATGCCCCCCGCGAATGCCTCAGCGGTTTCTGACCCAACGGCACTGGACCTAGGAGAAGCATCCTCGACTGACTCGACTGGCTCGCTCACGTCGTCTGCAGCGACGGATGGTGTGTATTCTTCGTCCGAAACAGGATCTGGCGCCGTCTCTGCGGGTGTCGCGTCGATGGCACCGAGTGGCTGGAGACGTTCCGGAGGGACGAACCGGATAGGTTTGACCTTCTCGTCGTACTGTGGAACATACTCAACAACTCTAGATGCACAGATCCTATGTTTTCGGGGAATACGCAGTCTACACTTAGGGACTATGCTTGGTGGAATAAGGTACGGAACCTGTTCACGGGGATCCCAAATGAACATGTAACCTTTATCCATCACCGTCTTGCCAATGGATTGGGCTGGCGGGCATTCCTTTAAGATGTAGACCTCTTCACCTTCGAGGAGTTCACTTCCCGCGAATGCGAGGGAGTCGGCGCTCTGTTGAGCTCCGCCTCCAGTCGTGAAACTGACAGGGCTACTCGAAGGTGCGGCACAATTACGCATTTCTTGCGTTAGTGCCTGACGACCGAACAAATGTCTCCCCGCAGCCGTATCCCAGAGCCATGAAACCTTCCCATCCTCAAAGGCGGGCATGGCATGGACCTGCGCAACCGCGGCAGTGGCCTTTGCGGGAGGCTTGCCTTTGGCAAATCGAAGAGACTTCGGGGGTGGCCCCTTGTACTTGTTGTTCGTGTCGTGTAGGAAGGGGCAGCTCTTGGCACGGCATGAATTAAATGCATAAAATGCACAGGGCGTCTTGGCCTTTTGGGCCATGGTCATATCTGCCACTTTAACCACAGCTTCCGACCGAGGGGTGGTCGGAGGGCCCTTTGGTTTAGGTTTTGGAGGACCTCTAGGTGTGGCCTTACTCTTGCCGAGGGGAGCTGCGGGCACCTCTGACGTGGTGTCCTGCTTAGGAGCCTTTTCCTTCTTGGGTTTCTTCTCCCTCTTAGGCTTAGGTTCCTGTTTAGGCTTGGGCTCCTTCCCTTCCTTAGTCGCGGGATTCGCGGTTACTAACTTGGGGTTGTATGTCGTGGCCAAATCCGCTGTTTGTGAATCACGGAGCTTCTTATCGAAGGCATGTCGATTGGCCTTGACACGTTCCAGCTCGATGAACAGGTCAACTTTCTCCCGCAACCATTTGGTGGTTCTGCGATGACTACCAGCTGGGGCCTCACGGGACTTAGTTATCTTGTTGGCTAAAGGTGTAAACTGCTCGAGTTCGTCAAGGAGATGATTAAACAACGTGGTTTCTCGGGGCAGGTCATCGACAGGAATGGCCGCCATTATGTACCGGTACTTCTCCTGAAAGTTAATCAAATCCTCCACCTTGTTGCCTTTAAGTCTTAGCGTGAGAAGGTTACGTTCACCTAACATTCCAATACGATCTTTCTCGAGTTGGAAGTGCCTGAAGATGGTAGCAAGCGTGACTCTACCGCATGGCATACCTTTACCGGCAAGTCGGGATTCCTCAACCATCCGTTGAAAGATGATACCAAAACGTCCAGTGTTACAAACTTTTAACATCTTGGTGGCTATTTCCCGGTCTGTCCGTGGGAAGCGCTTGTCCGAGGAGAGATCTAAGTCCTCCCTAGTTAAACACTCTTGGGCCCACATGTAAAGGTCATTACCAGCCGACTTCTGGAGGGAACCAATGTTCATGAGGACTTGGTTTATGTACCCTCTAGCTTGGCCGGAGTCTGTTGGGATGTTGGGTAAGACCAAGTTACTCAAGCCTTTCGTGTACACGATGTCTGACTCCTGCTCTGCGGGATCCACGCTTTCGGCCGGGTCGACAGACGATGGGGGGTGAGGGATCTCCCGATTCATGGTCAACAATGGACAGTCAACCTCGGGGTGATTACCTCCACAGACCCGACACGAATGGCTGGGCGAGCTGTCGCCTTCATCACTTGAACTTGAGGAGGATGATGAGCTCGGCGACTCATCTCCATGTCTGGTTCGCTCGAACACTGGGTATGCGGGCGGCAGGATGCGTAAGCCCGGGACCAGTGGTGCCGATGATGAGGCGGGTATGTCAGCTAAATAACTACTCGAAATGCCGGTTACTCCACCCGTACCACCCATCAGCGCTACAGCAGCTGTTCCCGGCACGGGGGCGGCTGCATGCGGCGGAAGAGGCGGTGGTGGTGGAGGCATCAACATCGCTGGCGGTGGAGGTGGCGGTGGAACCGGAACTCCTAACGTTAGGCCCGAACTTATGACATTCGGGGTCATCGTCTTAGGGGCATTAAGCAGGGATTGCAAGTGACCAGCTAACAACTTTACAGTGTCTTGGAGGCTGGAGACTTGTGCTTCTAGACTTGCAACTTGTCCTGCATGACCGTCAGCCGGCGCAACACTACCCGGAGGCGTGCCACGAACAGAGCCTATATAGTACTCCTGTGGCCTATGGGAACCTTTGGGGGTGAGGGGCAAGGATGGTTGTGCATCCTGAGGCAACAGTCCCGGAGGAGGTTCGAGTTGCACGCTAACCGCAAAAGGGTTACCCTCACCTGGGTCTTTGCCGTAGGCCATTACAGGCGTAGACAATTGGCTTCCGGTCAGGATTTGGGTCATCGGTGACTTAGGTGAGTTGGGCACCGGTGAACGTTCCGCCAACAGTTGTTGTTCTAACACGGCATTATGCTGTTGTAAGTTTCGGACTGTATCTTGTTGAGCTGACATGTATTGCTCAGTTTGGTGTTGAAGTTGTTGAACGCGAAGTCTTGCATCAGCTTCAACCCCCCTGGCCCATTGCTGGGCTCTAGAGTTCAACTGGGCTTGAAACTGTTCTCTCTCCTGGTCAACGGAGGCGGCAAAAGCTTGAGCTTGTTGCTGTGTATTACGGACATTAGCTTCGGCTTGTGCTACATAAGCTTCAGCTTTAGCCCTAGTTTCAAGTAAGGTGGCTTCTGCTTGTTGTAGCGCTTGTGTTGCTTGGGCTTCAACAAACGATGCATAGTGCCTGGCCTGGTTGGCCTCGAGTGTTTGTTGTTCGGCAACGGTAGCCGCTTGTTGAGCAATTAGGGATGCATTATGTGCGTTTTGAACGGCAGCACCAGCAACGAAAGCAGCGGCCGGCATGTCTCGGTTCGGGTCCCTATATGTGGTATGCCTACTACGGTTAGGAGGACTAGGGGTCCTATGTAGTGGGCGACCCGTTTGGGGATCTATCCATTGAATGGGGGGTTGTTCGCTACTAGGTTCACCAATACCCTCTAACGCTCTCCCCGACCCGGAACGTCTTCGACGAGTGGCTGGCCTTTGCTCTGGAGTGGACGGTGAAGACTCCATCGTGGTCGTAGTCCTGGGACGCGTGACCGGTGGTGCAGCGAGCGACGAACCCCTCAGGCGAGTGACGACGGACATTGCGTGAGCAGTGGTGCTGGATGAAGGACCTCTACCACGACTTACAGGGACCTCTTCAGGGGAGGACCTAGACCGTTCACCTGGGGGATCATCAGGCGGGGAAAACCCTGTGTGGTTCGCCATGGTTCCCACCCAACTGCAGGTGCAGTTATTTTCGCGCTACACGAAGAGTCCAGACCACTCCAGCGCCTTGTGGCAGCTGTTGCGTGGTGAAGAACGAGTGCACTGAAAGAAAATTGGATGCATGACCTAAAGTTCAACTAGAATGACTTGAAAGTACTGAGATTGAAGTTTCACTGCACTCAACCTAACTAATGGTCCTACGAACGAAAAGTGACCGCGCAAAGCAGCGGTTACTGGCATGTAGGGCCCTATCGAGCTTTGGGTCGGCGGCGGCCTCCTCCTCGAGGGTTGGGTTCGCCTGAAAATTGATCGGACGCCAAAGGTCGAGGATGATGCGCAAGCTTCCAGTTATGAATCCCGGAAGAGCGGATCATATTAGCTAAGTCTAGCAGTACCGAATGGGGTTGGTTAAGGCGCGTAGCGTCGCAGAGATAGCCGTAGCAGCCGGTGCGGCGTACCTCACTGATGATGTCAGAATCGTCGTCGACGTACGCGCAAATCCCCAATCGGGTGACAATTGGGGTCTTGCCTTCCGGGCCAGTTCGGGAGTTGGTAAGAAAGATCCCCCCTCCCATCTGGAGTCCAGCTGCGCGAACGCAGTCACGAAAGTGCGCGGTTTGTGAGGCCGCTCTTGCATAACCTTCATGTCCCGTGAAGGATATGATGGTTATTCTTGCGCCGAGGCGCTCGAGATTGGCAAGAGCATCAACACACTGTCGTGTGGGGACTTCAAGCTTATACACCAACATTGCATCTAGAACCTTATGGAAATCTAGACCAACCTCGATGTTATGAGCTTGACCGGGTAAGGTTAGGGTCATAGGGTCACACATTTGTTGACCGAAGACGTGATTCGCTTCTTGCCACAGTTCGAGGTAACGATTGCGAGGGAGTGGCATATCGTCGTCCTGCTGTGGCGGGTTTGGAGGCGGAGGGTCCCCATAAGTTGGCGGCGCTAAGGTACCGCCACTTGGTTCAGCCTCTGCAGGATCCTCCTCCGCGCGGGGCGCAGTTCCAGAGGGTGCAGGAGGTGGTGGGTACCCCTGACCTCTACCTCTGCCGGTTGCATCCTGAGCGACTGTTGCGGGAGCAGGGCTCGAAGACCGCGGCGGTCGCTCAGGCATCGGCTTGGGTTTCGGCACCTGAGCCGTGGGCGGCGGTGGCGGAGGTTTTGGTGGCCCAGGAGGAGGTGTTGTGAAGAATCCGTGAGGAAAGAATTCTTCCACCCGCCCTGACTCAACATATTGTGGTTTACGTTGAGAAGGGTCCTCCCTAATGCATTGTGGCGGGGGCTTGACCACCATGGGCTTTGGTGGCGGTGTCCTAGACCTTGAAGATCCGGATGGGGCTGCCCCGGAATCAGTTGGCTCATCGTCCAGGTCGTTATCGAGCGATTGATCAGCCCAATTACGATTAGGGGTACGATGAGTTGGGTCCACTACTAGTGGCGTTACGGTTACCGACGTCCTTGATGGAGACTGGGCCGGAGGTTCACCCGAGCGATGCTCGGTTACTACCCTTTGGGCGACCAGAGGGACGGTACCCCGTGTATGCTCCGCAAATGATGGCTCCGCGCTGGGCGCGGTTGCTTCCGGAGCGCCAGGACCTGGCCTTAGCACAACTCGTGACGTAGTGGCAAACACGACACGAGTGCGCTTGGGAGGAGGAGGATTCGCTGGTGCACGCGGCTTTGGCGCCGGTGCTTCAGGGGTTTCCTCGGCCTCCAGGGCATGTGTTGGTGCTCGCCGCCAAGGGGCGGTTGCTCGAGGTTTGGCCGCTGGGCGGGGTGGACTTTCGTCGTCGCCCACGTCCATGGCGTGTACCTCAGTGTTCGGATGCACCAAAAGTTCGGACTGGGGCACTGTCAGACCGCCTGACTCCCTCGTGGGGCGAGTTCGCCATACGTGATCAGGCAAGTCGTACACAGTGTCACGAGCTGTGTCCATCGGAATAGGCTGCGCCGGCGGTTCGCGGGCAGCATGTTGGAGCCTGACGAACCCGCGCTGACGCGGTTGCGGTGCCCCCTTCGGCTGATTAGGCTCCGGTTGCGGAGCGTCGGCTTTAGGAGGCTGCGCAGGCACGGGTAGGCTCCGGGTGCTTGCTTTAGGTGGAGGTGGCCTTCGAAGCTTAACATGCGGTGGTAAGTTCTGAGGCCTATGAGGAGTATTCAGATACTCGGGGTCTAAGGGTGGTGGATTAGGGGGAGTTGCAGTTGCAAGTGCACGACCAAATCGACCGGACCTTACGGCTCGGGTTATGGTGTTAGCTGCACGAGTGCGAACCGACTCCAAATCGTCACCTTCAACTTCGACCACTGGATCTGGCTCGAAAGCTTCCTCTTCCTCCCGCGCAAGCGCGGTTCCACCCTGACCATCTAGTTGAGCTATCCCTTCCTCCCTCGCTCCCTCCGGGTAATCTTGATCAGCCTCCGCTTCCGGACTGGGCTCCGCCTGCACCTCATCAACTGGTTCACCCATGGGATCGTCGGTTGATTCGGTGTTGTCGTTGAGGTGGACCGTACGCACTGGCTGGTTCGTGTCCGCGAGAGACTCAGCGGTTTCACGATTAGGCCTCGGGCACGGCCTTATCGGACGGGGCGGTCGGTCCGGTTCTGAAGGCCTGGTCTGTGATCTAGACCTCGAAGTAGCTTGGGGAGTCTGCGAACGCTGCTGTACCGGATGATCGATTGGTCGCAACTGAGGTCGCCAGCCTGTGGATGAACCAGCAGCACTCGAACCGATGATTGGTTGGAATGTGCGCGCAGGGACGGTGACCGGGAACGACTGTTGGGTGGATGCTGCGGCTTGAGACGATGATGCAGCTGCGGCTGAACGGACCTGTCGGAGTGGTATGAACTTGTAGGTCTTTTGGTAATAACCTGGGGGAAACCGGTACATAGGTTGATTAACCCCTTGTACTATATCCGGCATGTGGCGAGAACACCATGCCCAAAATTCTGGGAGGATGGCTGCCCATGCTCTGAGAGCCCCGTCAGAGATGTTACCCTCATTGGGGGTCTCAGCCCAGGCGTCCGCGTGATGGACGACGTACTTGTACCACTCAGGGTAGTCCTTCCGCGCTGACAGCGGTTTCACAAATGGTAATTGGTAGGTCTTGCCTACTCGGCGATAAGTATGCGAGGCCAAGTGACTTGAGATGAGGTCACATGTCATTGCATACTTCTTGTCGGATTGTTCAAATTGATGCTTCTGGCCTCCTCTCGCTCCGCGCGTACGCTTGGGTTGAGGGTCAACGGCCGCTGAAGCAGTTTGTGATGTCTCCGCGCTAGGCGCGGTTTCGTCGTCAGCCTCGTCCCCTACCTGCTGCTCTTCTTTGGTGGTGGGTTCCGCCTGATCGTCGAGATCGTCACCAGGCTCCTCGCCTCCAAAGTCAACCTCAGCTTCATCAAAGACCGGATCAGTGGCCAATGATTCGAACTGCGTCGGATGATTATGAGTATGCAGTGGGGGTAGGCCCACGGGAGAGGTTGAGGGATCGGCATACACTTCCTCCTCTACTTCTTCCTTAGTGGTGGGCTCTATCTTAGGTGGGCCAAACAACGAAAAGACATCAAAGGGCGGCTCGTCGGCGTTAGCATGGCCTAACGAGTCGTCCTGAGCTTCCAAGACCTCTCCGCGCGAAGCAGCGGTTCCGGTCTGGAGCTCTGCTTCGGCTTTAGGGGCTTGGGTATTAGGTTCAGGCTCTTGTCGAACTAACGACTCAAGCGTGTTGGTCTCGACTGGAAGGACCTCGGTGGCTGGCGAATCAACAGGCGCAACTTCATCAGCCTCCTCCGCACCGGCGGTTTCGGAGCCGGGTGGAGTATAAGTGGGTTGAGATGAGGAGACACCCGTTTTGACACGGGGAACAAGAGGAGGCTCGGCTGAACCTTCCTCGAGTTCTTGGCCCGTGGCTTCCGCGCTAGGCGCGGTTCCAGCCACGTCCCCAAGGGAGGCTGCGGCCTCTTGGTCTTGGGGACCTTCGGACGTCGCGGCTGCGGCGGCAGCTGTGCTGGACGAAGCGACGTCCGGATCCTGCGGCGCAGGATTGATCCTGCCCATCCCAGGGCGTTGAAGCAGCGTGAAGCGTGCTGCAATGGGATCAAGGGGCCTTTCCGTATCTTGCGCGATACGGCTGATAACCAATTGAATCCACAAATTATTGGGAAGATAAGGGATGGCCCAACTTATTCTATCAACCGGGAGGAAGTAGAAGTGGTATGCCAAATCCCTAGCGGCACGATCGACCGGAACGAGTACCCGACGGTTGGAGGGTCGAGTCCCCGTGGCGAAAGTGCAGGTTGCCGGACGAACGAAGGCACGACGGCGAACGAACGAACGGAGGGGCAACGAAGTGCGAAAGAGTGCGGAAGCGAAAAGCGACGAAGGGGAAAACCGTCCACAGGACAGTTAAACCCGGCACCCTGCAAGGAAACGGACGGGCGTCCTTTTCCTTGAGCCAAAGAGCGACGGTTGTCACATGTGTTGTACACGTGATGTGTGAACCGTAGCTAGATAGGTGAACATGTAATGAATGCTGTTACATACTAGGGGTTCACAGAAAATGACTATTGAATGCCAATTTAAACTTCCGCTGAGGACCTACTGCAGCCTTGGGGTGTTGTGAATTTGTTGCCTCTCTAGTTCTGCTCTTGTGTTTGCACACTTCTAAAGAAATGCTGCTTGCCTGCATCCCCACCGGCCCCTCTTTAGGGAGGTAGGCTGCTGATGAGGGGCCGTAGTAGGGAAGCTGAGCAGTTAAAGGAAACTACTAATTGAAGACAAGCTGCTACATGTTAGGACACAAGAACCCTTGCACCCACAAAAACAGGAAGGGCAGAAGTCATTCAAAAACATGGAGGAAGAAAAGGTCCTAGTAGCTTCCTTGTTCCTAGTAGTAAGGCCAGGAGCCCCTAGTAGCGTCCTTGCTCCTACCCCCCTCGCCGGTATCGCTTTGCCAGGTGGCAGCGCAGGAGCTGCTGCCGCGAGAGCCGGACATCGGGACTGCGAAGCTGCTGCGCTAGGCGCTGCGTGGCTTGCTCCTGGCAGATACTAGTAATGCCCTTGTTACTAGTAGCGATGGCCTCCAACCAGTAATACCCGTGGAGAACTGAACTTCTTCGAATGTCGTTCCAGCAAATCAGTGTACCTAAAGGATGCCAAAAAGAAAATAGTTCAACCAAGCATTAAAAGAAAGGAAGCGCACTTAAATGGCATGGGTCTCCCATTGTCTGCCTTGCTCAATGCAATTAATCCCTTGTCTTCAAAATCCCTCTCAGTTGACTAAAAAATCAAGGCCGATCTGGATATTAAGACACGAAAACCTGAAATTCAAGCCAGCTGTAGCTGTGGCTCCAGCTCAGCACTTTGTGGTTCTTGCACCAGCTGGGCCAATGAGGTCAAAGAGAGGTCGATGAAGGGATCGGAGGCCTCGAAGGTCCTCAAAGGCTACTGCACGGTTCAAGGTGGTTCCAAAGGGCTGAGCGTGTGCTCAAGGTTCTGAACACACTTCCCATCGCACAACACCGCAAAGCAAGCAGCGATCATGAATAAAGAAATTCAATGAAAAGGGCAAAGGAACATGTATACAGCCTGGAAGGCTCCGCTGGAGCAGCGCGCTCCATTGGTCTCCAATCATTCCACTGACCTTCACCGCGACCTGTGGTTGCTCTGATGATTTTGGTCTCAAAATCCCAGGAACGTGCTATCAAAGCCAAAAGGGCCTCGCCTCTCCAATCTGTCCATTCTGACTTTGCATCCTGACCCCTGAGATCTGCAAAGTACTCCCACTGTCTGCCTGCACGGTGGCACCAATTCCACGATTCAAACACCTACACGCACTTCAATGGGCTTATCTGAAGTACAAAAGCAAAGGTATCAGAAGTAAGCTCATGTGCAGGAGATTGCAGGATAATCTGTGCAGAAACAACACTGAGTGAGGCCACATTGGTAGGTTCGAGTTTGCAAAGGTTGGGGCAAAGGCCTGAAAGTTGGGACCAACTGCGACTCGAGTCCTGCCAAAAGGCAACGGCCTTGCTAATAGAAGTTCTTCAAGGCAACCGGAACAAAGATTATCCAAAGATCCAAAGAGACAAAATGATTTAGTTGTCCCTGAGCTTTGCACCCAGGATGACGGCCATTCCCTGGTCACAAATGCCAGGAATGCTAGTGTCATCAAGAGGACATGATATTCATCGCAAATATGGACTGCACATGACTGCACAAAACGTTCACCAGATTGAACCAGGTGCATCTGTGGCAAGTCTGCAAACAAGAACTTAAGGGAACAGAAGACAAAATGCGGTGAGTTTAGGACAATGAGAGATCTGGTACTCCTTGTACTGGAGACCACGCCATTGCACTGAGCCCTTGTGGGAGAATTAAAGGTGAGGTCCCTTCTATAGTGCACGAGCTCCTTCGAATTAGCCTCCGGTGCGGCAGCTGTGGAGCCACCAGCAAGGCGACGTGCTATTCTATGGAAAGCGATGGCATGAACTGACTTTACTCTTGTAACAGCGGCATGTGAAAGTGCACAGTGTAACCCAAAGGGCGACCTTTGTGACTTTGTGTAAGTGTAAGACATAAATCGGGTTCATCTACAGGAACAGGAGGAACAAATGGCGAACGAAGCCACATGAATCAGAACTTTGCCAGGAACGAGGACGAGGAGGGAAGAAGGAGCAGCAGGAGGAGAAGGAGGAGGGAAACTCAGGAGTTCAGCAGGTAAAGATGCGAGACGACGGATGGCCGTATCCATGGTTGAAGCAAATGCAATCTGGTTGCTATTAAATATATGAATGAAATTCTTAATATAATCTACAGTATATGCATTTGCCTGGGTCGGCTCCAAGAATCCCAGCTTGACCAGCCTGAAGAGTTGTGACATTTGGAAGGTGCTGAAGGTGCGAAAAGGAGAACCTCTCACTTTTGAACAATTTGTAAATAGATTGTTTGAAGAAACAACCAGTACGAAAAAGGGGAGGTAAAGCCCCGTATTAAGGAGCCTTACCTTCCTTTGTTTCCATCTCTTTGTTCCTCTTCTAAGTAGTTTATAATGCGGCATGCACTCGCCCCGCCAGCATCGCCAGGACATCCATCAGGCCTCAGCTCTTGAAAAGGCAGCAATTTGCACTTTCAATTGGACGTCCATGGCCTCGCCCAGCTTTTGGGTGAAGCTACAGGCACTTCAATAAATTTCCTCAACCACTGTCAACACTGTTTTTTAGAACCTCAGGTTTGGGGACACAACTTAAACAAGTGTGTATGTGTTTTGCTTCTTGATAATGTCATGCTGAACAATATCATTCACAGAAAGCAAAATCACCTGCCCCTGCCCCTCAACAAATGAGAGCATTGTCTCCTCGCAGCGGCCAGGGCTGCTCCCATCCAAACACGCCGGCGTGGCTCGTGCCTACAGAAAAAAATGGCATGTCAAACAAAGGGCTTCGACAACCTTGATACAAGTGCAATGCGCGGATCATGCATATCTTCAAAGCAAATGGCACAAACAACTAGTATTTGTACAAGGCAGAAATGTCAAACCTCCCCTCCGATGTTGATGACATAGCAGCTGACCATCCTGCCTTTGACAAAGGGCTCTCGAGGCTGGGGTGGAGTCCAGATTTAGCTGATTGGTTGCCGTCACAAATCTAACAATAAATAGCTCTAAAACATGTGTTTCCAGCACGAGGGTCACGCAGGTGTTGCAATGTGCAATCGCCTGTGGTTCTTGGGGTTCCTCGCTCCAGCTCCATTGCTCCATGGTTACAAGGGTGGAGCCATTGATTAGGAAATGGCCAAAGCAGTAGTCTTTTCTAAAGCACCGTCATGTTTTTCTGTCAAAGTGTTACGGGACATGCGGAGCTGAAAAGAGGAAGTTCCAACAGGCTGTGGTGGGTCGAGTTCTCATTTATGCTTTAGCTGTGTGGATCGATTCGCTGAGGGTAGTCGAATGACCGCATGCAGTGCGCAAATCCTTGGGCTGAAATGGCTGTCTGATTTAATCTTTCCAAATGAAGGAATCATTCGCGACCATTGGCATGTTTCTGCCAGAGGAGTTTGGAATGCTTTCAAGTGATAGCATTGGCCATAGTTTGGCATCAAACTGGAAAATCTGGACACGACCAATGAGCGCTGCTTACGTTAGCGAGTGAGGCTCGAACTTGCACGGCCAATTCACGCGTTGGAAGCAAAACCAATGCTGGCATGGAAATCAGTCGTCTGAAAGCTTGTTTTCGCTCAATGAGGAAAGTCAGGAATTGCCACCAGCATATGTCTTCCAAGAAACTTGTTGGGTCGATTTAATTTGACCTTTGCAACTAGCCAAAATATAAATGTGAATAGGTCACCAGTACAGGGGGGTGGTCTAGCCCTATGCAAACACAGCGTTTGCATCCAAGCATGTTTTAAACCGTTTTCTGATTTTATGTGCAACGCGCCAGTCAAAGATGTGTGTATGAAAAAGAGATTCAATTGAAAAGCGAGTCCCAGAACGAAGGTCCGCTGGTACTTGCCTCTGGGCCCAGACTCGCAAAGTGAAGACCTCCAGTTACAGTGAAAGATTCGGAATGGAGGTCTTTATAACTGTTTGCTCCGGGGGATGCCCTATTCTGGCCCCAGAATCAGAACTTCTCAGTTCGTTGATTACGCTTGTTTGGGCTAGAAACTGTGTGCGAGGCATAAGACAATGATCCCTTCCAAACGTGTCAACACTTCAGGCATGTCCTTGCAGTTGTCCCTCCAATGATGAATGAAGTCTCGGTCGCATGATAGCTGCTGCTCAATTGCATCCTAGCCAATCCTAGAGGTCTTTGCGCTAAGAAGATAATGTCCAGCTTTCGTAGAATCTTGAGATGCTAGCCGTGCCAAGCAGAAATAGTGCCGATAAGTTCAACAAGACTTTAGAGCAGTCAAAGTAAAGATGGAATATACAGTATAATATACAGTATTATATTTATACATACAAATACTTGGCTTCGGCCGTCACACAATGTCTTTGCAAGCAACTCCCTTGAGGAGACGGTGTCCTGACTGATCCTGACTGGAAGTTTGGTATGTCAAGTCTTGCCTCAACCCACAACGGTACAACGGTGGTGAATTTGGAATGGAAAGGAAATTAAGGGTCGTGACGGGGCCCCGTGCCTCCTCCCATGATTTGTAGGAATAGACTTTAACATCTTTAACCAAACCATGCTCTATCCAAAAGGGAACTAGAAGTATGTACGGCCAGGAGCCCCTAGTAGCGTCCTTGCTCCTAGTAGCGATGCCCTTTGCTCCCAGT
>CAXAMN010027561.1:447974-461255 GCA_963970005.1 Durusdinium trenchii
GTAAGGCCAGGAGCCCCTAGTAGCGTCCTTGCTCCTAGTAGCGATGCTCTTTGCTCCTAGTAGCTTCCTATGTACCTACTCCGTTCCAAATGTCACTTCGCTTGACCCATGGAACCTTCGACCTCGTTCCATGCGTTGAGGTCTTCCTGAGTTGCAGGCGAGGCCGGCACCTCTGTGACGGAACCTCAGCCCACCAAGGTGCAAGCGTGTGGAGGCACAAAAGCATGCATCTGTATGGGCTTCAAGGGTATGCCGAAACAGGCATGCCAACAACGAAAGCACAGTGCTGTTTCAGCACGAGTTTTTGCTATAGATGGCAACAGGCAACAGGTTCACACTTGCGATGCCAACAATGACTCTAGAAAACGCACAGCTGAGCTTCGTTCTCAGGGTGTGGTGAAGAATTGGCAAGCCAAAGGCCAACGTCTTGCCACTCCTGGACAAACAAAATCAAAGTGCTTGTCTTGCCTTTGCAAAATCAGTGCCTTCATCATTTGGTCCAGTTCCCCACTCCCAGCTCTCCCTGTTTCAGCAGCGCCCACGACATCTTTTCGCTGACGTAGGGCTGGTAGCAAGCAGCGCGCCTAACAGAATCATTCAAGGGTTCTTTTTGGAGAAGCTCAGGCGGTTGCAAAGCCCTTTCTGAAGTGCAGGGACTCTTTTGGCATGAGAAGCAAGCCATAGAGGGCAGGCAACAGAGAAAGCCAGGTGTTTCTGGCCACCCATCACCCAACTTCCCATTTTAAAAAGTGCCAAGAACTCTATATGTGACTATGTACGGCACGCGTTTGCAAGCCGCCTTAACAGGATTCCAAGAACTCCTAGCCCCCAGCGAAAGAACACAACTTCAAACATACACAGTTTATCACAGCTGTGCTTTTTGTATTTGGTTTGAACCTGTCAAAACAGTGCCTCACAATTTGACCTGTCAAGAGAACGTAGGAGTGTCAGCGCAGTAACACAGAGTCATCAAGCAGGGAAAGTGGACGATAAAGCCTGGAAGGTCAACCAGGCTCAGTCAGACAATCTGCTTCCGACGGACTCCCTTCTTGCAGTACTTGGACTGTGGACATCTGACCTCTTTGCAGTGACCAGCTGCTTAATCTCCTTGGTGTTGGGAGACAGGTCGATAGAATTACAGTACGTACATCTTGTGAGCGACGCATTGTCAGGGTGTTTCAAGCACGAAGTTTCATCTTCCGGCAGCAACTTGGCTACACATGTGTTCCTGTTCCAATACCAACAAATATAAGTAAATTAACCAACGTCTACCGTTCTTGGATCTCCAAGCCCTGGGCTACAGCTGGCAGAGTCAACCACTTCCTTGGATCTTCTTGACATTTTTTTCAAAGATGTTGACGTGTCTTCTTCAGAAACGTGTTTCTGCAGCAAGGACACTTTTGCCTTGGATGTGTTGCCTTCGGCAATCCTGAGGCCAACATCAACAGCAAGGAACATGTTTCAACTTACTGGTTCAGACCATCTCGAACATGTACAGTATGATCCTTAAAGGAAGCAACAATCCTTGAAGATCAAAGCAATTGAGCCGAGTAGCGTGTCATGAAGCATCCGATTGAGCCGACTCTGCATGCTCAGACGTCTTTCAAAAAGCTGATTGGAAGCACGGCTGGAGGCAAGCTGACCTTTGACGTGGTGCGTTCACAAACTGATCCTAAACATACATGTTACATGTACATTATCATGTGCAACCAAAGAACTCTCCAGCTGGGCAATGTCAATGTCTCGTTGGACCTGGGATGTGTTGAAGCTAGCATTGGATGAGGAGAGTACTTCGGAGTGGTCTTCCAAAGACAGGTCACACTTTTGAATGTTTGAACGGAGAATTTAGGCTCACAAACGTATTGACCCCAAGTCACAGTCCCAAAGGTGATAGGCACACTTTTAGCTCACGCTTGAAGTAAGCAAGTAAGCCCAAATGAACACAAACGGCTGCAGTGAAACATACATCTATACACAGCTATGGCATGTACATGTAACTGGTGCTACATCTGATCACGCCTCCGAGTTTAACGTCTCTCAGAACTTAAGCGAGTCAGGGTTAGCACATGAGTGAATTAGCTGGTAGCCCTTCAGTACATCTTGGTCTTGAAGAAGTACCTGCTCTAGCTCAATTCAAGCTCTCAGTGTTAGTTCATGCTCACCTTCCAGGTAGTGGAAGTTCATGCCTGTCACGGCTGTGTTCATTTTCTCCTCGGTGACAGCTTTCGTCGGCCACCATTCGGTCGGCGCCTTCTTTCTTGAGACGAAACTCTTTCTTTGCTGTACGCTCTTGCACCCAGTGGTACTGAGCGTCAACATGTTTGGCTCGCCCCAAACCTCGACGGTTTCCCATGGCGATGCCAGCGGAAGCGTCCATTGTCACCTCTTTGCTGGGAAACAATCCCCCATCTTTGGCAGTTGATGCAATTCCAAGCGTCTGACATGCTCCAGAAACAAGTCCATGATACTCGGATTCACCACTGCTAAGGGAGACAACTCCTTGGCCTTTGCTGTAGGTAGTAAGACAGCATTTGTTGGCCATGAGCACCCCTCCTGACACACTCTTTCGTGTCCTTACGGAACCTGCATGGTCGGCGTCTGACCGCATGTTGAAGGGGTTGCAGGGTGCTTTGATTTGGAATCAGCCGTGCAACTCTTGGTCGATACCTGACATATCTTGCCAATCGCTTCAGCGTGTTCCAGTGCCTTGATGTTGGATTCTGTAGACCTTGTGCCAACAAGCGCGTTGCAGTTTGCAGATCAGGTCGATCTTGTGCCAAATACGCGGCTCTCATAGCAATAGATCTGTTTCGGCGCTCAACGGAACTTCTTCGCGTTGGCGTTCCTCTTGACTTGGCTTCGCCAATGGTGTCTTGACCTTGCCTGGTTGACCAATGCCTAACCACTTGATGATCAACTCTGCATGTCGTGGATCTGGTTCCCACCCAACGCCTTCGTTTGACCAAGTGACGATGCGATTCAACACCCTGATCTGTTGACTGGTGTTTGGTGATCCGGGTGGACTGAGAATGCCTCGTTCCACAACTTGCCATTCTTTGGCTGCTGAGGTATGAAACCATTTGGTGTCTTCAAAACTTCCTACTGTCGTGAAATCATCTCCATGTGCTTCTGTTCGGAGTTCTCTAGCTGGATGGTAGTAAATACATGGATTCGACTTACCTTGCGGAAATCCTAACTTCTTCATGAACTCTGCGATGGTCAGTTCCCAGTTCATGGGTGCATCTCTGGTGCCATACAGTCTTCCAACAACATCTCTATCCTCTGGCTTCTTGCCTTCAGATGGAATCTCAACATAAAGTTCTCTTGCTGTCTTGGAGTAGAAATGAGCTCCTTTCACGTCTAAAAATCCTAGGAAAGATTGCCTTGTCTTTCTTCTCTCGCCTTTCTCCAATGGAAGGCTGTCGCTGACTGCAATGGTGAGCAGTAGCTTCAAAGCTGCTAAGCTCAGCATGGCTGCGAAAAATTCGTCAAGACCTGAGCCTCTTTTGATTTCTTGCGCAACCAATCGTCTTCTGTAGAGAGTTCACATCTACCCATCGAGTTCCAATGATTTTGGTTCCTTTTGGAACTTGGCTTCTTGGGATTTTCTCCCAAACTCCCATAGACTCAGGTAAGAGTTCTTTTCCACTGATGTCATCATAGTACCACCAGTCTTTTGCCTCTTCTGCCATTTCTTCTGGCAGTGGGTTCTTCCCTTCACACACTGGTTTCTCTGGGTCGATGCTAGATAGCACTCTTTCTCTGTCTTCTAGGATTAGGCTTTCTAGAGCCAACTCAATACTTTGGACGTCTCTTGTTCTCTCGGCTTCATCTTCATGTTCTCCTTCTGCTTTTCTCTTCTTGTCTCTATCTACTCTGGCATTTTGCTGTTGGTGATCCTGCTGATTCATGTTGTTCTTCATGTTATCTCTCTTTTCTCCATGTGGTTCAGGTTCGCGTGGTCTGCGAATTCGTGACGCTGACGCTGACGCTGTGCCTGGTGTTGGTGGTGCTGCGGCTGGTTCGTAACACAGTTCTGTCACTATGTCCATCTTGTGAGGTAATGCTGCATTAAGTATCTCTGGTGGAAGGTCAGTTGTCATGACTCCACTTTCAATGATTGCATTGTTTGCATGGTTTCTTGTGACTCGATGCCAAACGGTGGACCAGTCAGGTCCTCCTGGCATTATGGTTTTGAAAACAATGAGGGTCGACGTCGAGTCATGCGAATACCCGACATGAATCGGGAACCCCCGATGGTCTCTTGCTGTCATATCCATGAAGGATTTGAGGTCTCTTGCCACTAACTGGCTGTGGCATGCCAGTGACTGCTTCTCCTACTTTACTCTCATGTCTTGCTACTCTTCAATTCTCTTCTTCTTCACCTCTGATGTGCTCTTCAAGTCTGTCTTGACACCTGTTGGTGTGCTGGATGCCTGAAGTTCTTTTGCCAATCTGTGTGGCATCACAAGCTGGGCAACCTGCTGTATACCCATACTTCTCCAGGTCTTTCTTGGCGACGTAAAGCCTTTTCAGCTTTCTTTTCTTGTCATCGATTACCAATTGGACTGGCAATGATTGGTTCCCTTGGGGCTGCAATCGCTGGTTCTTCGCAAATTGCTTGAGGGTCCCAGGGAATGCCAGTGATCGACTTCAACAATGCTGAGTCACATCGATCTTCTTCGGGCTTTCTTCGGATTGACTGCACTGTGTAAACTCCAGTGGCTGCGCCTACTATTTTCTCTGCGGCGCTGTCTTTCACTCCTACAAATATGCCTTGGGTCCATTGAGCCTCGAACTTGTGACCTCTCTTGAGGTAGTCGACGGCTTCAGCAAAGGGTTGAATGGCTACCTTCCATTCACGTACACGAAGTCTTGAGTATGGCGTCTTTCCGTCTTGGAGTTCAGTCGATCGGAAAAACAAGTTGTAGACCGTGGACGCATGTTCAACCAACCATGTCAAAACAGGTGAATCGTCTGGAAGCTTTTCACCATGGTTCGACTCGAGCGCGGCTCGAAGAGTCCTTTTGCTTGTCCTTCCAAGGTTTGAACTGCTCGTTCAATTTCTCCCTTGGGTTCTTTGACTCCTTTCGGTCTTCTCGATGATGAAGGTTCCTTCAAAACCGTTCTTTACTGCCTCAACGACGGATGTGAGAGCAGGTTCGGGATCATGTCGAATGATCAGTTTGGAAGACCCTAGTTTCTTGATGTCATTCAGGAGTACCTTGGATCCATATGGTCCTTTGGTCACACCCTTCTAGGGTAACATGTGGGCAAAAAGATGTTTCGTCCATCGATCTCTGACAACTAAGATTGGGGCGTGTGTTTTCTCGTCCATGACTACGTCATCAGTTCGCGAATTCATGAAACAGTCATCTACAGTCACTACTGGTGTGGTTTCATCTGAACGATCCACCCGCTTGTGTGGATTGGCTGTGGCCTTACCTCTAATGCAGGCCTCACACCACGAACGAGAAGGAAAATGTGAAACTGAATGTTCCTCGAGCTCTTTTCGCGTTGGGCGAACTGGAGCGTTGATCTTGAGTCCAGGTGGAAGTTCACCTGCCTCAGCGGCTTCAAATTCTGCCGGGGCCTCGTCGTCCATGACCGGACTTACCCACATCGGTGCCGGGTGAAATGGTGGAACACGATCGGCGCGGAGTAAACTCCGTTGCAAAAGGAAATTGGAATTTTCTTCCCATCTCTAGCAATGTGTCCTCCAGTCTTGCTCATCTGGATGGACCAAACCTTGTCTGCGAGGGCCCCTGCAGAGAGTAATGGCTTGGAGACTGCCATCACTCGAAAGCTGCACTGTCCCGTCAGGGCTCCATTGCCGATCCCAATCGCCACCTTGGCGTTGATCTTGCCAAGATCTTTCACTGTCTCGCACGACACTGTCTTGTAGATCTTCGAATTGGTGGCTTCAGGCAAAACAGGCTTGTAGCCCAATGCAGCGGCGAGTTCGACTGGGATGCAGGAGGTGTTGCTGAATCCAAATTCGTCACCTGATGAGCCATGGGCGTCTCCATGGATGCCAGCTCCAAACTCTTGAGAGCCAGTGGATCTTCGTCACCTTCACTTGGCTCACTTGTCGGTGTTGGATACCGCTTTCCTTTTCCTTTCTGGGTCTCACGAGCGGCATCTCTTGTTGCCACATTGACAGCTCGAGTCAGCTATACCTTCTGACCCATATCGTCCTCCTCTTCCTGATCGTCCATCATCTTCTGCATGTGGGCCGTCATGTAGAAAGGAGGTTCTTTCTTGACGCTTTCCCACTTTGGCTCCTACATTCTCAAGTGTTCTGCCACTTCTTCAGGCTTCAGAGCCATCTCGGCGTCTTTCACAGCCTCACGGTCCCTTTGCCGTCTTGATTTGCTTTTGCTTGAGGGACCATTCCTTAGCCCATTGACCAAGAACCTTTGGTGGGCAACGATTCAGAGCCACATGGTGATTCCATAGCCCTGTATCGTTGTCGCACTTCAATGCCTTGTTGCAGGCGTGGCAAACCATGTGCTTGCGGCCGTCCTCGGCCTTGTGGCACGGGATCATCTTCTGGCTCCTTTTCCTCCTCTTGTTCATCAGCTTCATCTTCAGCTGGCTCAGTCTCATCTTCCTCAACTTCATCTTCAAACTCTGCACCGTCAAGTCCCTCGATCTTAGTCACCTCAAGGGGATTGATGGTCTCCATGACTGGTGCTGTAAAGGATGGCGCACTGGTTGCTCCTTCACCACGGCGAACGCTGCGCTTCATCACCACATAGTCTTCTGGGTTGAACCCTGGAGCAGTGAGGGCCTTCTCAATGACATTGCGGGCTGGATGGCTTGTAGCTGTCCAGACTTGGCTCTCCCGCTTCATCTCTGCCAACTCCTTGGTGGAGAGGTCTTCAATCTTGGGCTCCTTTTCTTTTGGCTTTTCAGCCTTTTCTGCCTTTGCAGGCTTTTTGCCTCGATGCCTCTGGGCCTTCTCTCGACTTCATCATCCTAAGCTTGAAGTCGACCAGCACCCTTGGCACGAGCGATCTCATAGTAGTCGAGCTCCTCAGGGTAGCTGGCCTCATAGTCGCGACCAATGTTGCTCGGCACGCTGGCGACTCTTCTCTTTCTTCTTGGCCAAACGTAAATCCATGCCTGATGCCAAATCTGCTGAGAGCCTTGGCGACTCCGCCGGCACCAAAGCGGCGCGGCTGGAGGTTAGCCTCTTCAGCAAAATCTTGGCTTCGTTCCTCAGCATACTGCTCTCGCAGCTGCTTCATCTCTGCCTGTCGCTCCAGGATGGCCTCATTGGCAGCCTTGCCTTGAGCCTCGGCCTCTTCGATGGCCTTTTGACTTGACTTGGACTTCTTCTCATACTGTTCACGATTGGACTGCATGGTCTCTTGGATTGCTTGGTTCATGACTGCAATCCCAACAGCTGCAATTCCACAGCGACCTTTTCCAGTTCCTGGCTTCTTTGGCATTGCCTTGACGTCAGTCTTGGCTTTCGCCTTGGCTGCTCCTTGGGAAATTGCGGCAGGCGCTGCTTTCTCCATCTCGATGGCAAAGAGGGTGGCGATGTCAGCGGAATACTCAGGCTCGGGTTGATGCTGATGCTCTTGAGCCACAGAGGTTTCAGATTCTTCAACTGCAGCTACCTTCTTACTCTTACTTGCCCTTACCTTTAGAATCTTTGCCTTTGCCACCTTTGCCTTTACCCTTGGAGTTTGGTTGTACCAACTACTCTTGTTCCGATCATTCTTGTACCAATCATTCTTATTCCATGATTTGCTCCATGACGCGGGATTGGACCAACTCGAACCTTTTCCCTTCTGTTTACTTTGTCGTTTCCCTTGCCTGTGCCTCCATCTTGACTCTTTCCTTTTCCTTTGCCGCCTTTTGAGCCACCTTTGCCCTTACTTTGGCTTTGGCCAGACTCGCAAGTGAAGCTTGCATCTGGCTGGCAGCTGCGGCCAATGCATCAACATCCATTGGCGCTGATCCTGTCTTTGCTTCGCTTCGGGTCTCGATGTTCTCGAGACAGGCCAAAATCTCTGACTTCATGACGCCATAGTCAGTAAGTCTTGAGCTTTGGAGGTCAAAGTGATCTTGAAGCTTGGCTGGACACATCTGCTGGAGACAACTTCTGGTTATGTCGTCATCAAGAGCTTTCTTCTTTCGCTCTTCATACTTTCGCCTGATGTTCTCCCAGGCCTCTATGCTCTCTCGGAGCTTGTCCAATGCACACTGCTGTGGGCGCAGGACCTTCTTCAGCGCCAAAGCGCTGACCTCTGGAGGTATTCTTGACGATCTCGCGCAGTGAGATCAGAGCCTGTCGGGCCTGAGCTGAAACAAGCTCGGCTCCTTCAGGGTAATCATCTTCCAGGGATGTCTCATTGATCTCTGTGTTTTGATGCTCTTCGAGGAGCTGAATGCACTCTCCTGCATTCTTGTGACTTGTCTCAATCCAAGTCTCAAACTTGAAGTACCATGAGTCCCAGGTGCCTGTGTGTCCATTGAACTTGTCCAGGCTTTGGGATGCCTTTCAATTCTGATCTATCTCGTACTTCTACACTGGTTGCTATGTTCCTTGCGATTGCCGTTCGCTGGGCGTATGCTTCTGCCTTATTTCAAAACTTGGCCTCTATATACCCTTGATCCTGTTCAGCCAGTCAGTCTAAACCAGAACAATGCAACAGTCTGAGCCCAAATCCATGTAACAGATTCTGCTGCTATTCTGCTTTGCACCACAAGAAAAGCATGGAGCCCAAGTTGATGCCCAAACCACTGCTTTGGGGCTTCAAGGATGCAGCAGTAAGGGCAGAGTTGCAGGGGAAGTTACAAGTTAGTTAATGTTAAGTTATAGTTATAGCGGATATTGCACCGTTGTGTGACACACACTTAGTTTAAGCATTGTAACTACAGTGCTCTTACAGTACGTATGACCGTGTGTGTAATATGATGTGAGTACTTGTTCTAAAGAACAAATGAACATGTTGAACGGTTCAGAATATTACAAAACTATGTATGTTATGTTTGAACAATGAATCTTAATCGACTGTTCTAGAAGTTGTTAGAAGTTATAGTTAAGTTTTAAGTTACAAGTATATTTACATATATCATATGTTTATTCGTCAAAAAAGCCGGACAGTATGACAGCATAGACCAGAACGGGAACGGTTCAGAACGGTTCTAGACTGAATTTTCCAGCGCCCATCGAACGGTTCAGAACGGTTTCAAGTTAGGTGTTTTCCCACTACGGTTCAGAACTGTTCTGAACTATTACGGTGCGTAAAGGTTTTTCAGTGGGAACGGTTTAGAACGGTTCAGGGGTTACTCTTGTAGACTGACAATTTCAACATCGCGAGCAAAAGTATATAGAACCTGTTACATGTTTATGTAATTTATCACTGCTTGAAATAATTTTGAACTTTTAACCTTCAGCTACAAGTTCTCTAATTTAAGTTGATGATGATTGCGTTGCCATTATGGATTTGTACTCATTCTTGAACTACTCAAAGACCAAGACCCTGACCGTGAAGCCTAGACTGTTGCCTTTACTTGAGCTACTGTCAATCTATCACATGCAAGGTGAGGTTACAGGTTTTTTGATAGTAGGGTAATACGGTAAGACTAAGACTCGTAAGAGGGGGTCAGTGCTCAGGAGGAAGAACAAAAAGGAAAAGCACAAGCTCAAACAGACTCAGATGCGCACAAAACTGGCCTTTCACAGCCTAGTTGCCAATAGCTTGCCACTCTAAATCAAGCTTTGCCAGCTCGCGGGGGTTAAACAGCATACTGGCCAAGTCGGCAAGCTTTTTGGAGCAGTGTCCACGATTTGGCACACTGCAAAAACCAGTCCAGAGTCCAGATGGTCCACAGTCCCAAATCATGTGGTTGGCACACCTGGGCGAATTCGAGCGGCAATGTGCATTCCAAGAAGTTAGTCCACTGTAGGCGCTTTTTGCCTCTTGGGCTAGGCCTGGAGACAAGCAATAACTGCAAAAACCTTGGGCGCAGACATGCCCGGAACCGTTCTGAACCGTTCCCAGGTCTCAGCCAACATGAAATTACACCAGCATAGACCCAGATAGCTAGGCAGAATCCCACGACCTATGCGACTGGCTGGAACAAGATGTACGCAGCCTGCACAGCCAGCTTACGGCACCTCCACAGCAGCGCCCAGCACCAGCACCGGCACCAGCAACCTGTCTCCACCACGTGCACAGCCAGCTCACAGCACCAGCACCAGCACCGGCACCCAGCACCCAGCACCAGCACGGGCACCCGGCACCAGCACCAGCCTCCACCACGCGCAGCACCGGCACCGCCACCCGGCACAGCCAGCTCACAGCACCAGCACCAGCAACCTGTCTCCACCACGTGCACAGCCAGCAACAGCACCGGCACCCAGCACCCAGCACCAGCACGGGCACCCAGCACCAGCACCAGCACCAGCCTCCACGTGCAGCACCGGCACCGCCACCCGGCACAGCCAGCTCACAGCACCAGCACCAGCAACCTGTCTCCACCACGTGCACAGCCAGCTCCAGCACCGGCACCATGCACCCAGAACCAGCTCCGGCGCCAGCAACCTGTCTCCACCACGTGCACAGCCAGCCCACAGCACCAGCACCGGCACCCAGCACCCAGCACCAGCAACCTGTCTCCACACGCGCAAGCTCACAGCGCCAGCACCAGCAACCTGTCTCGAAAGCGCGCACGGGCAACTCATTGTTTTTTTGAAGTAAGAACCCCATAGCTTCGCTATCTGGGGAAAAAACAATCAACTTGGTGCCCCAATGGACGCCTGAATGGATGCCCAGCTTGCTGCCCGAACCTAAATCTAAGGGACCAAAGCGCCGCCCACAGGCCTAATCCCCCAAGTCTGCCGGGACTCACGGAAACTCCGTCACCCTGGATGGAGATGGAATGTCCCACGTGTCCAAACAGTGGTCGGCACACATCTAACCTGAATTGCATCATGGGCGAATTTTAATGAATCTCATCTCAGTGAGTCTCAGTGTATCAAACCATCAGAAAGACTCAACCCGAAAGAAACAAAATTGACATGCGCAAACCTGATGTGCTGCCACTAACCATTGACAAGGCGCAGTCCAACAGACTCACCTGCTGGTGCGCTTGGGGGCAATCCTTCTTCATGTAGTGGACCATTGTACTAAAATTTGCAGCACTGCAAACATCAGTTCTTGTACCCACTAGGTACACCGGTCGCCCAGCATTGGGTAATCTATAGTCTTTTGACCTTAGGCGTAGACAGTGACTGTGATATCCTACACGCATGCCAGTTTGTCCTGTTGAGCAACTCCTGTAGTGCAAATTTTCAGCACACAGTTCACAGGGTATGGTATGGAGTTTTATGGAGTTTTAGTTCTGCGCGCTAGAAATTCTAAATGTTTTATCTTAGTAGTACGGAGTCCGACTGACTATAGCTTAACTTAACTTATATTCACTTTGTGATATGACTTGAGGAGTTACTAAAGGCTTGTAAATATACTTTTTACGGTAGGTGCGAACAACATGTGTATCAATGAGATAGATTTCAATAGATAGAAGTGTGATATGACTTTATGACATATGATTTATGGTTCAGATTCAATGATATCAATACAAATATGAACATGTTTAATGATTTCAATGATTCAATGTTTACCGCTATAATATATACACATGATTCTCATATGAGTGGAAAATATGTGAACCTTGGCCCCTGATCGGGTTCTAGAGGTATTGCGTCACGAGCAATAGGACTCACAGGACAGCTCCAATTGAACATTCACTTTGTCAGACTCTGGTCCGTTCAATCATCACCATCCCAAAGGGCGGTTAAGTCAAAAAAATCTTACATTTATTGCCTGCTTCACCCGAGCACGTCGAACTCACCGGACCTTTGCTTACCGCAACTCGAGAACTTCCAGGTGATATGGTATATAGCAGGCTATAAAGGCTGTACGTTCTGTCAGTTCTGGCGGGTTTCATAGTGTTGACATTTGGGCAGAGGTAGCCAGATATCATCTAGCTCACTGTCTTGTCCGGTTAAAAATGGCCACTTTGTACCGAGTTGACATCTTGGGGACAAGAGTGGGGACAACGATGGGGACAACCATGGGGACTGGAGGGAGAAACTCAACTGGGGGACGGCGGAAGCGGAACCAAGATGTTTATTTTTTGAAACTGTCCAGCCCAAAACGCATGCAAGCCCAAAACGCGTGTAAGCTCCCTTTTTTTTCCTCACGTTTGTGGCCTCAGATCATCAGAGTGCCTTGAAACACCGGGGATTGCGTGAGAGTGAAACTTGTCCTGGGCTGAAGAAATTCCATTTCAGTAGTTAACCAGTGTTGAGAGCGTATGAGCAGGTGCAAAAAACACGCAAAGAAACAACTAGGCTCTTTTTTTTGCAACCGCATCCCAGGATGCATGCATGGCCCGTTTAGCTTGACAATTTGTCTGGGCATTCGGAAGGTGGGGGCAGCGGCGGTGGTTCCTCCAATGGGACAATGTCAACACAAAACAACACAGATGGATCATCAAAATCCACAAGAGCATCGATAAGTGTCAAGACTATTTAAAGACTATTTGAATTGTACTTCAATTAATGATGAATGAATGAAGTCAAAATTCAAGGCAACTGGCGTTACTGCTGCAACCTTCCCCCCCTTGGCCTTGGGAATGCTACCAGCTGCATTCTCCTGGAATCACCGTGAGTACATTGCATTGCATACATAATGATGGCAGAAAGCCGGAAAAAAGGTGACACCACCGATGTGTCCTGTGGTATGGTTGTACCGTGCTCAAATTGTCCATGAACCACTGCTTGCTCCTGTTGGCTGGAAGACTGCTGGTTGAAGAAATTTTACATACATACAGAACAAAACAAGAAAACTGCTAAACCTCACTCCCTAATAGCACTTGTATGCGGCACCTGCAACGGGATTTCAGGATCAGGGTGTTCGGGATCAATCTGCATTTCCTGCCGTGTCAAAACAATTCACTCAACCACACTGGGATACAAGTCAACACCAACAATGAAAAACACAATGAAAACAACATCCTCCACCAGCTTCTCAGCAACCTGACAGCAGAGCTTTTGCACATGTGTTAGGTCTTAGGGCATTGAAAGGTTGTTGCGACACGCACATGTCAAGACTACTGGTTAAAGAGTGTTGATTGTACTTCTTAAGCATGCACTCACTTGCCTCCCCCTCGGCTCGCGCAGCTTTCTCCGTTGATGCACTGCTTACAGCCTGCCACACACCGGCGCATACAGGTGTCAAGTGTCAAGTCTAG
>CAXAMN010027561.1:470823-497057 GCA_963970005.1 Durusdinium trenchii
GCTCTCCTCGCCAGTAGTGCCTGCTTCAGGTGCTTTCCCAGGATCAAGTGTCCTGTCCTGCCGGTGTCAAGACTGCAAATGACTTTACATGGGCCGTGGGCCTTATTCATATGTTTAGTCTTTAGCCTAAATGGAAAGTTAATAATGATGCTGAAGGAAACTGTGCTTATCTCTCGCTGTTGACGTGTTCTGGGTTCTCCTCGCCGGTAGACTCTACTGGCTTTCCTTCCCCAGGATTTGTCTTCCCATCCTGCCAGTGTCAAGTCAAAAGGAAGTCGACTGAACACCAATGTTATTGTTGAACTGCAGGTGTCAAGTCTACATGGTGTACCTCTCTACATGAGAGATTTTTCTCAAAAAAGCTTGCAGCGCTTCAGCACTCTTGCAATGCCCTTGGAGGCCAAACACTGCCATCAAGAGTTCCTCCTCCTGAGGCCCAAAACAGCCTCCTGCATTTGTGAGTGAACCATGGCCTCCATGACCTCCTTTGCAAAGTTCTTGATTGCCAGGACCCAACAATTCTTGTCAGGTGATGCTTCCGTGGCCAGATCTTCCATTCCACTGAGCAAAGCCGTGTGGATTGCGCCAGTTGAAGCAGGCTGGTCCCGGATCCACTCAGCGATGGCCCCAACGCCATTCCCCAACTCAAATCTAAATTGGTTCATGAAAAGATCAACCTCTTCAATCTTGTACTCTGCCAGGTTAAGCAAGCTTTCTTGTGTCGAGCCAGCCAATACGGACAAAGCAAGCCTCACATCTGCAACGCTGGATGTGAATAAAGGCATTTTCCTCATAATGAAATTCGGGAGGGCATCCAAATACGCGTGTGCTGCTGCAAGCAAAGCCATGAGCGGCAAGACCAAGGGTGGCATGGTGCCCCTTCGAACTGCTGGTTCACCTTTGCAAAGAGATGCGCACAGCTTTGCAATTGGAAGAACCTCCAACTCCATTTTCAGTAATTATGGCTGGAGGCACACAGGAACCTATGTGATTTGCTTGAGGGTGACACTTGAGCTACAAACTTCGATGCAATGAAATATTTTCATGCCCTGCTCATGTCCAGACTACACAGTTAACCTCATGCACCCTGTTCAAAAACACGCAAGTCTCCTCCATTGGGTTTGGCTCAGCTGGTTTCTCTCCACCAGCTGCAGCCTTGCGCGGTCGCTGTCTTAATGGTTGCACTATGATTTCACCTCAGAATGAGATGCTAACACTTACTTTGTTTTTCTTGAGTCCGCATGTTAAGACTACTGAGAAGGTATGCATATAAACGAGAGGCCGATCCAGCATGAGCAAGGCCGATGTCAGTTCCCATGTCAAGACTGTTTGTTACAGTCAGTCCTTGTGTAGCTTCTGTCTTTTCGGATCTTTGATCTGAGCAGAGGTGTGTAAATAATCAAATCACTATGTGCCAACAAAGTAGGTTGAAGGTATTGGGTGTCTATAATATTATATATATGTACACATTTGCAAGTGGCCTTCATTTCAAGCAGCATGTCCGAGAATTCCTCCCCAATTTCAAGGATACGGTACATAAGTGTTTGGACTTGAAACACATGAATCCATCACATTGGCAAACAACACTTGTCTAGGTGAATGAATGTCCTGCTTCGACTGTTCTTTCTCAAGGCCTGCACGAAGCATTTCTGAGTGCCATTTGTCTGTATAAAATCTACATCGAATCTATTTGCTTGGACAGCTGTTTGCTGGATCAAAGAAGCTGAGCACTGTGTCAGCTGTCCACGGCCTCTCTTCCGCTGTATCTCCTGATCTTGCTCAGGCCAAGCTTCAGCTAGCACTACAGACATGCACAAGCACAAACTAGGGAACTGACCGCTCTGAGCTCGTCAAGGAGCTGCACAGAAACATCCCCTGGGTTCAGTTGCCCATGGTTGTCCACATCCTGCATCAGTAGTCATGACATGTTGGGGGACTGTAGGAACTCCAACGGGATATACAGTGTTTAAGCCTTTCTGGAAGAGTGATTTGTAGCTATGCCTTCAAGGTGTGAAGACTATTCCCTTTCCTGCAACTCTGCAAGTTCCTTGAGAGCATCACGCGTGCTCTCCCTTGCCAAAAGATCAGCCTCTCGTGCTCCCACACGAGATGCGCTTGGCACCTCTTGTTCCAGCTCGCTCTCCTTTGGTGAGTCCTGTTGGCACAAAAAGCAACTAACAACTTGCTGTTTGTACTGATCAGCACGTGTCAATTGTCAAGACTGCTGTGATTCATGGCAAAGAGCCCGGTGCAAAATACAACTTGAAACTTGACACAGTGTCAAATGTTGCTGGCCTGTAAGATGTTTGTTGCTGGTCGCTTCATGGGTGGTGTTTGCAGTGCTTGTGGTTCAGCTCTTGCTTTACACTTGGGGCTTGCCTTCCTCTTTGGGGTTGCCCGGGTTGCCTTCTTTTTCGGGCTTGGCTTCTTCTTTGGGGTTGCCTTTGTCTTCGGGGCTGCCCGCTTCTTGGGGCTTGGCTTCTTCTTTGGGGTTGCCTTTCTCTTCGGGGTTGTCTTTCTCTTCGGGGTTGCCTTTCTCTTCGGGGTTGCCCGTCTCTTCGGGGTTGCCCGCTTCTTTGGGCTTGCTTTCTTCTTTTGGTTTTCTCTCTTGGGAGTCTGCTTCTTTGCAGATGCTACTGTGCCCTTTAAGAGCCCCTTTAAGGGTGTACTACTCGGCTTGTTTGCTGGTGAAGCTGATGGTTGCTGAGGCATCTTTTCTGTAGATGCTCTCAAATTCGAATTCGAAGATTGTGCCAAAGAAGTCCGTGCCTTTGGCGTGCTGGCCTGGCTGCATGATTGGTATATAGTCTAGAGTCTAGACATCCAATGTGTTGGTATGCGTGCTGTGCCACGCCTTCTTGAAAAAGGTCTCTATTCGCGTCCCCCGAGGCTTTGGCGGCATTTGAGACCGCCAAAGATGATCTTGAGCCAAAATTGTTTGACATCCACTATAGTTTTGACATCCACTTCGCCTCCAAGAGCTCAGCTTCTCCAGCTTCCACTCTCATTGTTAAAGGATTTGGGGTTTAGTCTTGACATCTATATATATATATATATAGATATTTGCATCTTTGCTTCATTTAGGCCACTGTTTTGACATCCCAACATGCGTACATGGCAATGTACTGACATTGTCTGGACTTGCAAAAATGCTCCATTCGTTCCGGGACAGCCAAAATTGTTTGACATCCACTATAGTTTTGACATCCACTTGTGGCTTGTGGCCATGGACTATGTAAGTAATCCAAGCACCCTGAGAACTCTTCCGGCACACCGGATGCCTTGCTACGTAATTGTCTTGACACCCCCTCGCCTCCAAGAGCTCAGCTTCTCCAGCTTCCACTCTCATTTTAAAGGGTTTGGGGTTTAGTCTTGACATTGATATATCATGTTTTATATATTTTTACTGTATTGAGGCCACTGTTTTGACATCCCAACATGCGTATATGGCAATGCACTAGCCATTGTCTTGACTTGCAAAAATGCACCCTTCGTTCGGGGACAGCAAACACAATGAAACTCACTGTATAAGTTATACGCTGTATAATGTCCTACAACATATAACTATCCTGCTGTCTGAAATGGTCAAAGCACTTGGGCAGGGGCTTGGGCAGGACTTTGGGTTCCAAAGGGGCTCCCATTATGTTAAAAGCATCTGTTACATGGACTTGGGCTTGGACTGTTACATAGTTCTAGTTTAGACTGACTGGGTTTCAGAGGCCAACAGGTATAGAGGCCAAGTTTTGAAATAACTTCTGCCAATGCTCGTTGCAGTTGATTCTGCCCTTGTGCTAGTGCCTGCATCATCTGTGCAAATTGCTGTGCCATGTCTGTAGTTTGTTGTGCCTGTGCTCCTGGCTGTTGTGCCATGTTGACTTGCTACCCAGGGATTGAAGCAATCCGGCTTTCCTGCAAGTGATGTTTGTATTCACGGATCTCCGGTGCCAGAACCGATGCAGTTCGGCAGCCTTCGATCCGCAGACGGTAGCCGGGTCTTAGAACCGCGGCTCCGCTACCATGAACGGAGAATTTAGGCTCACAAACGTATTGACCCCGAGTCACAGTCCCAAAGGTGATAGGCACACTTTTAGCTCACGCTTGAAGTAAGCAAGTAAACCCAAATGAACACAAACGGCTGCAGTGAAACTCTATACACAGCTATGGCATGTACATGTAACTGGTGCTACATCTGATCATTCCAAAGACGGGTCACACTTTTGAATGTTGATTCCTCACAATCTGAAATTGAATCAGTCTGAGAAAGAATTGCAGAAGACACTCATCAATTACTACTGGGAGGCCCTGCAATTTCACTGTGCAAGTACTCCAGCTCTGAAGGTCTTTCCGCCTTGTCGGCAAAGGACTGTTGTAGGACCAATCGTGCCTTGCCAAGCTGTTCAGTATGCCAAGGCAGTTCTGTGTGTTGCGACCTGTTGGCTCCCTTCCTTTCACTCCTTTGTGCGCTGCATAGGTAGACACTGGCGCGTTAAAATCAAAATGTGCAGCCTGTGCATTTGCAATCATGGGAAATCTGCTGGTGCTTGCTCTTGTGCTTTGTCTAACAGTTTAGGCGCAACTCGCCATCCAGACATGTCCGTAGCTCGTCCATCCCGGACGTCCGTGTACTGTAGTGTTGTTTTGTCGCCGTCCGTGCGGAAGATGTTGAAGCCCTCTTTGTGGTGGGCAGTTGAGTCAGGCAGTTGACAAGCGGGCGAATGTCGATAGACGCATGTTGCTGGCCTCTCCAACGCTTTCTACTAAAAGACAAAAATAGCCAGAGAAAAGCGGGTCTTCAACGAGGAAATATTCACATCGCTGCTGGTGATGGCACGGTGAGAGGATTGGAGCAATTTGCCTCCCCCAACACCCCACCCTCCACCCTGAAACAACTCTCACCCCCAAATGGAAACAATGATAAACCCTCGGATAGTATCTTTAGAGCCTCCAAGTTCTCCGCTTCTCCCCCCTCTCTCTCACCAATCTTGCACTCCTGTCCTGATTCTGATGCCATTTCAAATCAAGGCCGTCCTCACAAAGAAACACAAGAAAGACCGTCCAACGATTGTCAGAAAGGTTCAAATTCAGGCCGCAAAAAAACACAAACTGCCCACTACGCAGCCAACGTAGCTTCTGAAAAAGCTTCTGAAAAATACAAGAGAAGAAGCTGGAAAAAGATAGAAAAAAGAAAGAGAGAGAAAGGGAGGGGGGGAGGGAGGGAGGGAGGGAGGGAGGAAGGGAGCGAGAGAGCGAGAGAGAGAGAAAGAGAGAGAGAGAGAAGGGGAGAGAGAGAGAGAGAAGGGGGGAGTGCGCTCCTGTGAACGAAGCTGGTTTCCGCCTTCATCATTGATTCGCAGCTCCCGCAGCTTCTTAGGGGCACAAGAAAGCACTTTTCCAGCCCGCTCCTACTCAACTAAGTAAGGCGACTAATTCGCTACTAGCTACTTAAGCTGCTAGACATGGACGCAGGATAGCTCACGCTTCTTCAAGGAAGCTCCCGCCACCTGAGGGCTGGGGGGAGCTTCCTGGAAGAAGCGCTGGCACTAATCATTTCGCTCCTAGATTTTCAGGGAAACTAAGCTGACCAAAGCTTGCGTCATACAACTTCTGACTGGCTTCGGCCGTCTTGCAAGGATCTGTCGATAACATTCGATAACAACATGACACTTGACCATAGAAAATGCAACTTAAGAACTCCACTCATGATCCTCTTTAAGAATTCTAAGAACTCTTGATATCTCTTGATCCTCTTTCTTTAAGAAGCCATTTCTGACGCGGCAAAGAAGCCATGTCCAGTCTCGCTGCCCGCTGTTCAGCTCTGAGGGCTCGAGCCTGACAAAGAATCGCCTGATTCCTAAGGCTGCCTTAAAGAAAGAAAAAGGAGATGAGAAAAGGTAAGGCCTTCCGAGGAGTTCATCCACCCCCTGTCAAGGGGGCCGTACCTTTCTTTGGCCACTTCCAATTTTTTATCGGGCCCCTCCACGAAGATCCGGCCTCAAGCTCGACCTTCTCAATCTCTAGCACATTTGCCCTCGGCCAATGTCACATCAGAAGAAACGGTTCAACAACTGTAGAAAGACAGCTACCTTGCAGACAAGAGGTCCATGGACAGGTCTTCCTCAGTGCAGTGAGGAATCGCGAATTACCCAAAAAAACATCCCACGCTTGCAAGGTATTGGTGGTCTTTTTGTCAAATGATTCATGCATATTGCTAGTGCATCACAAACAAATTCCAGCAAGGTATGTCCCGTGTCTTGGTCAATCAGAAAGCTCTTGGATCTGATCAATGTTGCCTCGAGCTGCCTTTATAAGAAGTAAGGAGGACGCAGCTCTCAAAAACATGTTCAAGCAAAAGAAAAAATATACGAAAAAGGGAAGGTAAGGGCCTCTTTAAGGGCGCTTTCTTCCTCAGTTAGTTGTGAATGGGGTTGCCTTTAAAGCAGCAGGATCTTGACTTCAGGTCCCAGAAACTGTTGTCTGGCGGGGCATCACTGGAGGAGCCTCGGCAGCTCTACAAAGAAGCCCAAATTGAAAACGGACATGCGAAAAAGGCCATTCAACAAGACCAAGCCTTCTCCTTGTATCAAAATTATTGAGTAACGTAAATGACCGAACAGAAGCACCAGAAAATCTTCAGGAAGGGATCGGAAAGAACCTGCATTCTTTGCGCAGGAGGACAACTTGCTATTGCTAAGCCAGATTACCAAGGCAACTTGATTGGTCCGTCCATTCATGGCGGCAGAACCAGCAAACTACTGGTGAAGCCACTGAAATCGGTTGAATTCCGGCTATGTGTGGTTTCAGTGCCAATCAATCTTTGACAAGGATCTAGTCCATCTTTCTCAGTCAAAGCCTCCACAACCTTCTTCTTCAAGAACTCCTTTGTGACAGCCATGACTCAGAACCTTTCACATGGTCGATGAATATATATATATAGGATTATATAGGCCTCCTTCAATGCAGCAATGCCTCCTGCGTGTCAGGATCTCTCCTTCTCAAACGGCTTGGAAATAAAGTCGGAACTGCCATGTTCCTTACTCCTTAGCGGTCAGAGAATCCTGTTCGTTTACACGATGCGGGATACAAATGCAAAAGTGCAGAATGAGGTCAATCACAAGTTCTTCCAAGGCACTTTATGGCGGCTATGCTCGCTGTAGTTGCAGAAAGCATCATGATGGGCAGGGCCTCTGCTAAGTCGGATTGGCAAGCCCATGTTCCACGATGTTAAGAAGTGCTGAGTATCATGACTGCAAAAATGAGAACCTCTGTGGTGATTTGTGGGGGTTATGTATGTTATGTGCACTGACGACGGGCCGGTTCTGGATAATGTGCCATGCATTGTTAGGGCTGTGGGAAGATTCTGGGGTTTGCAGGATGCATGGTGAGTCAATGGTGAGTTCAGGTGACCTGTGGCTAGTGATATCTGAGTGGTGACGTGCGGGTGCAACCCACCAAAGTTATTCCACTGCCAAAACGGTGCTGTAACTGGACTTACTCAGTGCAATGGCTGCGAGTATGCAAGACGAACGCAAACCTTCTCTTCCAAGATATCATGTTTGTGTCCACGACCCAAACTCGCTAGAACTACAAAGCTGCACTTGTAACTCATTGATGGAGTGACCAAGCACTGACATGACCAACCAATGCGGAACCTGTGGACGAGACAGGAAAGCAAACGCTTCACTTGCCCCATTCCTTGCTAACCTCCTTGCCTTTCTTGTTCTTCCGGGGATCGGAGGCAGCTAGTAGTTAGTGACTTCGTCCGAGGGAAGCTTTCTAGCCTTCAATTGGGGGAAACAGTTCCTAGATAGGGAAATCACGCGCCTGACATGCAGCAAATCAACTGTGGTTTGGACAAGGTGCTCTATTATCCCTTTTCTGGAATCCGGTCTCAACCGAACTATCTACATCACAGCTGGCTGTGCGTATGCGAGTGTGTACACAAAGCTGCATTAGTAAAGTCCTAATCCACAACACTGCCGTTTACTACCCTACACTACAATTTACTACATTATTACATCTTATCAAACAACACATCAACAAACACAACACACTTCACTGCATCACAGGCCATCATGCCACTTATCATCACATGACCTCTCGTCACCCAACAATCCCAGGTGGTGCTCGTGGACGACTCGGGCTTGTTGCCCGAGAAGAAGCGATTGAAGCTGGACCGGTACAAGAAACGCCTGCTTTCGCAAAAAAAGATATCTCTGCGTTAAAAGAACTTGTAGAACAAAACAGAAATCCGAAACTCTTTCTTCAATTTCACATCAGCTACCATCCAATGCAATATGGAAGCTGGTGATGGCTATCATGAGGACTCACCATGCAGCCAAAGAGATCAGCCCTGGCCCGAACAGTTCAAGTCAGGCATTTGGGTAGGGCAGATCCAGGGGGAGCAAGGGCAAAGCCCTCTCTTTTGGGAAAATGCGCATGGATCTTCACCGATCTGTTTGGAGAGTGCCGAGAGGGGCCACTTGGTGGTACATATCAGATTTGCAGCCTCTCTTTGAGCAATGGGGAACATCAGGTCATGAACGTGCAGCCGAGTTCATGCACGATCTACTGGGATGGATGCAGATCCGGGTGCTTTCTCACAGTTGGGAACGAAGGTTCTCGACACTCCAAGGCCTTCACATATCCAACTCTGGTGGCACTCATGTGTCGTTGGCCTTTGCCTGGACCGCTGACTTGGATGAAAAGGTGCTTTCACTTCAGGAAATCGTTGGCTCATGGACATACTCGCTGGGCATGCGCTCTGGGCTTGTAGGGGAAACCTCGCTCCCTCTGCTGGTTGGCTGCTCCTTGGAACGGTTAAGGGGTTGGATCCGATTGTCCTCTCTGGTGACATCATGTTGCCGGAGCTTCATGACAACACGTTGAAGTCACATTCAACAAGTTCCTGATCACCCGCTTTGTCTGCCACCGGACGTTCCGGGCACTTCACTTCACGGCTGAATCCCCCCAGGATGGCTGTTTGTGGACGATAATTGACAGCTAGACTGTTGCGAGACCTTGCCTGAGAGCGTTTTTGAAGATCCTTTATGTTTTTATCTTTTGGCTGAGGGATGCCGCCCTCAGAGATTTTTTAAGCATAGTAGCTGCTAGTGAAAGACCCGTGTGGCTCCGCAACAGCCTGAATAGGCTGACGTCTTCACCGTTAGTCAACAATGCTCATCGCGCACATTAGATTCTTATAGTTTACAAGTTTACAAGTTATCGAAATTTCCGCCGTATATATATATATATGTGCTACCACCCCCCCTGTACCTACTTTTAGCCCTTGTTGGCAATGTAGATTCCAGAAGATGGGTGCATTGTTTGATTCTGTAAGGTTTTGCCCTTTTTGCAAATGATATGACATTGATAGGATTGTGAAACTTGTCATTTTTTTGCTCTATGTGCAGTTGGTAAGCATGTTTGTTCAATTAACTATGTACTACAAAAATGTCAAAATCCATAAGGTTAGATGTTTACTAAAAAGTTCTTGGATGTACTTACCTAGTTCCATGCAACCCCCATGCAAACCCATATGTCGTGCTTTCAGAGTGTGAATTGTATTTCTCTTATTGAATGCAGTTGAACAAGTACATCATAATCAGAAGGCAAAGAAATGCAATCCCTAAAAAGCTAAATTCAAGTTTAATTGTAGTTGAATTTAAATTCCAATCTATTCACCTCTACTCTACTTTGTATATGTAAATTCAATTTTTCCTATTTCAATAATTTGCAAATTCTACTTTGATTCAAATGTCTATCACTGTAGATTCTAATTTACTTGGGATTCAACGCAAGCCTAATTTTAGTTTGATTTCAAGCTAATTCTAACTTCATTGCTATACAAGTCAGATTCAATTCTAACAGTGTATTCTTTTTCAGTTTAGTTTTGCTTTGAATGAAATTCTCATTTACTTCTAGGGAGTTGGACATGAGAGATTTTATGTAGTTGCTTCTTAAATGAATTAAATTCACCCCCAGTAACACCCACTCTCTAGAATGACATCAAAACTGAATTAGAATTCCATGTGCATTGAACTAGAATCAAAGTAGGACTAAATTAGACATTATAGAAGCCAAAAAATGTGCAATTACGGCAGTGTAAAATTTGATGTGTAAAACAATTGAATCTGAACTGTATAAAGGCATCAACATTTGAAACTAGTTACAAGTAAATTGGAGTAGCCAAAGTTACAATTGAATCCAAAATAGAATGAAATAGAACTAAAATAGAAATAGACTGGAATTAAATTAGAATTGCATGAAAAGCATTGAATAAAAATCCATTACTTACATTGAAATTGGAATTGACTTAGAACTAAGGTAGAATTGAATTAAAGTTGTTTTACCTAGAGATTAATTAGTAGAACAGTATTGACTTAGAATTATGCTGGAATCTAATTTCAATTAGAATTGAACTAGGTGTAATTTGCAATCTCAACAGTTTGAACTCAATTATATACAGCTCAACTAGGATCATTTTCTATTTAAATTAGAAGCACGTTGCAGATTCAAACTTAGATTCAAGTTTTAATTCAATTAGATCTAAAATTGCCAAACATAATTAGAACTAAAATAGAAATGAATAAATTACAATAAAAACTGAATTAGAATTTGTCTATGCAATAAAATTAAGCTAAATAAGCTTAATTTAGAATTCAATTAGGCTCAACTTAGGCTTAAAGTAGAAGTGTGCTACATACTCAAGTTAGAACCAATTTAAAAATTCAAGTAGACTCAACTGAGAAATTGAAATTCAAATAGAAGTGAATTTAAATTAGATGAAGAATTGACTTAGAATTTACTTAAATTGTATGTGCACTAAAATTCTTAGAAGTAAATTAGAGTTGAATTAGTTGTTACAGTAATTAGAATTGAATGAAAAACAAATGCCGGTAATCAGAAATATTCCAGGATCAAACCAAAACCTTGAGAACACCAACACCAAAAAAGAAACGAATACACAAAGAAACCAACAAATACCTTGCAAAACACAAAAATCAGACCGATGGAGAGGGACCCAGGAGAGGCTGGACAGGAGACATAGATCTGAACTTGTTGGCATTTTTGTCTTTTGTTGACAGGAGACAGGTCATAGGAAGTCCTAGGACTTAATAAGGGAGGTCCTTGGAGGCTCTAGGTTTCAAGAACCAAGATTGTCCAAAGAGTCTTGCTGCAATCTTGGTTCTTGGTTCTTGGTTCTGGGCAGGTCCTAGGACCTCCTAGGACCTCCCCAAACGTAGTGGTAGCATATCCCTATCTTACTGTAGCACTGTAGAACTATATATAGTACTGTAGTACTGTAGAAAATGCGCAGGCCATCTTGTTTCCCAGAAGATGTGAGCATGTCGAGATGACTTGCGCAAAATGCTCGTATATGTATATATATACAAATTAGTGATAAAAGCGTGCAAATACCAGTAACAGTGCAAAAAGGGTAGGTACAGGGGGGGTGGTACCATATATATATAATATATATTGTGTCACTCTGCAAACAGACTTGCTTGCAGCCCAGTCACAGTGATAGATTCCTCAAAATGCTGGCGAATTATCTTGCACACATCATAGCCTTGCAGACGCGGCATGTGAAGGAGTTCTCTAGGCATTGTTCAAAGACCGGCGGAGCTGCCACTGAACAATGCGCACTTTTAGGAAGGCTTGTTGAATCATTGAAAAGTCTCGCCCAGTCTTTGCCAAATTGATGCCTGTCATTCCAGGCATCTGGATGTCAAGAAGAATAAGGTCTGGCAACATCTGCTGGTTCTTCCTGTTCTTTTCCAGCCTTGGGCACCGTCCAGAATTCGCCAACCGTGTCACATTTATATACCAGTGGAGACTCCAAAATCTTAAACCATCCTTAAGACAGTCGAAAAAACACCAATCGAAAAGCATCTCCAATGCTTCATTTCAGTGATCCCTCGATGGTCCAAGGTTTTGGCCATTCTAATGCGCTGTGTCCGTCCATGCAGCACCTCAGCTTCTCTCATTGTCAGTGCCTCTTATTTCTGTGTTTCCTGTTGTTTTTTGTTTGCTTTTCGACAAAGATCTTGCAAACATGGTTGCTCAGTTAGCAACACCAAGTCGTATTCGTTCGCCAAGACTGCCTTGATGATTTCCTCGGGGGGCCAAACGAGGCACACAGAAGGCCATCCAATACAACTCGACCCTGGCCCCAGCACCACTTAAACACATTTTCTTCAAGTCAAAGCACGTTTTTTAGACGAGCCTCTTGATTGACTTCACAGTCATCCACAGACAAAATCAAGGGCCTGTCAAATTTGCGCAGCTTACAGCAAGCTCATCTCTCTGAGTTTCATAAAGGTGCTGAGGCGTTGTGTAGGCTTTGCACAAGCCGCAAGATAGCTGCTGGATTAATCCGCTTAATAAGCTTTAGCTTGGGGGGGGCCTTTCATTTTTTGGAAATGGTGTGCTTTTGAGGGCTGTTTGAAGGCTTTTGAAGTTGGATGAATACTGTGTGGCTTCGGATGTCCCATTTAATCTGCGCAGGCGGCTTCTACCGCGAAGCGGGGTGAATAAACCCTTCAAGTCCGCAGAGTTGCTTTCGCCAACCAGCACAGTGCAACGGTTTGGGGCTCCGAACACTTGGCGTTCTTTGGGGTTCACAATAGATGGATTTCAGAAATGGTACCTGTTCTGGTTTCTATAGCTGTACCACTACGCATGTGTGATGCTTTTGTCTGTTGGCTTGAGTTCTAGGTCATGTGAGGCGAAGGGCCAATGCAGAAAAGGTTCTTCCCACCGTGAAACCAAGAAGTGCCAGGACAGTCCTATTTTGAGGAATATCCAAAAGCATTAAAAACACGTTATTACTATTGCTCTACAAATGTCAACTAACTGTTGAAGTTACATTGCGAACATCCAATTAGTTGGAACAAGAACTAGTCCCATTGTTTATATATATAATATATATATATATACAAACAAACACACATCTTCTGTTGCTTATGCCGCTGCCTCGCCAGACTTACAAAAGTCTAATGTGAAAAGCCTTGAAAAGTCCTCGAATCTTTCAAGCGCCAAGTCTTCGAAGCCTGCCCTCTTTGGCTGTTCAAGGCATGGACAGCACTAAAGCACCAAAAAGGAAACGGGGAGGCTGCACCGGCAAAAGGCAAGCTAGGCAAGCTAGACTGAGTCTAAATCTAGTAACATAGTAGATGAGGCTGGTGTTGCATCAGGATTTGTTTGGGAACCAAACAGAAAGCTTCGACATACTCTGGTCGAGATTGTTGTTGAGCGTATTGACACACACAGTTCCCGTGAAATGCAACTGAGGTTTGAACGCATTATAATGGCGTGTGAGATGTGCAGCGGTCTATGGACTTGATGCACATTCATGAAGTTCATCATTCCGCAACTCATCTCTGGAGAACTGAAAGCCTAAGCAAGGATGTGGACACGTTCATGGCCTCTTCCGCTTCGGAACATCTTTGAGAGGAGGCACAAGACGCTGGGGTGTCTCTTCACGAGCTACTCGTGGTGGAGACTTCTCACCTGATCAAACCCTGCAGCAAATTGAAGCACCATTGCGGAGCTGACACAAAGAACATGCACATGAAAAAGCGTTTTAGCTGTTTATATACATGTAGAAAGTATATTATATGCAAACCTGGTGTCAGCATTTTTGCAGTTTGCCTTTTTCGATTTTTGTTCGCCTTTTCCACTGTCTTCCTCTTTGTCCACTTGAACTGGAGCCAGTTCTTCGCCTCACTTTCGGCATGTCTGCTGAATTTTTAACATTGCTGTTGTAACGCTGTTGGAAATGCGATAGCAGCACAACTTTTCCGGCAACACCACCTGAGAAACTAGGCTTTGGACAGAACGCATCATTGAGACAAGACAAAGAGACAATGAAGCTTGAGCCTTTGCCAACTTCAGACCTAGGTCAGGAGACACGGCCCGAGTTCCAAAAATACATGCAGTTTGGTTCCCAGCTCTACTCGGATAGAACCGTTGTGCATCTGCACGATATCCAGGCACACAGCCAACCCCAAGCCCAAGCCCTCAGTGCATGGATGAGGGAGACTAAGGCGTTCATTCTCCAGTTCCTAACATCAACAAATCAATCAACAACTCCACTAAATAGATCAGCCTCTAAGACTCTAAGTGCTCAAAGAAAGAAGCTATCGTGGACCAGAATATCATTAGCAAAGAACGCCTTTCTGCAGAAGCAATCCTGAAAGTTGCGCGAATCACCAGAGCTGCTGTGCTCCTCACTGAAATAAGCCCATGCATCCATAGAATAGCTTGAATCAACAAGCTAAAGACGTAAACGGTCACCACTTCCAAGACATGTATAAATATCGTTGGCATCAAACCACTCCTGCTCAAATGGCTTAAAAATGCGCTCTTGCGCATCCCGTGAGATGCCGCAGCCTGGCAGTGTTGGCTGGAAGACAATGAGACTAAACAACACATCCAAGAAAATGCTACTTCATTTTCCCTGCTAGCAGGAGGCAAAGAAGATGAAGAAGAAGAAGAAAAAGAAGAAGAAGAAGCAGAAGAAAAAGCTGTTGAAAAGAAAAAGAAAAAATAACAGACGCAAACCGGCAGCAACAGAACAGCAGTAACTATTTCTACAAGTATTACAACTACTGCTACTACTGCTACTACTGCTACTGTTTGCGCTCCTGCTCCTGCTCCCCCTCCTCCTCGTCCTCCTCCTGCTGCTGCTGCGCTCCTTCTCTACTTTCCTTGTTGTTTAATGACAGCACCAAGCACAACAATCTGGCAACAGCAACCGCAGCAGCAACTACAGCACAACCATGACAAGGACAGGGGCAAGGACAACGACAAAGACAAGGCCAATTAAAGCGACCAACATCAACCACAGCCTGACGCCACAACACCATGCTACCACATGACAATATCAATAGGCAGGCAATAGTGCTCGGGACCAGCCTGTATCAACCACTGAAATCTCCAAGATAGACCGTTCTTGGATATGCTTTGCGCACACAGAAACCTTTGCTGCAGAAAGGGTTCGGGAATTGAAAGCCAATCCGCCCTGTCCGAGAATTGCAATTTCAGACACGCACTCAATCACCTGTCCGGTGGCCATCGTTAAGGCTGTAGGACAAGCAACTAGGAAGTACCAAAACTTTCAATTAGGGATAACCTTGGAATTACCTGTGGATATGATGAAGTAGAAATGAGAATAAGGGTGAAAGCTCACCGGCAGCGCCAGCAATTGAGAAGAGATATCAAACCATGACATGCATGACATCGCCCTGATAGCCAAACAAATCGACCAGTGGCTTGTGTTAGGTTAGTTCCCACGGGTTGGCGAAACCATGTTCAACATGGATCCTTTACTGCTTTTTGATCCAAGTTGCTGAGCCTTCTTTCGTGAATTTGCACGCATTTGTGAGGAGATTGTAGATCAGCTGGGTACATTTGTAATGATTCCCCATCCTTTGCCAAGCACATGAAGCATATGCGTGGAATCATAGGAAAGCTCCAGACTCCAGACAACCAATCTCGTGCCAAAAGTCACAATGGGCACCTTCCCAATCTCTGCTATACGGTTCTTGAGTTCGACGCCTGAACATCACAATCACTTTATCAATTCTGTTGAGGCTTTTGTTGTCAAAACGCTGACTATAACTATAACCTTTCCAGTTTAGTGTACAGTCGCCATTTCAAGTTTTCACACAACTCACGCCTTTTTGGATAAGAGGCTTGTTCGCCTCCCAAAGCGCACACAATGCTTGAATGCTGTTTTTGTGTGAAAGGATGGGCAGTCGTGCATCCCGAAAAAATGAGGTTTGCAGTCCAGGTGAGACCAATGTATCTTATCTTCATGGACCAATCTCAGCAAGGGGCACAATGGACCTTGCGGTGCTCAGGAATCAAAGCCAATGTGCTCGTGGCAAAAAGAAATACGCCCTCCCACCTTGTCAACCGCCATTCGGCTCATGACAACGGCCTCTTCAGCAATAGCAAGAAAATCCACCTGACAGTGCATCCAGCATGTTTCGGTGGCAAGTGTGCTGACTGGTGCTACATTCTGATCTGCATACGTCCCAGCCCATTAAGAGAATAGCTTCGGGAGAGTCAGTCCCGCCATATCCAAAAAAGAGTCTGGCATGTGATAGGCGACACCAAACGCAGTACATGGTTACAGGGATGCACAAGAATCATGCTGGGCCCGCAGAAAAGCACAAATTGAGACTGTTCAAATCTTTTAAGCTACACCACAACTGGGGCGGGCGGTCAACTATGACAATTGAACTTGGCCACGGCCTTTGAAGGCTGTTTTACAGTAAATTAATGCTGGTTTGCCTGACGAACATCAAACATTTATGGAATGAGGTGAAGCACCTCCGCACTGCGCAAGCTTGGTAAACTTTAGATCAAATCCCAGTCCGCTGCAATGTGTGTGTGTGCCGTCCACTCAGCCTTCGACGACTTCGGGATATTTGGGTTGTCCTTGCGGGCTTCTGCTTCGCTCAGGTCCATGACGTTGGTCACCAAATCCTGTTTGTTGCACATGACGGAATGAATAGATTGGAATCTTTCTCTTCATGACTGCACAGTTGTCACGTCCCAAACTTTCGAAAGCTGGAAAGCAAGAAATGGGCGGCTGATCTGCCAGTCGAAACACACACAACTTTTTACTGTCTAGAATGGAACTAATCTCGAAATGGCCGCTCCAAAAGTCTGGTGCTGCAGCTCTTCACCATCCCCAACCTCACTGCTGCCGTGCACAAAAAAAAAGAGTGCCGTATGGACGCAGGACATGTGTCACTTCAAGGACGGAAAGAGCTTTAAGAGCAGTTTCAGAGCTGGTTCTGGAATGGGGGTCTGCGGTCGGTCTTAGTTTTCTCATGTGGCAAGTCACTGCCTTTTGAGCTTGTCAGTGTTCACCAATTCGATCATGCTGGTGGCCAGGCCAATCATGCCATGCAAGGGGCTTCGGATCTCATGGGAAACGACCTTCAGACTGCCACCAAAGTCTCCAAACATGACCACAGCACCTCTAGAATGACTGCAGCATGCCTCAAAATACTCATGAATGCCTCAAAGCCACTGCCATCAGTCGGCTCTTTTTCTCCTCATGGTGGCGCCAGCTGACAACAATGATACGGGCTTGGTTTTTTTTTGCCCTGTTTTGGGTTTTGTTTCGACACGTTTGCCTCAGGGTTTCAAACGGACCTGTTAGATTTGGGGGCCGTGCCTCCCAAGGTTCTTTTTTGACCTGTTTTGAGGAGGTGCCAAGGTTTCAAACGGACCTGGTACATTTGGGGGCCGTGACTCCGAAGGTTCTTTATTGACATGGTTTGGGGCGCAAGGTTCTTTTTTGACCTGTTTCGGGCGGTGCTTCGACAAGTCTACCTCAGGGTGTCAAATGAACCTGGTAGATTGGGGGGCAGTGCCTCCCAAGGTTCTTTTTTGACCTGTTTTGCGGTGCCAAGGTCACAAAGGGACCCCGTACATTTGGGGGCCGTGTCTCCCAAGGTTCTTTTGATGACATGTTTTGGGGCGCAAGGTCCTTTTCGCCCTGTATAAGCTTCTCTGTTGACGTGTTTTGGGGAAAGGCTCTACCTTGGCCTGCTGGGGTTTTCAAACCGAGAGCAGCCGACAGTCGAGAAGACAAACCTAGAATACATCCAACTCGAACTTCCATTTATCGCCCCACTTCGCGCGGCCGCTTTGGGTCCGGCGTGCGGCCGCTGGACTTCCGCTTTCGGCCCGGCTTTGCCCGGGCGGGGATTGTATCCAAGTTGATATCCCCCTGCAAAGCTGCCACATACCATACATGCGGGCAGTTTGCCTTCTGGACAAATGTAGAGCACGTGCAGACCCTTCTGGCCGCATTCCGGCTCTTTCCATAACAGCGGGGCAAATACCGCGACGGAAATTCACCAGCAACCACAACACAATGGACATGAAACAGCAATTCGAGGTCAGTTGTGCTTAGCTTTTCTCCGTCCGCGGTACTTTGAAACACCTTGCTCTCCTTAAGCAAGGCGCGCAAATCCCCGCCGCCTGTTAGTAAGAGTCGCACGAGGTGCTCAGCACAGGCCTTGGACACCGTGGCATCTGCGGCCGCTTCTTTCTCGGTCGCTTGTGCACGCATGACCCAAAATGTGGACTTCTCTTTGTCTTTCTCAACACGTTGGAAGTTCACAGTCCCTCGTGCGTGGGCATCCCAATACTCCTGGGCAGAATTTTGCCCGAAGCGGCGCAAGGAGTCTCCTTTCACAAACACCTGTTCCACATGCCCGGGCCAGAGCAGGCACGGCAAACCTGCAGGGTTAGGGTTGCAGCAGCACATTTTGACAGCCTCGACCACACCCACTTAAATTACAGCAAACCACCTTTACCTGTCCTACGTCCGAGTTTGTCACAGGCCTTGCCTTGATCCTCAAGCATCCAAACTTTCCACGGCCCAGCATATAGTCCTTGCATGATTTCCAGTATCCTGTTGGGAGCAGCTCGAGCTTGATCTTGAATGCGGCGCTGCCAGAAGCTATGAAAGGCCTCTAAGGTTTGCGTGCCTGTCGCTGACCCCGGGTGTGTTCCAAAAACACCAGCCCAGTAATCTGCCCACAGCAACTTTGGCTCCAAGCTTGGGTGTAGCTTGAACATCTTGGAGACAGTCCCCACACTGACCTCTCGAATGTACTCTCTCCGCAGGTAGCCCACCACCTCCTTTTGGCCACTGGCTTCTAGCTCCGACATAAACTGGCACCAAACAGCGCTGAACAGTTCCAGTGTGGGCAAATGCCTTGCGCAGCGCACAACACGGAGCACACGGTCGCGCCACCCAGCTAAGGCTTTCTTGCTCAGCGTTGCGTGAGTGGCCCGCGTCATGTGGGGGTAGTCGTTTGCGGGCCTTGATTTGGGGAAGACGTGCCTCCGAGCAGCTTCAATGGAATCATTGAAGTCTGCTTGTACCTGTATCACGCGCTCTGGCAGATCAATAGCAAACTCCTTTTGCACAAGCTCAACCGCGGCTTCAAAAACCCAGGTCCAATTTTCATTCGACTCGCAGTCAATATAAGCTTGCATCAAAGGCTGCACCGTGCTCGTTCTCAGCTGCATCTGCACTTTCTTCCCGCAATGCTCTCGATCAAGTGTCGTATTGCGCGGTGTGTGGCTTGTCCCCATTATTCCAACCGTCGCAACCACCGCGCCTGAGGTAGCAATCCTTTGCTTGCCGTCCACTGTCAAGCACACAGGTTCCCCACGGGGGAGTTGTCGCATATGGTTCAGGAAGCCCCGGGCCGTCCAAGCAATACACACTTGCTTCACAGTGTGCACAGGATTCCCGACAATCCGGAGGTCGGTCAGAGCTGCATTAGTGAAGGTTGTTGACTGCTGTTCTACCCAACTGTCCACCATAAACTTCATGTCCTGCACTGTGATCTGCTGGCACTCTGGTTCGCCTCTCCTCTGCCGGTTCTCTCTACTGATCCATGACTTCAGCTGCGTGTCTGTTACGCGCACTGGCGCGTTGCGGGCCGCAAAAGCTGCTTTCACTTCCTTCACAGTCACCTTCTTGCCACCAGGAAATGCAGCGGCCAATAGGCTAGCAATCCAAACAGGTCAACAGGAAACCCTGCACAGGTGCCCGAAACAGGCCTAGGCCTTTCTCTGCTCGCTGGCAAGCACACAAACAGGTCAGCAAGAAACCCTGGACAGGTGCCCAAACACCCAGGCCTCTCCCTGCTCGCTGAAAGCGCCCAAACAGGTCAAAAAGAAACCCTACACAGGTGCCCAAACAGCCCTGTCACAGCCTTTCGCAAACCAACCTGCAACCCGTGTCCAAAAGGAGTCCGGCCCGAGGGCTTCCGCCACGCAGGCTAGCCCCAAACAGGTCAAAAGGAAACCCTACCACGGCCTCGCCCCAGTTGCAGGCAAGCACCCAAACAGGTCAACAAGTAACAAGAAACCCTGCGCAGGTGCCCGAGGGCTTCCGCCACGCAGGCTAGCACCCAAACAGGTCGAAAGGAAACCCTACCACGGCCTCGCCCCGCTTGCAGGCAAGAATTTAAACAGGTCAACAAGAAACCCTGCACAGGTGCCCAAACGGCCTCTCTATGTTCGCTGGCAAGCGCCCAAAAAGAAACCCTGCACACGCAGGCTAGCACCCAAACAGGTCGAAAGGAAACCCTACCACGGCCTCGCCCCGCTTGCAGGCAAGAATTTAAACAGGTCAACAAGAAACCCTGCACAGGTGCCCAAACGGCCTCTCTATGTTCGCTGGCAAGCGCCCAAAAAGAAACCCTGCACACGCAGGCTAGCACCCAAACAGGTCGAAAGGAAACCCTACCACGGCCTCGCCCCGCTTGCAGGCAAGCACCCTTAAACAGGTCAACAAGAAGCCCTGCACAGGTGCTCGAGGGCTTCCGCCACGCAGGCTAGCACCCAAACAGGTCGAAAGGAAACACCCAAACAGGTCAACAAGAAACCCTGCACAGGTGCCCGAGGGCTTCCGCCACGCAGGGTAGCACCCAAACAGGTCGAAAGGAAACCCTACCACGCTCGCAGGCAAGCACCCAAGCAGGTCAAAAAGAAACCCTACACAGGTGCCCAAACAGCCCTGGCACGTCCTTTCGGAAACCCGCCGCCCAAAGAGCCCTGGCACCCAAACAGGTCAAACAGAAACCCCACAGAGGTGCCCAAATAGCCTTGTCACGCGGCAAGTGGATAGACTTGCCACAGGGACGCAAAGGCCGCAAGTGGAAGTTTCCGCAGGGACGCACGGGCCGCAAGCGGTTTTGACCACAAGGACGCATAGGCCGCAAGTGGATAGACTTGCCACAGGGACGCAACCCCCGCAAGTGGAAGTTTCGCCACCGTATCCAGCCCATGAACGGCGAGCAGGTCAAAAAGCAACCCCACAGAGGTGCCCGAACGACCCTGCCGCCGGGCAAGCACCCAAACGGGTCCAAACGAAACCCACACAGGTGCACACAAACCCCTGCCGACGGAAAAAACGACCCAAACAGGTCAAAAAGCAACCCGACAGAGGTGTCCAACCAAACAGTTGAGACCCTGTACCCCGGAAACAGCTCCAAAAAAAACCCTGCCCATCCAAAAAAACCTGCCCAACCAAACGGTACTGTTTGACACCTTGTACCCCGGAAACAGTGCCAATTGAAACCCTACACCCCGGAAACAAATCTGAAAAAAAACATTCCCAACCAAACGGTACTATTTGAAACCCTGTAGCCCGGAAACAGATCAAAAAAAAACCTGCCGGGTGCAAAAAAAACCCAGTCCCAATGATACCATACAGCTCTTTTTCTGTCCAAATACCCATGTGCCATTGTGTTGTCCACACGCTCGTCTGCGGGGCATCTCGCATGATTTTGGCATACTTCTGCCGGTTTCTTTGTCATTTTCCATCAGTATATTGCCCATCATCGTGGCAACACTGGAGCGGGATCTCTTTATCAGGGTGCGTGCCACTGGTCTGGGCCAGGGTGCCTGGTCGGAGTTGTCAAGCGCCTGTGACTTAGCTCATGAGCTAATCGGGCAGGGACCGCGGCTGTGGCAGGGTGGAGGGACTGACTTCATATGACTTCATCTCTCATCCAATAATGTGAAAAATTGACAGTATACACATTGTTTAAGGGTCTGGTGAATGTATGGAAAATTATATATGCCAGCATAGACCCCAAACAGCAAAAGGATGTTTGTAGCAGCACCCTCCAGCACCCAAGCTCCAAAGTGCGCATGGCCACGGGAAGCGACACCAGCACCCTGGACATCGCGCAGCAGCGGCACCCTGCAGCAGCACCTCCACTCAGGCTCCAAAGCGCACACAAGCCGCTCTTCCTATACTTGAAGCAAGAACCCCAATAGCTCTCGCTATCTGGTGAAACAAACACTTTACCCCGACAGAGTTAGGAGATCTATTTAGGTCTCAAACTGCCTGACCATGACACAATCCTTGCATTCCACAAGTTCATTGCCCTTGATTCATGTTGGCATTGGGCATGTCCACCTCGCATCCATGATGTTTGCTAACTAGCAGGAATGGCAGATTTACACGACTCTTGAGTTCCCAAGCATGGTGAAAGCCAGCTGGAGCAAAAGGCAAAATCCTCATGGGCCAGATTGTCAAGGTATGTGAAGACAAAGGCATTGCTACTTTCCACTATGAGTTGGTGAAGCTTTGGTGAAGCTCTGTGTTCCATTGTCACCTTACCCGGGCAGAGGAGGGGCTGCGTAGTGAGAAAGCAAATCGTAGTCTGCCCAGTCTGCCCGGTTGTCTACGAGAGCACATATGAAAGGGATTGTTGCTCACGTAAGCCACCTTATCCAGAGAGGCTTGATGTCAGGCCAGAGAATGGAAGGGCAGTAAGCGCCTGATGACTCGCTAACTGGCACTCCTTGCTGCCGGACTACTCACAACATCCGTTTGGTACATTGGTATAATTAACCTTCAATTTGCTTCCTCACGCATTCCCCATGGTTTGTCTGTCCTGGTGACTGTGTGTATACTGAATGTACAAGTGATACAAGTGTACACCTTGGAACCAGAGGTTGCCTACAAGGCGCGAAAGAGAGCTATGATGGCAAAAGGATCGTTTTCCAGAAAACAGAGATGCAAAGAAGGCCTTATCAAAGAGGCCCTGATCTAACTTCCTTTTCTGTCACCTTGGTATTCCACTGCACAAATACCTGAAGAAGGGCATGTCTTCTCAAAGGTTCACAAGCTTTGCACAAGGGGCTCCTCTACGGCTTTCAATTCGCTCAGCTCGGTAAGATTCTGTCCAATTGCAACCAATGCCTTGACACCATCCTGCGCCAAGACAGACAAACAAACAGACAAACAAACAAACAAACAAACAGACAGACAGACAAACAAACAAACCAAACCAAACCTACTGAGAAATGGTCATTTCTCACTCACAATTGTTTCCTTGCTCAAAAAATGTTATGTCGTCAAAGTTTCCTTCCATTCAAAAAACGTCATGCGAACAAACCAATCAAGATCTCAAGTGTGCTTGAGTGGATCTAAAACATTCTCCAGCACCACAGGCACGAAGTTGAGCAGAAGGTATTGCTCCTCTTTCCCTGACTGAATCGCCGGACTTGAGCAGTCTTTTGTCTGAAGCCCGCATGCAAGTATCAAAAACAAAAACACAAAAGTGCGTCACAGCCAAAGGCTCTGAGTTATTAATGTCCTGCAAACAGTACAAGTTCTTCAACAACTTGTAAAAACAAATTGGAAATAATTCAATTCAATGAGTCTCTCTTATTGTCCAGAATTGCAGCAAAGGCACGATAAGGAGACTTGCTGGTGATTTCGATCAAGCCCGAACTGTGCAGGATGGATTTGGGATGATTGATCCGATTACGTCAGAACACACAAAATAGTGCTGCGAAAGAGGTTGAGACAGCCAAAGGGACCCTTCTATTGAAAAAGTTTGACAGGGCCATGGTGGAGCTCTGCGGCAAAGGGAATATTGTCTCCACAATCACAACTGTTGTAGTATTTTTTTCTGTTGAGAGGGGTGCAACGATGTGCCCGAACGAACAACACCTGTATTGACATGCAGAAAGGCCATAGACTGGTCAAGATGTCAATGTTGAAACTACTGCAAGTTGGCTGTTGAGGCTGATGACAATGTTTCACAGAATTGGGTTGTTACATGGTTCGTGCATGTTTCACTGAAGGGAATGCAATTGTGCAGGACATACTATTTGCTTCAAGAAATCAGTCATAAACATATATAAATATAGGCACTGCACACATATCAGGGTCACCATCTTCTTCGGACGATATTGAGTACTGAGGATGCTCATCCCAATTTGTTCTGTCTTCCCACAAGCCTCTGCTGGCCTTGATTGACATCCTTCACCGCTTGGTCAAAGACCTGCTTCTGCTGCTCTACGGCAATCAGAGATCTGAAATTGAGACCTTAGTTTTGCCGTTGAGAACTTGTGAACTGCAAAACGCCTTGTGCTCGATGAGGCTTTCGCCAGCAACTGACTTCTCGGCAGTGTTGAGGAGTTCCTTGGTGTGACGCAGTCAAGGGCAACTCCACATACGACTCTCATCTTCGACACAGTACTATAGCATCTCAGGAAGGTTCAAAGCACACAATCAAATTCAATCATGTTCCAGATTCAGCCCGCTTCATCAACCTAGCTTATGTAAGTAAATATGCATGTACGTATGTATGTATGTATGCATGCAGGTAGGTAGGTAGGTAGGCGTGAATGCATGTACGTTTGTATGAAAAAAGGTTTGTATGAATGTATGTATTTTCTCCTGAGGTTGAGTTTCGGCTGAAAGCCCCTTCGGCCTGGGTGTCTAGGGCTGCCTCACAGCATGAAATTCTGCCGGCCAAAAGAAGTCCACTGCCATCACGCCGTCCTCATCGACAGAGTCTGGTGGGCCTGGTTCTTCAGCAGCAGTTGCAGGCATGACTGCATCAGCCTTTGTGTCTTCCGGACGTGGTCCGTGACAAGAAAGCTGCCTTCCCTGATCTCGGCATAGCGGCATTGCATAGCTCCGGTTTGGGAATGGAGCCAGCCGGCTCCAGAGGCCCTGGGAGCTTTTGGATGTCCACTGGTTCGGAGAGCTCCAAAGCGGCCGTTGCCCCATCTTTCAGTTGCATCTTTGTTAGCTCCAGCCCTAAGCAACAAATCCGCAAATTCCAAGTGGGCCATCTTGGCTACCATGTGCAAGGCCGTCTCCCCCTATGATCCTTGTCTATTTATCTGAGCCCCAGTGTGAAGCAACGTTGTCAGGACTTCCAGGCGGCACTCACCTGTGGCAAACATCAAAGGCGTTATCCCATCTCTGCTTGCTGCATCTTTGTCAGCTCCAGCCCTGAGCAACAGCTCGAGAACATCCAAGTGGTTCTCGCGGGTGGTCGCAAACACAGGATTAAGCCCATCTTCGTTTGTTGCCTCTTTGTTGGCCAGGGTGATCAAACCCTGAAAAAGAGCTCTGGCCTTGCTTTGGTGTCCAGAGGCATTCCAGCGCTGGCGCCCTTGCGAAGATGCAAGCCTGTGCCCTGGAGTCGCCGGAAGATTGTGTGGCATCAAGGGTCACTGACATCCCTTGGTGAGGCTCCAGGTGGTGGGTGGGCGCTGGAGATGTTCTTGTGGCTCTTTGGGGCCAGCTATAAGCCCATACTGGTTCTTTGTCTGGATTGAGGACGCGTTCCGGGCATGGGTTCATGGCCCTTTCTGTGATGCTTGGACGCGGCGGGTACCTGGGAAAAGGGGCACAGCTTGAGGGCGTTGCCCTGCGTGGGTGGCACGTCATTCGCCATACGGTCTGCCCACACACTAGAAGCAATCAAATCACACGATACCGCCAGCCCTCCCGCTCACCAGCGACACCCCGCGTTTACACCAGCGTGTTTCGCGCTCCCCACTGGCACGGCGCCACGCAAACGCACTTCCTACCAAGGCCGCGCAAATCCGCATGGCACTGCGACATCACGGACGCAATTTGGCCACGCATCCTGCCCACACATTACAAGCAATACTATCACACGATACCGCCAATCATCCCGCTCACCAGCGACACGCCGCGTTTACACCAGCGTGTTTCGCGCTCCCCAGCGGCACGGCACCACGCAAACGCACCTTCCACCAAGGCCGCGCAAATGCGCATGGCACTGCGACATCACGGACGTAATTTCGCCACATGGTCTGCCCAAACACTAGAAGCAATCATATCAAACACTTCTGAGTCCAGCTCCGCAACACTGTTTCCCGCACTACATTTGTACTACACAAACTGCCAACCAGCTCCACAAGTGAAGCGCCAAGTCTCCAAAATGAGCGTTTCGTACGAGACTTCCTCCAAAAGTGAAGCGCCAAGTCTCCAAAACCAGCGTTTCGTACGACACCGGGCCCAAGTCTCCAAAACGAGCGTTTCGTGCGAGACTTCCCCCAAAAGTGAAGCGCGACCAATCCAAAATGCAATCTCACCTGCATTTCGCGCCCTCGACACGCACGATCTCCGCAGAGGGTTCGCGCGACCAATCCAAAACGCAATCTCACATGCACTTCGCGCCCTCGACACGCACGATCTCCGCAGAGGGTTGCGCGTGACCAATCCAAAACGTAATCTGACCTGAATTTCGTGCCCTTGACACGCACGATCTCCGCAGAGGGTTGCCCGCGACCGGGCCAAGACGCAATCTCACCTGCATTTATGCACCGGGCCAAAACGCAATCTCACCTGCATTTCGCGCCCTCGACACGCACGATCTCCGCAGAGGGTTGCG
>CAXAMN010027561.1:497067-510154 GCA_963970005.1 Durusdinium trenchii
CCTGCATTTCGCGCCCTCGACACGCACGATCTCCGCAGAGGGTTGCGCCGGACACAGAAAGAACGCATTCTCCCCTGCATTTCGCGCCCTCGACACGCACGATCTCCGCAGAGGGTTGCGTTTCGTCGTGCTCCGGCGGCACAGTCCCCACCTTAAGAGAGAAAGAAAAGAAGAGCGGTGAAGATGTGAGATGCGCAGATGTGAAGATGTAGATGCAGATGTACAGATGTGAAGGTGTGAAGATGAGCAGAGATGTAGATGTGCAAATGTAGAAGATGTGCAGAGCTGTAGATGCGCAGATGTGAAGATGAGCAAAGATGTAGACGTGCAGATGTGAAGATGTGAAGATGTAGATGAGACGTAGTTCTACAAATGTTTTTTACGAAGAACCCTTCGCAGACGCTCTCGGGAAAAATTGCATTTCCCCAGCAACCCTGTCTGAGTCTTTGATGTCCCGTGGTTCTGAGCCAGGAGGCGCTGCACGGCAAGCCCATTGGTGCACGCAACCAGGCTTCCAACTCCAGTGTGACTTCAAATTCGTTATCTGGTACTGGAACTGAAACCCCATTCATAGCCTCAAGGCCTGCGCGGTGCATGTTACCCACACTGTCCGCCTTGTGGGGCAGTGTTGCCGGTTTCCATTTTCCTGCGCTTGGTTGGGTCCTCAGGGTCCAGATTTGGACGTTTGAGTAGTCCGTGAAGTTGGGACTTTTGTTCCTCCGACAGGGAGATGCCTAATCTGTGTACAACGGACTCGACTGCCATGGGGATCTGTTCATTTTTTTCAGGGGCCTCTGCAGCGAGTTCAGTTGGCTGAGGTGACTGGTTTACTGCTTTCATGGTAACCTCGGAGAGGGGCTTGAGCTTTTGTTGGCCATCTGAGAGCTTACCTTGTAGGTCTTGCGTGTCCTGCAGGAGGGTGGCATATTGGGTCTTGACCTGATCGAGCCGTATCTGCACGTGTGCTTTCCGAATGGAGAGGTGTTTGAGATCGGTGACCTGGGATTTGAGTTGCGCCGCAATCTCTCTCTCAGTGATCGGCTCGGGGGCGGTGAGTTTGGTCACCAACTCTTGTTGCAGTAGGGCATGTGGGTCTTGAGCAGGTCAGTGAGCTCAGGCTCCTCCGGCTTGGTGGGACCTATGCCAATGGCCTGAAGTCTGTCTTGAACATCTCCAAGAATGGAGGCTTCTTGCTGGACTTTGGTTCGTTTGAGTGGTTTGAACTTGGTCAAACCTGGTGGAGCTTCTGGCCAGGTCTGCTTGGTGCCCTGGGGCTGTTTGGGTACTGGTCGACCATAGCCTTTCCCTTTGCCTGTGTTGCCCTTGGTTTCAGGCCACCATGCGCCGCCTTTCCTGCATTTCGTGCCCGGACGTAGCTTTTCTGTCCAGATCCAGTTTTGGGGTGTAGTTTCTTCCCCACTGCATGATCTCAGCACCGAAACACGTTCTGGCCTAAGTGGAAGGCAGACGAGTAGGGATCACGGGTAAGGTGATCTGGTAGTTCCAAGTTCTCGCAGGATGCCAAACTTTGGAGGCGACGTACCAGGCGGCTTCTCAGCAGCCCACAAGAGGACGATGGGACTCAGCGAGACCTGCATGTTGCCTCTCGCGTTGTGGTTTGACTCGAGTAAAAGCCATCCAGCAGGTTGAAGCCGAGAGGAGAGCCCCTGAAGAGGTGGGGTCAATGGCGAACTCAAGGAGAGACCAGGACGAACTTCGTTATGAAGGACTTTGTCTTTGGCATGGTCTGGTAGTGTCAGATGTGGAGGCAGCTGGAGGTGATTGGGGCTCAAAGCTGAGGATCACATTGCAGCAGATTATCCTTGATGTCCTGCCTGAGCCTCTAAAGAGGTCAGGTGCCCTGAAAAGCTCCTTATAGAAGAGCCACAGAGATCGGGGACGCCGACGCCTTTTGCACAGGAAATACCCTGGAATGCGCTTCATCAGCGACATCCAAGCGTTTGACATGAAGCAAATGGAAAAGGCGCCCTCGAGTTGTTCCCCTATGCCCAGATAAAAATCGTTGGAGGAGGAAGCCCATGCCAAGGCCTAAGCAGACTGTCCACGCTACGGGAGCACCTGAAGGGACCCCAGAAGTCGCCTTTTCTATGAGGCAGTCCGGGTCTTCAAGATGGTGGATCAAGTTGCGCAGAAGAAGAACCTCTGGACGGTCAAGGTGCTGGAGAATGTCGTGGCTGACCTGGAGGACATCGAAGAGATGTCAAACGCCCTGAAAATGCGACCGCTGATGATCGACAGCGGGTGTTTGAGCAGGGTGAAGAGGCCCAGGGGTGAAGGAGCACGAACTCTTCGACAAGATCACCTTCACCGGCATCAAGACCGAACCGTTACTGGCTTTCCTTCGACCCAACTGTGAATGAACAAGACCCTCAGGTTTCCGACTTTTACAAGAAGCATCGCGAGGAAGAAGCCGCCTCCAGACCCTACCATACACCTATGCTCAGAGATACACCGTGGTCACCGAGGTGTACGAGGAGCGGCCGTTGGTGGCCGAGGAGCGCGAGGTCCTGATGGGTTTCCACGCCATCATACAGCAGCCTTGTTGAAGAAGGCTCCAACGAACATCAGTGAAGCCAAGGAGGCTGAAGGTGTCCGTGCTGCCCTTCGCAACTCGTCCCACGTCTCGACCGTGGCAATCCTCCTCGATCAGGCGTTGGCCGCGATGGGGTTGAAGGAGCTCAAAGGACCTATGCAGATCGCTGAGGCTCACGTCACTGAAGCTATGAAGCGATTCCTGCAAGTCAAGCTAGAGGATGGCGGAACCCGAGGCGGAACCCGGGTCAGAGGCCGAATACGAGTAGAGGAGGACCCCCCAGACGATCTGACCACAGCGGGCGAAGAACTGATGGACGCCCTTGACAAAAGTACAGAGTTTTTCGAGACAGAGGAGGACCTCTATGAGAAAGATAAAGCCTTGAGTTCAAAATGGTGGCAGCATACATTCGCAGGCAAGAATTCAAGGGGTCAGAGGTCATTCAGACCTCGGCAGCCTTTACAGGCCAGGCTCGTTTTTGCGGGGGTCTATCGACCCCGCCAAGTGGCAATCGCACATTGGCCAAAGCTACAAGTTTGCTATCCCAGAACATATAGAGGTTCTCCAGATCAGGTCTATGATCTCCGCCCTGTCGTGGCGGCTTCGCAGTTCCCCCCTCGGCAGTTTCCGGGCTCTCCCTTTAATGGACAGCCAAGTGGTCTTGGCCATGGCGGTCAAAGGAAGAAGCTCCGCTCGAGCGCTCAATTGGCTTCTTCGCAATTATAAATATGGAGCTTTGCAACTGGCGGGCGGCACTTGGCCGGCGCTGGGATGGGTCGAAAGCAAGCGACCAGAACCCGGCCTGTCGACCATGCAGACGGTATGATGCCTAGGAGACTATGTCAGGTGAAAAATGCACCTGCGAAGGAGATGAGGCCAGATGAGCGGAAAAGGCTTGGGAAGCTGCGAAATCAAGTCGTTTCACAATGTACTGAGTCGAAATGTCAAGAAGCCTTTGAAGTTTTTAGAATTCATGGTGGTCTCACTGCTTCGTTTGTAATTGAGTCGGGCGAGGAGTTTGATGGTAATGGCTGTTGTATTATGTTGTATTGCATCCATGTGGGAGAGTTTTGAGGTGAAGAGCCGCGCTAACTACACGGTTGCCGCAATCCAGTCCTACTGTCCTTAGGTTAAAGGTCGTCTCCCCTCGTACGCGCATGGAATCAAGTTGAGGTACCAGATCGGGCTACACCTCTGTTGAAAAGGCTCCTACTTTCCTTCGTTTGAATGGCCCTGCGCCGGGGCCATAAGATTTTTGGCCACCTATTGGTCGTTGGCTGAGCTGCCTTTCCTTGGATTAGTGAGCTTTTGTCGTTCAACTATGATGATTTCTTGCTTGGTCGTGATCGAGCAGTCTTTATTATCCCAGCCTCGAAAGACACGGAGAAGAAGCTTGTCTGGTGAAAGTCCTTGGCCATTGTTTCCTTTGAGGGTGTCTGATGATGTTTTAAAGTTTGCTGAAGTTTCCCTGGATCATCCTTTCTAGGATGGAGGCTGCCATGACTACACGGCGAACTGGCACATCGCTGTGAAGCACTTTATCCCAATTTTGTTTCCACGCGAAGGAGCTCGCGCAGCTTACAGCTATCAATTTCTTTGGGTTGCCCTCATATCAGCTAGCATTGGCACCCAGTGTCCACGGCTTCCACATGTTGTACCCCCTCGGTGTCCCGCTCTGCGATTCATGCTGATTGTCTTCTGATTTCACCTGGGCCAGTTAGGGGCGCGTGGAAGGGCCCTTCGACTAAGTTTTGGGCTCGGGGTTTTGTGTTGGGTAGTGCAAGCCTAAGTTTACTCAAAGGGCACGGGATGTGCACTCAAAAAGGTGTGCCGGAACGAGAAGTCCCTTGAAAGCATGTATGTATGTATGTATGTACGTATGTATGTATGTCTTTTTGCACGGTCTCTTCCTGCGGTACTGGGTGCTCACGAAGTGGCGAAGGTCCGGTGAAGTTGACGGACAGGCGTCCTTCAGCTTTTTGCTGATGACTACACTGTCATCAACGATTCTGCCCTTTGCGAGGCAGCGGGAACACGCGGCTGCAGCCCCACATCGAATCATCACATGTGATCGATGGCCTCTCCGCATGGCTGGATGAAGTGGCCCGCTATGGCAGGTCTCGCCAACAAAAGCTTCAAACGCTGCCTCATTCGTGCGAGCCAGCGCGCAAGCCCTGCATTGGGTGCAGCGGAGGTAGGCCTTCTCGAGCTTGAGGAAATGGACTCCAGTCTGAGGCTTAGACTGGGCCTTGATCAGCTGGTGGATGATGGTCATCTGAGAGGCCTTGACAGGCTGTGTCACCAGCTTGGCCTTACATTCAGTGTTCATGGCCTGTCTGTTTTGTGGAGCATGCTCTTGGCGTGGACTGCCTTTGCAAAGGTTGCAAATGGCCCCACTTCGATGCGCCTGCCACTCGTGTCCTCGGTGACCTGAGTTTTGCAACAGGTAGCCGATCAGGTCCTTCTTCTGTTGGACTAGAGGGATTTTCTCCTGTGTGGTGCCTTCAGTTTTCTTCTTCGCGTAGTGCTGCGGATCCCGAAGAAGAATGTCAATCCGTTCAGCAGCAGTCAAAAGGATGTTTCCCAGATCCTCATCAATGGCCTCTTGATAGGCCAAGAACTCAGCAGGGATTTCTTGCTCCGCCCGGTCTTGAGCTTTTTTCTTGATGGCCTTTTGAAGCGCTTTGCGAGCGCGCATCCCTTTTTGCTGTTGGAGGTGCGCAAGGAAGAGGAGGGGACGGATCATCTCGTAGTCCTCAAACTCCAAGCCCTGGCGCAGGTCAGGGAACTTGTCAATGGCCATGTAGGGCGTCCACGCTTTCCAAACTTGCATGTTGGATATGTATGTATGTATGTATGTATGTATGTTTTTTGTTTTCCTAGAGTTGAGGTTGTTTCGTTGGCTCGTGTGGCCGGTTGTCTAGGTCTTTTGCCTCAGGGTTGCCGGTGCTGGGGCATCAAGTCCTTAAAGACCTTTCTTGGAGTTGAAGAAGTCAGAAGTAGTCCACCGTCATTTGACCATCTTCAGCTTCATCTCCTTGGTTGGAGGTGTGGCCATCAGCTCCATCCTCCGTAGTTAGGGCCTGTGGCTGTTCATCTGCTGTTAGGCTGGGGTTCATGGCCAAGGCAGATTGAGGTTCGTCAAGAGCTTCATGTTCGTCGAGCTCTGTGTTGAAATGGAGCCTCTGTGGTGTCGGCCCTATGCAGAGTGACCTGAGGTCTGCTCGGGGCTTGCGCTGGTGTTCTTGTCCTTCTTCTTGAAGAACTCACTGAGGGGCGGAGAGCCTTTTGATCCCGCTCCTTTGCAGGGCTTGGTGAACGCCTGCATGGAGATGATCCTCTTGTGGCTGTCCATATGCCATTGTGTGCCACATTGCGCGCATTTCACTCGATCTCCTTTCTGCCATAGGGTGTGGGTGGGATGGCCATCATGCTTGGCATTGTACGCCTGGCTGGTGATGAACTCATTGAAGGCTGCTTCATTCACCCTTTTGTGGATGTTGACTCCACATTTGGTGCGTTTCAGGCAGCCCGTGGTTTCGGCAAAGTGACGTGCATCTGTGGCTGGCTGTTGATCTGCTTGGTTTGCCAACAAATCCTTGATGCGCTGGGCTCTCGTGGTTTTCTTGGAGGGTGGTTGCGGATGTCCTCAATCAGGACCTGTGGGCAATCTTCATGTAGTCTGGTTTCCAGGACGCTGGCAGTTAAGCCTTGGTGCATTCTTGTCCCGCATGCCGTGCATTGGTACCCACTTCGATGAGGTTCCCATCTGTGGTGGTTGTCAGTCCAGGCTTTGCGGCATTGGTTCACCAGGTCTTTCTTATGCTGTTTGTTTTTTTTGCCCTGGTGCCGCGGTGCTTTTTGGTGGATGTAGTGCGTATTGTCATCATAGATTTTGGCAAGTCGTTGGACTGCGTGCTGATAGCTCAGTTTATGATCCTGATCTAGTGTGTCTTGCCAGTCCGCTTGTCTCTGGTCTTGTAGAGTCTTCGCCCGCTCCCAGGCTGTTAAAGCCGAGTCTCTTTGCCTTCATCGGAGTTGGGGCTCGTTTCCTGGTGCGTCTGGTGTTCTTGTGTTTCTGCTGATGTAGAGGACAGTGACCCTTTCAAGGTCTTGGGAGGTAATGTCCTCAAGGATGTCTTGGAAAGGGCCTCGGCTTTTGGGTTGGCGCCAAGCTTCCCAGACTGTAGCCAGTTGCACAATGACTTTGACCGGGGTGGTGGTGCGCCTTGCCAAGGCAACTGAACCTGCAATCAGCGCTCGAACTTTCGTTGTTCGCCTGGTGGAATCCCAGTGATGGCCCCCAATCGCTTGAGCTGACCCAAGGACATTGTGTGCACACAGAGGCCCATAGTGGTTCCTTGTCCTGGCATGTGAGCCTGTCCATCCACTCTGGAGGCATAGGTTCACGCTTCTGGTTTCGGTGCCATCGACAAAGCCAGATGATGTGCTTGGGTGTGGCTGGTACATGGCAGAGCGGGCATTGCTTGGTGTGGTTGGCTTCTCGGTGTTGGACTGCTGCTTGCACCCGTGTGTTAAGGTGATTCTTTCGCTGTGGCGTCAGGGTTTTCTTCACCTGGTGATAGGTGTGCCAGTCAAGTCCTGTGATGAGGTCTTGATGGTGAGGCCGGCTTGCAAGTCTGTTGTTTTGCTTCTTGGATCAGAGCCCTCTCAATCTTCCACCATGGGCGTTGAAGGGTGATCTCGTTTGCCAGAAGTCGCGGCGATTCCTGCCGGGTCCATCTCATGAGCTCTGAAGCCTGCCATCCCCATTCTTGAAGGCACACGATGGCGGCGGCAATGGGGCCTCGGACTGTGTACCATGGATACTGCTTGGTCTGGAGCTGCTGGTATGTACTGCTCTGTGGGCCAGGCTTGGACTAGTTGGTGGATGGCCTTGATGTGATGAATGATGATCTGATCCCCAGGATCGATGTAGCGCTTGCTGTGGAGGTCGTAGGTGATGTCGAGTGGGCCTCCATTGCGATGTCCAAGGTGCTTTGCCATGGCCTGTCTCAAAGCCGTGCGGTATCTGGGCGCTAGTCCTTGGCCCTCAATGCCCCATAGTGCAACAGGTTGGATTCCTCCTCTATGCAGGCGAAGTCTCACTTTGAGGGCTGGTATTTTCAGGACTCTCAGTTTGATTTTCCGGTTGCTGGCCTTCGTGAGCCTCTGCTTCATGACCGGAATTCTTCTTCTTCGAGCGGCCTGGTGATCTAGTCCAAGATCTCTCATGACTGGTTCTCGTGGAGCAAGGCTCTGAGTTCTTGGTCGGTGGCCTTGTCGGTGGCTATGAAGGCAGTCTTTTTTGGTTTCACCTGTAATCCGAGGTCTACAAGTCGTTGTTGTAGATCTCTGTAAGCTTCAACCGCAGTTTTGGCAACTTGCAACGGTGATTGGCCAGCAGTATCAAAGCCAACGTCGTCAACCCAACTGGAGAGGAAGACACCTGGGTTTGGCTTTCCATGGTTGGAGTGCTGGGGCCAGCACTGCTTTTGCCATGTGGTTTGCAGAGTCTGCACCATACCCTGTAAAGCACCGAGGTTAAGGTGATTGGCCTTTCTTTGATGCTGTTCTTTGGGAGCATGACCACCATGTGCATTTGCAGCTGTGTTGGAAGCATTGCCTGAGTCTCCATCTCTTGAAAGAGCTTGAGGAGTGACTGTAGTGCCAGTGGTGGTGCAGTGTGCAGGAGCTGTGCAGACACGGCATCTGGTCCGCAGGCTTTGTCAGGAAGGTGTTTGAGCACCCAAGCCAATTGACCGATGGTCAGAGGTTCTAGCTGCTGGGCCTGATCTGCCATAGCTGTCCCCAGTCTTGTAATCGTTGGGCCATCCTTTCATCAGGTGGAAGTTGCCGGTAGGGTCTCTCCCATGCAAGTTCGCTGCTTTTGAGGCTTCTGAAGAGGCCTCTTAATCCTTTGGCTTGTCCTTGCTGCAGCCATTCTTTGTATTGGAGGTGGCTCTCGTCGTTGGCCGCTTGTTGTGATTCATGAAGTTGATGGCCGCTTGTGCGCCGGACCAGTTCTGCTGCATGGGTATCTCTATATTTCTGCCAGCGGTGGCAGGTGTCAAGGAATTGTCCCCACGTGGGTGGTCCAACCCAGTGTTTGGGAGCATCTTGTAGGGCGAGCATGAAGCCCTTGGTGGGTCCTCTGGGCTGCTGCTGGGGCTGCTTTACAGCAAGTTGGAACCTTATCTTGAGCTGCTCCCAGTAGGCTGGTTTTCCTTTCTTCCATGTGGCTACTGCTTTGTTCTGAACCAGTGGCTTGATGACCGCTTGAAGGTTGGCTCCTCTTCCTTGCGCTGCCCATGGATGTTCTTGGAGTAGATATTGCTCCGCGCACGCAATCCAACCCGCCCACTTTTGCGCTAGGCTGTTGGGCGGGTTGCCGTACAGCTCAATCTCGAAGGCTTGGGATTGGTATGTGGTCCATGGCCTGAAATCGATGTCAGGTGTGGCCGGCAATGGCGGGAAGTATTGGATTTGTCTGTACTCTTTGGTGGCTGCTTCTATGTTGAGATTGAGCGTGAGGAGGGTGTGTGGCCTCCACGGGACTGCCCAGTCCGTTGTTAGAGCAGCGGTGCCAGCCAGAGTGTTGTGGATGAGGGCGTAGTTGCAGAGAGAATGCTATGGTCTGGCGCTAAGACCTTGAAGTGGAACTTGGAGGGAAGCACGGTGCTGGTGACACTGCCTGGGCTGTTTTGCCAATCTCCGAGGAGGACATATGGGTGGTTCGTCGCCAGAATCAGGGCCAGGAGCCTTGCCAAGATGGTGGCATTGGTGTCACTTTGGAGACTTTCCGCAGTCTTCATGTAGACTCCTGCAACCAGTATGGCGCACGCAGTTGCCTGCCAAAGGAATGCCTGGTATCCACACCCTTGGATGGTGAAAGCTTCCAGTGGTGTCAAACCACATGACGGGTCACCAAGTACCAGCAGTCCTCCATGAGCGCCGGTGTTGTCCTCATTGGGCATAGCTGGTGTTCCAAATGCTGTCCGGCCTCTTATGGTGAAGTATTGACATGTTTGTTGGTGCTTCTGAGGATCGAGATGTGTTTCCGCAAAGATGTACACCTCGCTTTGTCGTGACCAGTACCAGTCGAGAACCTGTTTGCCAAAGTTTGACGTTGGCGAAGTGGAGCTGGTTGCGGTTCTGCTCAAGCCTTGGTCTTTTTTCTGGACTAGGATGTAGAGGGTCGAAATCTGGCTCTTCTGGTGGCGGTAGTGACCGCGTGACCTGTTCTGCCAATCCCCAAGTAGGATGTAGGGATGGGTGGTTGCCTCAACCAGTGCTAGTAATTTGGCAATGATCGTGGCATTGGTGTCTGTTTGGATGTTTTCGCCTGTTTTCAAGTAGACCCCAGCAACGAGGATGGCGCATTCCGTGGCTTGCCACAGAAAAGCTTGGTAGCCGCTCCCTTGCAGAGTGAACGACTCCAGTGGTGTAAGGCCACAGGATTGATCTCCCAGGACCAAGATGCCTCCATGAATGCCAGTGTTGTCCTCATTGGGTTGGGCCGGGGTGCCAAACGCTGTCCTGCCTCTGATGGTGAAGTACTGGCAGGTTTGTTGATGTTTCTGAGGATCCAGGTGAGTCTCAACGAAGATGTACACCTCACTTTGTCGAGACCAATACCAATCCAGCACTTGCTTGCCAAAATTGGTAACATTGCCAAAGTGCAATTGGTTATGAGCTTGTTCAAGTCTTGGCCTCTTGTCTGGGCTTGGATGTAGTGGTGGATCGTAATCCGGCTCTTCAGGTGGTGGGAGTGACCTGATCACTTGCTGCGTCGTTCTGAAAGCGTCGATGCGCACAGCCCAGATTTGTGTGACCTGGCTGGCCAGTTGTGGCGTGAGGTGCTCCAGGTGAATTGGCGGTTTGCCGTCATCCGCAATCCACATGAGGTCCCTGTAGATGAGAACTGCAAAATAGTGGCCCGTATTGTGGCTAGGGCCACGGTGGCAGATGAGGGCTGCCGGCACGAACTCCGAGGAAGTTCTCGCAAAGCCATCCAGTGAGCGTGGCACAGTGAAGGTGCCATAGGGGTTGAGGATCTTGGCATATTTGGTCATTGTCCCATCCACACATGATCAGCACTGGTTTGTCATCAAGAAGATATTGTCCCAGGCCTGTGTTAGCCCATCCATTGTAAAGATCTTGGAGACTGGTGTTCTCCGGCCAATCATCTGGAAAGTCAACCAAAATTGGTTGCTGTATGTGGTCTTTCAAGAAACCGCCTTCTTGGATCTCAGCAAATCGGTAGTGGAAGGCTCTCGTTTGAGAAAGGTTCCAGAGCGTGTTGACAAAGTGATTGGCATCGCCTTGGATGTTAAGGTCATGCTTCTTCCACAAAGGTTGGAGTCCTGGCAGCTGATGGATGTCCACTGCTTCAGCTAGCTCGAGAGATTCCTGGACAGCCGCTTGTAAGTTGCCCCAAGGTTGTGCGTTGGTCTCTTGGAGCAGAGCACATGTCCAGGCGAATGCTCTCCAGGGCGCGTTGGCGTAGCGTCTGGCGCTGAGATTCCCAACCGTCACGGTGAGGTTCTGCAGGACGCATTCTGTGGTGGAAGCAAAAGTGCCCTGCATGGGTACTCCTGTGGTGATCTGATTCCTTGGAAGTCGACTTGAACCTCCTCCGTGGATCTTTATGACGTCCGGCCCAGGTGCACCAAGTAAAGGTCCATCAACGGCCGAGTCACTCTCTAGGGTGGCAAAAAGGTTCTCCAGTGGTGGAGAGTGGCTATCCTCTTGAACAAGAGTGTGTTCCCCTGCACTCTTGGTTGAGGGTTCCCCTGTAGTCAGAGTTGCTTGAACAAGGTTCTGCAAATGGTGCTGTGTCTGTCCCCTTGCACAGTGTATCATGCGCTGTTTCCCCGCCGGCGCTGTTCTTGAGGCAGCGCGGCAAACCGAATTGGGCGCTGGTGCCGATTCGAACTCATCAAGGGGCACCGGCACCTGGAGCCCTTGAAACCCTGGGAGTGGAAGATTCATGTTACCCGCACTGTCCTCCCGGCGGCGGTGATGCTGTGGACTCAGTTTTTCTGCGCTTGCTGGTTTAAGGAGACCGTGGAGTTGAGACTCTGAGAGCGCTGCTCTTCTGTGAGAGTGAGTCCCAAGCTGGTCACGAAGGTTTCGACTGCCATGGGGATTGGTAGCTCTGGATCTTCCTGAGGTCCCAGTGCAACTGGCATCGGTGTCTTGTTGACTGCCTGCATGTATTGATCGGACAGGGATTTGAGTTTCTGCTGTCCTTCATTGAACCGGGCTTGATGCTCCTGCATATCTTGTAGCATGGAGGCATACTGGCTCTTAGTCTGATCCAGCTTCGTTTGCAGCTGCGCCTTCTTCATGGAGATCGTTTTGAGCTCTGTGACCTGCGTTTTGAGTTTTTGAGCAAGCTCTTTTTCTGTGTCTGGAAGTGGTTGCTTGAGCTTGTTGATAACATCTTGTACCGCCTGTGGTAGAGCACTCAGGTGAGTCTGCAGGATTTCAGCTAAACCAGGTTCTTCTGGTGGAGGAGGTCCCAGTCCAAGCGCAGCCAGCTTGCCTTGGATGTCACTGGGGATCACTTCCCATGTGGTTGCCAAAAGTTCCGCTGCAGATTGTTGGTTCTTCGTCTTCTTCAAGGGCTTGAATCTGTTCAAACCTGGCGGGTGCTCAATGAGGTCATCATTGAATGGTCTTTTGGGCCATGAGGTATTCATGTAGCTCTTGTTGCCAGTGCCATGTCCTTGTCCTTTTCCTTTGCCTGTAGGTGACTGTCCTTGTTGCCACCATGTTCCACAGCGTCTGCAACGAGTTCCTGGATTTTTCTTGTCGTCCCAAATCCAGTTTCTGCATTGCTTTTGGCTGCAGACTGTGTACGTTCTGCACCAAGAACTTGTAGGCGCCATGCTGCTGTGATGCCTTCGCGCTCCACGAACTGGCCTGGAAGGTTCTTTAGCAAGTAGGGATAGCGGGCAAAGTGGTAGTGCACAATCTCCCGAATGAGGAGTGAAGTGCACGAGCCTCAAGTTGCCCTGGAACTTGCACAGCGCGAGAACTGCCAGGTGCCAAAGAGGAGTACAGGCAGGTCAAAGGAGAAGTCGAGTATTGCGGGCAAAGAACGGTCGTACCTGTCCTTCTCCCTGGGCCCTGAACGTACAGGTTCTCCCCGCTATGTTCGAAGGGGGGAAGCCGCACAAGTGGGTCTTCGTGGGGTGCCCACTTGAACCTCTAGTGGCCTTGAGCCATGTATGTATGTATGTATGTATGCATGTATGTATGTATGTATGTTTGTTTGTCTGTTTGTCTGTCTGTTTGTTTGCTTGCGTGTTTGTTTGCTTGTTTGCTTGCTTGCTTCTATTGCTTTTTTCATTTGCTTTGTTTCGTTTTGTTTGGTTTGGTTGTGTGTGGATTGTGTTTGTTTGTTTGTTTGTTTGGTTGGTTGGTTGGTTGGTTGTTTGTTGGTTTGTTTGTTTGTTTGTGTGCTTGTTTGTTTGTTTGTTTGTTTGTTTGTGTTTGTTTGTTTGTGTTTGTTTGTTTGTGTTT
>CAXAMN010027561.1:515154-536577 GCA_963970005.1 Durusdinium trenchii
TGGTTTGTGTTGGTTTGTGTTGGTTTGTGTTGGTTTGTGTTGGTTTGGGTTGGTTTGGGTTGGTTTGGGTTGGTTTGGGTTGGTTTGGGTTGGTTTGGGTTGGTTTGGGTTGGTTTGGGTTGGTTTGGGTTGGTTTGGGTTGGTTTGGGTTGGTTTGGTTTGGGTTGGTTTGGGTTGGTTTGGGTTGGTTGGTTGGTGGGTTGGTTGGTGGGTTGGTTGGTTGGTTGGTTTTGTTTGTTTGTTATGTCATGAAATTTGAAAACTGTCAGGAAGTGTCACCTGCAAGACTACCACAGCAAATACCACGGTTGCCAAGATTCTGCTGCTGCTTCATTGACGCCTGAGCTGTGTAAACCACTTGGCCGTTTCCACATCAAAAACAAAAAGCAAGCGTCAAAAATGTCCACCTCAGCGAGCCACGGATAATCGTTCCATCCCCGAGGAATGTCACAACAGGGACGTGCACCAGCTTCACAATGGTGTCGAAATCCTTTCTACTCTGATGCAGTACAAAGTAGAAAGCCCAAAGACGTAAACAACAATTTCTGAGCATAGTTTTGAACGGTCAAACAGCCATGATTTATATAATTTTCATACAACCATGGCTGCACAGGCCGTCCTTTTTCACGGAAACAGCCTCGCCATACCAGCGATGGATCAATTGAGAGTCCTCAGCAGACCGAATCAAGGCCAGCAGCGCCCCTTGAAGCACCTGAGCATGTCCGAGCACATCAGTCACGTTCCCGACCTTGCCGCACTGCAGCAACAAATGCTATCAACATTTAAGAATAAAAGGGAGTTTGGTGCCCTCCCGACGAGTGCCATGATGGGGCGGCATATTTGGGCACGCCATGTTTTGGGCACACCGAAGCAACAGTTCACGCTTCGAGCGGCAATTAGGTAGCTGAATGTTCGTCCTTGCTATGGTTTTCCCACGCAAGCATAGTGTGAGGCATATTACAGTAGGCAAGTTCAACTTGAGGTGAGAAACCAATCCCACAAGCACAACGTGTTCACACAGAGGCTTGTCCACCCTATGACACGCACAGAAGAATCTATCCACCGGATGGCTCCCAGTGGCGAAGACTACCTTAAAACTCCAACTAGAACACCACCTTTGTTGATCACAAGCTAAGCTTGCTGAGCTTACTTAATCAATCAAACAACATGTCAGCTGTGGACCTGAGTGCGCCCACACTTCATGAGCTAAAAACCCATCGCTTCACAACGAGCTCGCTTCCCAGCAAAAAGATCCATAGAAGACAGATCAACCAACCACTCAGAACAAAGAGCCCTCTTCGCATCTCTTCCTCACCAGTGCCTCAGGGTGGGTCCTCAGGGTGGGTGGGTTCGGTGGCTCTGACCTGGCGTGCTTTCTCTTATCCAAGAGATCTCACCAAAATGGCCAACATGAAAAGTTCAATGATCGATCCATTGAAATGCAGAATCAACTGAACAGCTCTTCCAAAAGGTTCCACCCACGTTCCAAACACACCTGGTATATAATAATCATGAGCAAGGCTTCAAAGAAACATCTCGCTTGTTGATCACAAGCTTGTTCGTATGATCGCTTTACAATCACATCAGCTACGGACCTGGATGAACAACACACTTGCCCAAGTTCACGCAGGCATGAGGCAAGCGGACTCAAAGAAAGCGGGGAGCCTTAGACGGATCCATCTCTTTGTACTTTTCACGAGCTGCTCGCTCCCAAGTTACAAAAGGTCCATGGAAACAAATCAACCACTCAAAACAAAGAGCCCTGAACTACCTCAGGTCCCTCACCTAGAAAAACACCAACAGTCAAGCTGGATAGGACTGCAAGCCAGAGGGCAACCAAGCGGACAACGAAAGCGATCCAACTATCGATGCTCAAGGGTAAGGATCGCCCACCCCGCCATCTGAGCAGGTGTAAGGCGATGAAAGACCGTATATAACCGCACCATGTGGCCAATGTGGCCTCCAAGCCACATCTTAATGTCTAATTGGGTCAACGATCGGCCACACCTGGAAAACATGCCAAAATGCTGAAGACCTCTCTTGCCAGAGCGTCCCAGGCACCTTCCACACGATCCAAAGGCCGTTAAGTGATTGTGAGGTGACTCACAGATTGTGAGCCCAGCTCCCCCAGGTGCGGCTAAACACATCGACCTCGACGACCTTGTCTTGCAGGCTCCTGTTGTCTTCAAGATGGCTCGTTAGCATATGTGTAAAGTCCACAAGCTGCTGGCTGAACTGCTGCCAAGCTGTGGCTACTGGTGCCTAGCTCAACAGCATTCCCAGCCAGGCTGGCCTCTTGGTTGAAGCGGCCCTCGGGTCCGGCTTTTGGTGAGAAGCCCCGCTTGTTTAAGAATCAGGCCCCGGCAAATCTGGCTACACTCTGTTCCACGAGGCAGTGACAAAGTGAATCATCCCAAGGGCTGCTGGCGTTCAAAAGCTGGCATGGCTCGAGGCAACGCGTCCAGGCCCTACAACCACAAGTATTCAAGCACGGTCTGCTTCTGACCTGGCACGCTCTCTCTTGGGCAACAGACTTCGCCAAAGTGGCAACTTGCCAAAGTGACAAGAATTAGAAGTTCAACCAGCGATCCGTTCGAAACCCACCTATACAATCGTAAACATGAGCACCATGGCAAGATCCAAAAGAATGCAAAACCAAAAAGCACCAAAAATTGTTCTGGGGCACTTTCACAGTGGAGTCACAGTATGCGTAAATCACCTGCTCAGCAGACATTGATAGAATGCCAACGCGTCCAGCCATGAAGACGCAGGAGTAGAGGAGGAAAACCACAATTCTAGGCTTTTGCGAGATTCATCACAACAGCGGCGGGAACTCCTAGCGGTTACAGCAGTTGCTAAGAGCTGCAGTGAAGTGCACAATGACTCATATCAGCTGAGTTGCTGGTACAATAGCATACCGAACTTCACCTTGTAGAGTCTTGCATGTCTGCATTGCCTCAATGAATGAAGGCTCTTGCAAGTGGCCCTTTCTACAACTGCGTTGGGAGTAGCTCCAACAGAGCAACAAGTGCAGACTGGAACTCAATTTCTGCAATGCTTGCATCGCCTCAGTAGCCAGTAGCCAAGGAACTGGGACAAATAGAGCTGGTCTGCCAAGGGAAGGAAAAGCCCAACTGCACTAACAAATGTCAATAGCCACCTGGAGGGAACAAGAAACATCACAAAATAGAAAAAGGAAAGCGAAAGCTTGTTGCTGCTTGATGCAACCCACCTCAATACTTCAGTCATGTGCTCCCCTGTCATGATAATGTAAACGGTTTATATGACGAGAACGCTGAAGTAAGCCAAGAAAGCATGTCCGGTTTACCTGGTTTCTGTCTAAGACATGTTGAAGACAAGAGAAGACTTGTTGGCTGCAGAGATTGGGCCCAGCAGGCCCTGGAGGTGCTGTATTTCTGTCTGAGGGGGTCTGGTGTCTTGTTTTCAAGCCTGGGTATGTCCAGACCGTGAACAAATCCGAAGCTAAGTCAAAGCTCGAAGGAAGGGACTCTATTTGCCTTCTGGGAAGAGCGCAGACATCCTTCCGGACACTCACTACCCTGAAATCTTCTATGCAAAAAGAATGCAAACAAGACCTTTGTGATTTACATTGGGATAAGCAAGTGGCGGCCAAGGCTGCTGAAAGTAAACATATCAAAGAAACTTACAGAAGAACAGGCAAGAAAAGACAACTGAAGAAACGTATGTATCCAGCAAATGAAACAACTATACAAAAATAGATTGAATAGATTGAACAAAAGCGTGCAGGAACTGGATCGAAAACATACATGAAAAAAACATAAGGAAAGGGCGCAAAGATTATATTGTAACCGCGGAAAGGCAATCAGAAGCAAAAAACATATAGACGTGACAGCAGCGAAACGAAGAAAAGGCGGAAGGGAATGAGGGAGACAAGAGACTAGTTCAGGAGAGCAATTAGCGGGCGACACAAAGCGAAGGCGAGCGACTGTTGAGAAAGGAGCGAACAAGCAACAAAAAGTAGATCAAAGGACAAACAGGAAAAACATGGAGAAACAACACCGCTTTGAAGGGCAAAACATGTCCACGCAGTGCAACGCAGGTGAAAGTGTTCTGCGATTTGTGCGTCCAGTGTGTTACTCTGGCTGAGCATGCGTTTCTACTTCTAAAGGGTTTTTGGAACTGCACAAGCAACCAGGATAGGTGTTAAAAACAAAAATGTTGTGAAAGGTGTGCACACGCAATGTTTGTTACGAAGTCTGCGGGCGTCAGAACTTGTAAACACCTCCCAAACAAAGACCCCGCAAAAAAATCCACAAACATATGCAAAACTTTCCCACAGGCGTCGAAGAACCAAAACCTGAATATGTCACAGGGGTGATGGAAAAGGTGGCACGTTGTTGGGAGGCCAAAAATTCGTTAGGCAGGACTTTGGCCAGCATTGAAATACCGCTTTCAAAAGTTCAGCCTGAATGAGGACACTGTTGTTGTCTCCATGAGCCAACACAGCCACACACTCCAGAAAGTGACCACAAGAGCAGGCACGCTTCGTAGAATCCTCAGCAGTCACGGAATGACGGAATATGTGGAATCACTCACTCATGAGAGCATCAGACGCTCCACAACTTGCTGCGCAGTTAGCTAGTTGGCAAGTGTATTGAAAAGGCAGGCGCCCTCGACGATCACCTTGCGATTTCTCCAAGCTGCGTTGTTCGGACACCCAACTCGGCCAGGAACGCACGATTGCTAATGAGGATCAGGACTGGGACTGCAACTGACCACCTTGCAAAGAAATGCTGCAACCGCTTGACCTGCAAGCCTGTTTGCGGGCAATAACTGCACAAACGGCACCTTGCACAAGCATATATAGACAATAGTTATATAAGATTATATAAGTATGATACAGAGTTTCAAAAATTTTCTTCATCCAACAAAATGTTAAGTCTTGCCTGTTGCAATCAGGGCTGCTCTTAGCATAAGCTGCCCGACGCAAGCCCTGGAACCAATTTGGGACACAAAAGTGGCGAACAACCGTTTGCCACTTGAGTCGCTTCAGCCAAACTTGGTCGGCAAGGTCATGCTCACTCGTGGCCACACATGAAGTCCTGCAAGCCTGGCAAACTCGACCGCCGGTTCTGAAAGCTATCAGGCCTGGATGGCGGTGCGTCGATGCAACACGCCAGACCTTGTGCCTACCAGATGAGACCAGTCCAAATTCCAAGCTACTCTTCTACAATCGTAGCAAGGCAGGGTTGCCAGCGCTACTTTCCAGTAGATCCTTCTTTTCCCTCTTTTGGCACAGAGCATCTTGCCAAGCAAATGCACTGCGCCGTCTGTTGCAGCGATGTCATGCGAGGCCTGGGGGATGGCAACCTTTTGAAGATCCTCGGCTGCCTTGCTTTGGATTGACTTGGGTGTTCCATGGCAACCCTTTACTAAAGGGTCGGTGCGCTGAAGTGCTTCATGTGACACCATAGTCCGAACCCAGGTTAATCCGAAAGATCTTGTTCATGCGACAAAGGTTTGGGCTATGTCTGGGGGCCCCCCACAGTTGTCCTAGAAGCCGGTTTGCTCCACATCACTTTTGAACAGGGTTTCGAACAACTCTTGAGTCGACATTGCTTCTGTAAACAAGACATGACATAGCCTAACGACGCCATGTCTGTGTCAGTAGTTGATCTTGCTGCTCTGCGAAATCTGCCAACTGAACAATAGGTCACAAGGATTGGGCTAGTGTGTTTGCTTTCGAAGGACGGGTCTTTGGCACACCTGATCATAAGAAGCTTTTGCAGGAGCTATCCTTGGCACCGATGCAACCTTCAATGGGACAATCTTGGGACTGCTTCTGACTTCCCCTTTGGCGGGTCTTTTGCGCTGCCACCGCTTTCGTGTCGCCGGGCCAGGCTAAGGTGTCTTGCGGGTTCACTGACATGGCCTTTGAGCCTCCACCTCATGTCTAATCACATCTTCAAAGGTGGAAGGTTCCTTGGAAACACTCGGGCCTGGTGGCTGTCGCCAAGAATGACACTCTGCAGCGGTCAGCCTTGAGCTTGGCCTAACACTTCCAGATTTTCCTCCTCCGGGAACCTTTTAAGATGCGCCTCTTCTCGCTCCTCTCCTTTGGCTTGGGCAGCGGACGAAATTTATGGAACCACCTCGGGACGCTAAAGCGGCGAACACCTCTTTTGCCACTTGAGCCAAATTGGTCAGTAAGGTCGTGCTCATGCTTTGCCGTTCATAAACTTCCCTTCACCTGGCGGACCAGACCATTCCAAGCTACTCTTCTGCAGTCTTAGAGGATTGGTGACACTACATTCCAGGGAACCTTCTAAGAGTCCCCACAGAGTGCACCCATTCGAGGGGTTCAAGGTGAAGGGAGGGATGCACAAACTTACAAGGACTGTTACCAGGCGCTGTGGTTGTCTATATATATATATATAAAGCATGCGGAAATGAATGCAGGCAAATTGCGGCCTGGCGACTGTGCAAAACGAGCAAAAAAAACAGGCCGATGACCACCATGGGCCCACAGGTCTGTGTGAACAGGACCTCCATTATGCCAAATGTACATCCTTGGTTCCGATTCACTTGAAGAACGTCAATTTCGAGAATGCCTTTTTGAGTTCAGCCATGCCTCCCGGTTACAAACTTGATCACGTACTCAAGAAGTGTTAGCATCGAGTCCAAGAGCCCTCGGCGCAGAAACAGAGCCCAAGCAATATTGTAATTCCCAATGATTTCACACAGCATGTCTGCAATATTGTCCTCCCAGCTCTTGATGAGCGTCGATGATTGATTAAGCTCTTCTCAAGGTCAGGCTGGCCAGAATTGGAAAATACAAGACCTCATACACACTATCTAAAAGAAAAAATTAGTTTGGCACGAAATGAGACACAGCCAGTATCATGCTTCCACCCGAAAACAAATGCGAAACTCTGGCTCAGGCTGCCACCATTCCACAAGAAGCCAGCTTCCAGCACAAAGGCGGAGAAAACCAACATAACTGCCTGTCACTCTTTTTTTGTAAAGGGGGGGTTGGCCAGTAGAAGAGGTGAGGTAGTAGCTAGAGGGAGTCGCTTGTACCTTACTAGTATGCTACTACGTATGGACGCAGGATAGCTCACACTTCTTCAAGGAAGATACCCCGCCCCCTAAAGGCGGCGGGGGGGAGCTTCGTTGAAGAAGCGCTCGCACTATTCATTTGGTTCCTAGATTATTGGGTTATTGGGAAAAACTTAAACTTAACTGATGACATTCAAATCAAAACATAAACGATCCAAGGTGCCATTCCACAATGAGATTCGACTGCTTGCAGATCAGCAGTGTATACAGGCGACAGACCTAGCCCGTTCAATGATCCCAGCTGCCGGATGCCCTATCTGTTAAATTGCCAATTCACTTTCCGCCCAGCCTCCAACGTAGAACACATACGTGAAAACGACTGCAGAAACCAAGGTCCAGATATTGCAAAGGACCTAAGACAATCCGATGACAAGAAGCTCTGTTCTGTCAAAGCCTTGGAATATTGCTAAATCTGTGAATAGTTTGCAGGTACCAGTCTGTTTGATATCATGTTGAAACCATTAAAGGTTTAAACATAGAGATTGATAAAGAACACAACAAACGTGATGAGAACGTGTAAAAAAAGGTAAAATACTTACACGTGTTTCCGTCCTTTTGTTCACCTTGGTTTCACCTTGTGTCACCTTTGTCCAAACCCCTGGTTCATCTTTAATTGCTTTAAGGGTTTCCTTAAAATACCTAGGATCCCTTTTCGCAATGCTAAATAATGTTGACAGCTGCAAGCTAGCTACTATATATAACTCTATGTGTATATATATACAACTAATCATTACTATATATATAAAGAATAAGCAGCACCTTTTCTCGTATTCGCTCTGCAGCAAAAGTGTCACAAACAGTAAAACTTGGGAACAAAAAAGAAACTCCCATCACGAAAGATTGTCCCCCCCCTTCTTGGTCCACAACACAAGAAGGGGGCGTATCCGGACAATCATCCCCCCCCAGTCAGGCGGGCCACTCCCCTGTCCCTGACTGGGCCCCAAGGGATACCAGCGTTTCTTTTTCACACTCTTTTCGCTGGTCTTTTGGAAACTTTCGTGTTCCTTCCACGTCCCCCTAGGCCTCGTTTCGAGGACTGCCTGTTGCTTTGCAACGGCTCAAGTGTTTCAAAATCTCTAGGGGTCGCATTCAAGAAAAATTGTCGGTAAGGTGCAATGGTCTTCTCCAAGGGTCCCAGGTGCATTTCTGCCAAAATGGCTCTGGATTCATTAAGGTACATGCGGGCGGTTTTTTGCGCTTGCCAGCGTCCAAGAACCATAACTCGGTCAAGGTTCCCGTGCGAATGTTGGAAACTTGGATCGACCTTGGTCCAGCCCTTCTGTACGCTCTCCTCCCAGGGCGATTCCCCGATTAGCATGAGCTCGCGCTTGTCCAGGTCAATGATGTCCTCATTGGGCTGCAATTCCCAGGATAACCAGTACAACCGAGGTCTGTTGCACCAGGTCAGGCTCCCTGCATCGCAGCGCCAGGGTTCATCCCCGAAAGAGCTTGACATGACCAGCTTGTCCACCTCGTCCATGGATGCCACACTTTCCATCAATGTCTGGACTTGTGCCCAAACAAAATATTTCTGAACCAGTGCCTGTATCCGCTTTACGTGGATGAACAAACCTGACCTTTCGTCTCTCAGCGCGCCTTTGCGTTGGCTGTTCAACCCTGAAACTCCTTGACAGGGCGGTCCCGCCCCGATCAGCACCAATTCAACTTGCCCGTAAGTCAGTGCCCACGCTTTGACGTCCTTCTCTTCGATCTCGACAACATCAGGGTAGCGCATAGTCCCCGGAAAATGGTGCTCCACCACGCGACGAGCGCCAGGGTCCTTCTCCACCGAGATATGCCCCGCCACATCACAACCAAGGAGGTCAAGCGCCACGCGCAAGCATCCTATTCCGTCGAAAAGGCCAATGCTCAGGATGCGCCCGCCTCGACTTCCCTTCATTTCACCTGAAACCGAACCTGCTGCCACTTGCTCACCGAAGCGTGTCAGGCCGACTGCGGAACATACGCCTCCACCATGTTCTGAAGCATCACTACAAGTGACCCTGGGGTTCAAGTCCATGCGGAAGCTCATCCTGCGCAGTGGCACCAAACACAAGAACCAGCGAATCTCTAGCTTGACGCTCTTCGGGATAGGGAGCCGGCGACGACCTCGTACATTGAACGATTCTATAAAGGCCCAGCATGCGTTGAGCCCACCTAACAGCTGGCGCCGAAAGGTGGAGAAGTAGACAAGTCCACCACAGACTACCTGCATCTGTCGCTGTGTGGCCATGGTCTCCTCCATGAGCTGGTATGCGATCGCGACATACTTTGATAACTTTTGCCCCTTAGGGTACGCCACTGCGCCCTGGACCTCTGCAACTGCTTGCCGGCTCACTGCCTTGCCGGGGTGCCGTGGTAGCCCCCAGGCCAAGTACTCCGCAGAGCGAGGATCTCAGGGGCCTCCTCCCCCGATTTCTACAACAACGTTTCACGAGGGTATTTCTCCAACAAGTCATAGTTGTCCAGGTAGACCCTCCAGACAGTTTGGCCATCCGGCAAAACTCTGTCTTTGCGAATCTCGCACCTCTCTGTGTTGCGACTTGAATTGTGCTGCTGAAATCGTAGGACCAGTGTACGGTGTACATGTTGCGCGATCCCTACGCTGTTGAGGAAACCCATCGGCAACACTTTTGAACAGGGATAGCACACCTCACCCCGCATCTCTGGTGGCACCAGAGCGGCTGGAAGCGGTTTGTTGAAGCACAAATACGGGTACCATGGGGTAACGTTTGTATGTCTCCCGCCATCCCTTGGCACAGCTCGTTGAGTGGCACCAGATTCATGATGAGGCGGTAGACAGGTACTCCCTGGGCTTCTTCATGTTTTTCAACCCTAAAAAGCCCGTTGAGCAATAGTTTGGAGTTCACCCGGAAGACTTCCGACTCAGGCACCATCCCAAATACCCCTGCTTCAAGCAAACCTTGCGCTACTCCAAACCAGTCAGCGTCCTTAACCATAACCCGGGCCTTCCGCACAGGGCCCCACTCACTGGGCGGCTTCAAGAAGGATGGGAAATTCTCAACATAGTGTTTGCATCCTAGCTCACAGATATCTACCAACTGTGCCACCCCAATCTTCTTGGGCAGCGCCGGCCTAATGTTGTCCCAACAAAATGTCAAGGCCGTCTTCACCTCATCCCCCTTGTAGTCGATCGTACGGGTCCGGAAAAAGTCCCCCCAATCAAACGCCTCGGTCACCTCGCTAATGTCCTTGAGCCTAGTCACTTCGGCTGCCAAACCCCGGACAATCCGGGCCTGCATTTCTGAAACTGCTGATGCACCTTCTCCTTGTCCATGTTCCTGGGACACGGGTTGTGAACACCCCCATAACGAATTCAAAGCGATGCAAATTGCACAAAGCCAATCAACTGTCCATGCGTCTTCACTTAACACGATTGGGGCCACGAGCTCACGACGGGTCGGAAGAGGAAAAGTGCCAGACGGAGGTGATTCTTCCCCTCTTGGTTTTCCCCCCCCCCTAAACCTGGCTGCAGAGCGATATAGACCCTCGTAGGCTCTGCCCCAAAGTCAACCCCATTTCCCAAAGCTGCATGCCCATCACTCCTTTTTTCGAACCCTCACGGTCCGAGGGCTTGCGCCCCGCTTTCATCAGGGATTGGTCCGGCTGTGACGGATGACTGTACCCCGTCAGCCCAACTGGCATCCCTTTGGGAAAATCGCTCCAAACTCCCGGTGGGTATGATTCATCCACCTCTGTTTGATACAGGGCTCGGGTCCCCGTTCTCGTCGTGCCATCGCGCAGCTCTTCCAGCTTTCCTCCAGCACGCGTCTGCTCCTTGAAATGAGCACCACATGCAGTCATAGCTTCTGTTCCATATGCAGGTGGGCTTGTGCCCCTGCGCTTAACCAATGCAATGTCAGGGTGATCCAGCCCCGTCTTGCTGTCATCTCTGTCCATGGCCTCCGTCTCAGTCTCACCAGGGTGTTCCAACCCCGTCATAAAGCCTCGCTCACCAGCAGCCGCTAGTCTTTCTTCGGCTTTTCCTTTCCCTTTTTTCCTTTTCCTTTCCCCTTGTCGCTCTTCTCTCCTTCGCTGTTGTCCTTTCCACTGCCCTTCACCCACCAAGACCCGGTTTGGTGGGCCTGTGCTTCCGCCTTCTGCTCGGTCGCCGCAATCTTCAACTCCTGCCTCGAGGATAATGTTGCTGTATCGCTCGGGAGGATTTCCAGGCGCTGTGCTGATGTCCATGGCATGCCACCGGCCTGCGCTTCCAACGACTTCACTCGCTGGATCAGGGTGTCCATGGCGTCCGGCAGAAGGCCCCGGATCACCAAATCGGCCACCGTGCATAGCGTCAGCAGTTCCCGGCTCATCGGTCCAGAAACCCGGCGGCTGAGCATCTGGCGGTAATACCGCAGGAGTGTGGGCGCCCAGCCCTCTTGCTGACTCGTTTGATGGCCACCCTCCGTGAGCATGAGCTCCTGCATGTCCTCGATTGCCTGCGCAGACAACACTCCAGGGAAGTTCAGGGCCACTCCACGCACGCGCTGATGTTCCCCGAATATGGTTTGCCCCTTGAACCCGGCACCATCTCCACTTGTGCTGCTCTTGCTGTCGGCCTTCTTCGATCGGCTCCTCTGGGCATACCTCTGCGCCTTCCGGCGTTGGCGGTTCCGGAGACATCCTCTTCTGATCGACGGGTGTGTAGGCTGTCGAAGAGCTCGTGCTGGACGATGAACTGCTCCTCACAGGGTCCTTCACCCCGTCCCCATCGGCTGCTTTCTTGTCCTTCTCTCCTCCTCTTCTTTTCGAGCGGCTCGAGTGACTTCGCCTTCTCTTCTTGCTGTCCGGCGAACTTGATCTTCTCCGCCGCTTTCGACGCTTTTTCTTCTTGTCCTTTTTCTTGTCCTTCTCCTTGTTGTCCTCCTTGTTGATCTTGCTGGCAGCGGCTCGTCCGTCTCCTGGATCTTCCGGCAGAGCATCCACGCGTCCTCGAAGCCCCGCCAGTTCGTCCCGACCTGCGCCGACGAGCACGTCCCGCCATGGGTGCCCCTCCAGGTCCTCCAGTGACCCGATGGCACGATACTTCTTGCAGTGGATGAGACCAGGTCCCACTGCTTCTTGACTGCACTCGCTGGGGCACAAGTGTACCCTGGCGTGATGAGTAGTGCCCGTTGCCCACGTCAGCAAACTCTCTAAGTTTGTACCGAGGAGCTTCAGGACGATGTACTGCCCGGATGCGTCCCTGACAACTTCTATGACCCGTCCGCTGAACTGACAGGGAGTGCTGTAGTATACCCCCTCTTCTCCATGAATCAGGGGTCCAATCACTGGCTCCCCGCCGCCTACGGGTCCCCTGCCCCGATCTTCCTCGCCTCTCTCGTGCACTGCTGCTGGTCGGAGTGGAGGTCGTAGTCGGGGGACCCCTGCTGGTCGCCTGATCACCTTCGGTGCCATGGCTTTCCTTTCGATGGCCGGCCTTTGCCGCCCTTTCCTTTACCTTTCGACTGGCGTTCTTGCCCTCGGTAAACGTGTGCCCAGCCTTTCCACCGCTTGAGCGGGGCAGGGTCTCTTGCACGATACCCCGGAGGGGAGACCGATGGTGTCCGTGGCCTCCTTGGCAATGGCTTCCTGCTCGATGGCTTCGCTGTCTGCCGCAGCTCGAACTTCTGTGGGTTCCTGATGACTTCGTCGTCCTGACTGCCACCTTTGTCCTCTTCCTCTTCTCCTTCCTCTTCGAACTCCTCTTCAACCTCGAGGCCGATACCAACTGCTACGGCTTGATCCTCGACCACGACAGGGCTTGGACTTCCCCGTGATTGCTTCTTTTCACGCCTCCGGCTGCGAGAACGTCGCCTCCGTCGATGCCTTGAAGTCGAACGAGTGGGTGTTGGCTTTTTGCCTTTACCTGTCTCGTCGCTCTCCTCCTTCACTGCCGTAGATGGTCCTGCTGTAGGGCTGGCTTTTCCAGGGTGAACCCCCGATGCCACAGCCGCCTTTGAAGCACTGTCCACCTCCCGCTTCTCGGTGACCTTCGGACTCTTCTTGTCCTGGATGAGGAAACCTCGTGAGTCGACAATGCCAGCGGTTCGATCCGACTCGAAGGCTCCAATGTCGTGAGGACCTTGGCCAGGTAGGATGTCAGTTCCCTGGCTTTGGAGGTCGGATACCGAGTTGCCACAACCTGCTTTACCTTGCCGCTCAGGTAGCAGGGATCGCACGATCCGGATGTCCCCACCGGCAATTCGAGGCGGCTATGGCAGTCCCTACAGGTCATCTAAAGCCGAAACACTACAGAATAAGACCGAATCGGTGCGTTATTCTTTAATCCCGGGGGCGGGAGACCATATATAAATGATAGAACTGGCGGCATGTAGATCAGTGCCTCGCAATGCACATTGACGAATCTCTGGCTGCACAATTCCAAGGTGTGCTTGATCAAGTTTTGTACAATAAAGTCCTGAAAGGAACATATACAAGCTAATCCTCCAACACCTTTTGGGCAACCACACTTGGACAAGGGCTTGTGTCTAGTCTCGTGTAAGCCACGTAGTGTACCATCGGGCCTACTCCAAGGTCAAACCTTGAGCATGTTCAAAAGCTGAAAACATCGGTTTGCAAGCTACTCCCAACTCAGATTCCTCGGGCATGCTCGTCTCGACATTTAATGGGGTGCACTCGAGCTTCTTGCTGATTCTACCTAGATGGTAGTCAAGTGGGTCAGACTGGATATGAAGCCACTCAGCTCTTGCATCTAATGGGATTGCGGGGGCTATACGCTCTACATGTGTCTCTCTGCGGTGAAAGCTGAAAGGCTTCGTTCAGCACCTGACGAGTAAAAGTAGCGTCCTTGCTCCTAGTAGCGATGCCCTTTGTTCCTAGTAGCTTCTTGCTCCTAGTAGCAATGCCAGGAGCTACTAATAGCGTCGTTGTTCCTAGATCGAATCTACACGCCTCCAATCGAATTTCTAGAGGCTTCGATCTGCAGTCAAGGCGCTGCAGTGAGCGGGCAAAGAGGCACCGGCCCCATGGTTTCGCTGCCAGGAAACTTCATTTTGTTAGTTCGTTGTTAGGAAAAGTATGGTAAAAACTGGTTGAAGGTATAGACCTTCCACTGCCGCATACCTTCCCACGTTTCTCAAGAAAACCCAAAGGCATTGAGTTCTGTTCCGAGTCTTCAAGTTCTAAGATGCCTGGACGGTGCTACCGAAGGCCAGGTACAAAATCTACGCTCGCATCTCTGCTTGGGCTCTTTGGAGCAGCTTGTCCATGTATCACATTTAGTGAGAGCGGGTGCATGAAAAGGACTCACAAATCTGTAATGGTCAAACGTGACAATGCAAAGCTTTTGATTTACAGCTTCGCTATTCCCCAGGAATACACTTTTCAAGAATCGTGGAAAGATCGAACATGTCAGGTAAAACTTGGAGACTCTTGGCCTCCTGGTTGGAGAATCTCATTCAACCCTCCAGAGGAAAACTGCCTGAAACGGAGCATTGCACCTGCACTGGTGTCGGACTTGTAAACTTCTGACGAGCAAGTCCTGACCCATTCGCCCAGCCATCTAGTGGATATAGGGCGCGGACCTTTACCAAAAACTCCGAAAGGTGATTACCAAAGGCCAAACAACACAACCTATGAATCTAATCTGTGAAGTAGCTCATTCTATGTTCTTAGGTACTTGACAAGTCATTCTCGTATCATCCGAGACATGTAGCCTGACATGTTGAGACCAGTGCTTGACCAGCAAAGCGGAAGTCTTGAGATCCTGTGAGGCCAAACAAATAAATACATGTCAGCCAGCCAGTGCTAAATGACGCTCACGCAAAATCGCTGACACATCGACACTGCCCAAACTATCAAAGCTAACACAAAGGAACAAAGCAATCAATGTGGCATTGCCTGACACCTCCAGGCACATGAACAAGTCTATACCTATTTATATAAACATTATTCAAGAGTAATTAAGCCGTCAAGTCAACCTGCACAGCAGCTGTGAAGTGGTGCAAACCGTTGGGAATCTTGCTGAGAAATGTGATCCCAAAGCACAGCACCGGCCCAGCCTACCATCAACTTGGGATGCAACTCGAACTGCGAAGCGATAAACTATTGAAGCGGGTCACAAAGCCAACTGATGCAAGAACCTTCCAGGTCACACGCTACCCCCTGCCTCGGGGACCCTTATCAATATACACTTGCCAAATTCATGCTGCGCAAAAAATACCTCTCCCACCAACATGTTGGGTAAACGGGGGGGGTTAGCCCCGAACGCAACACACCGAGGGTGAAAAACCCTGTGTTTTACAGGGTTTCGTGGCTTTCCGGACACTCAACCTATCGTCTTGCAACTCATGAGTTGCAAGACGATAAGTTGAGTGCGTTTTGACGGACCCAACCCACCCGCCTGCTCCATGTACAGCTTGCCAAGGTTCACTTTCCAGCCGCCAGACATCAGTCTTGTTCCCAATTGAGCCATTTGAGCTCACTGTGCACTTAAGCTGGCGGCCAAGTGTCTTGCACAGCTTCTCTATGTATTCTGACAGCCTCGAGCACTGAGTCCAACCCTGGATGTTGGCGGAACCACAACGCTGCGAGGCCTTCAACGTGCTGTTGTTGCAGCTTTGCATCGCAACGGCCAAGAAAACCCATTCTACGCAGTGTTAAAACACACCTCGAAGTCGACCCCGTCATGTCCTCTAAGCCAAGAAAAGCGGTCACCGAGCGAACGAAAGGTCACCGAGCCGACAAGTCAACGTCAAGTCGATGTACGCGAGTAGTAACACGGACGAAACTGACCCCAACCCCCCCCAACCCCCCACCTTGAAAGACCAGTCAACGGATCGGATATGTGTTGCCGGTGGGGCTAACCCCCCGCGATGGCACAACATGTTGCACCGGTTCTTGCTGACTGACTCTTCCAGTTTGCTGAGCCGTTGCAGTTTTGTTCAGTCAGATGCAGGCAACGTGCATGTGCTTCAACAGACTGGAGAGAGAGAGAGAGAGAGAGTTTTCTTCAAGTGGGCAAAGGCAGAAATAGCATCTGGTAAAACAACTCTATCTACGGAGCTGGCTTCAAGAGAAGCAGTAGTTTTACTTTTTTGTAGGTACAAGGCATTGCAGGAATCCTGCATGGTTGCGTGTATACATAAATACTGTCTGTATCGCGCTTTCACAAGTAGGTGCCCCCCCAAGAGGGCTGATGCAAAAAAGAGAGCAGCCTTCAGCCAACGCAATGTGTCTGCATTGGTCCTGTTGAAATTACGCCCACACCGAAGGTGCTGAGGCGTTGTCTCAGTTCGCGTAAACCGCTATAATTGCTAGATCGCTCATTACACTTTAGCTTGGGGGGGAAGGTTTTTGATGAACTACACCGACATAGATAGGCCCCAGATAGCGGGTGTATAGGTTTAACAGATACGCCACGGACGGCTGTCACCGCAGCGCGCAACATCAAACCAGTCCACCAGTATGCGCAACATCTAAATAATTATCGGCTGAATGCGCCCGCTTTGCCCAACACAGACGTAAAACTGAAAGATCGGCAAGGACCAGCCAAAGCTGCCAAGACATGATGATCATTGCTGCTCAACACGGTGTCATGTACAACATGACAGCATGTCACCCCTGGCATGACATGATGTCGTCCCTGGCAACACATGACGTCATACCTGGCATTCTAGGCATGGCGTGATGTCAACTCAGCCATGACACGCTGTCATCCTCGACATGACATGATGTCATCCCTGGCACGACCCCATCTCATCATGGTGTCATCCCTGGCGTGACACGATGTCATCCTTGGCATGATGTGATGTCATCCCTGGCACGACGCAAAACCAAACGCCGATCCAGAGCCAGCGCCTGCACCAGCACGGCACCAGCACCAGCAAAACAAATCGCCAATCCAGCGCCAGCGTCAGCGCGGCAGCAGCGCCAGCAAACCAAAACGCCCATCCGGAGCCAGCACGGCAGCAGCACCTTGAAAACCAAAACGCCGATCCAGAGCCAGCACCTGCAAAACCAAAACGCCGATCCAGAGCCAGCACCTGCACCTGCATCATCACGGCAGCAGCACCCGCAAAAAAACAAAACGCCGAGACCCAGAGCCACACTATTGAGAAGTTGGAACCCCTATAGCCTGCAGCTATCTGGTGAAAAACGAGCAAGTCATTGGCGATGTTAGTTGCGCTGCCCGAGTGAGAATGCACTATTGACATCACGTGCGCTTGCCCTGTAGCTTTCTGAATGATAAACGAGAAAACTGTTGATAATGTTAGTCACGCTGCCTGAATTGCATTGCATTATTGAAAGCGTGCGCGCGTTTGCACTGATTGAGTACAAAACGCCCTAAGACGCAACGTCGGGTAATAGGGGGATGCATCCATCACCAAGTTGCTTGTCGTGGGGTGTGTTTTTGGTGTCTAAAGACTATGTTTTTGTCAAATAGTAAGAGCTACCAAGATTGTGAAATTTCGCCGCTTCGGAACCTTTTGGCTTTCCCGGCTCAAGTGCTTTCCGTGCGGGCGAAGAGCGAAGTGGTGTGAATATATGTCTTCACATACAGTGAAAGAGCTATTACCTAACAAAGCACAATCTCAGTGGATCTGATCACTTGATGGCAAGGCGCGCTTCTATCCGAAGAGGATTTGTATTTTTTGAGGGAAATGTCTTCTCAGGCCACGTGGGTGAAACTAAGCAAGCAGGGCCTGTGTTTGGCAAAGTTATATGCACATAACCAGCCAAGGTCTGCTTCTTGTTGGCAGTGATGAAGTTCGGAGACTTACTCCAATGTTTGGACAAGCCGATCGAGCTGAGTATCTCTTGTCTCGAAGCACAAGGCTGTGTCGAACAAAGCGCTTCAACTGTCTCCGAACCTGATCCAAGGTTTGGGCACTGCTGAACTTCTTTGTTTTTTCCCCAGATAGCTGGAAGCTATAGGGGTTCTAACTTCTCAATGGATGGGTTGGGGATTGCGGAAATTGGCTGCCGCTGCCGCCTTGTTTCCCAAGCTTGTCTCCCTTCACGATTTCGCTTTTGGCTGCCGCTGCCGCCTTGTCTCTCAAGCTTGTCTCCCTTCATAACTTCGCTCTTGGCTGCTGCTGCCGGCTTGTCTCCCAAGCTTGTCTCCCTTCATCATTTCGCTCTTGGCTGCCGCTGCCGGCTTGTCTCCCAAGCTTGTCTCCATTCATGATTTCGCTTTTGGCTGCCGCTGCCGCCTTGTCTCCCAAGCTTGTCTCCCTTCCTGATTTCGCTCTTGGCTGCCGCTGCCGCCGTGTTTCCCAAGCTTGTCTCTGTTCCTGATTTCGCTCTTGGCTGCCGCTGCCACCTTGTCATTTTCTTGCCTGCCTTTGACGCGGATGCTGTTATAAGATGAGTTTTGTCTTGTTTACCCTTTTCATCCTTTTCCTGGCTTTGAGTGGGATGTCTCCCAAGCTTGTCTCCCGCTCACGCCATGGTGTCCAACTTTTCTTGAAGTGCTATCTGGGGTCTATGCCGGTATTATTTTTTTAAGGGAGGGGTAGCTAGAAGCTAGGTAGCTAGTAGCTTAAGCAGCTACTGCAGGATAGCTCACACACTATACAATTGGTTCCAAGATATTTTCTTTCCTACAACTACATCAATACATCATTTGCCAACGCAGTGTGCATGTCGCATCATCCAGGATGCGCTTCGAATCGAGCGTCATTATCCCGCCCCACAACCCCCCCACCCCAAAATCCCCCATCTTCCAACGTGTTTGCGTACTTGTAGCATTATCTTGGAGATAGACCACCCCGAAAGAAATCTCCACCCGAAGCCATGCGCTGATTACCCACTCCCACAACACAGCATTGTCGGACAATGCTCCTGGGATGCCAAAGAAATTCATAATTGCTTCAAAAGATTTGACACAACGTCATAATTGCTTGCGCCAACTCAATGCAATTAGCCCCCGCCCAACCCCAGCCGCAACGCAGTCAATCACCCGATGGCAACGCAACCGAAACCTTCGGGAGTTTTCCAATCAAACCATGATTTGTCATCCTACCATCTGGTGACTAACAGCACAAGTAGCTCAAACAGCAGGTTTTCAAGGCAATCTCATTTTGGAATAGGCCTTTGCCGCCTGGATCTGAGTGTGTTTGTAGATCTTCTAAGCCAGGAAAGACTTTGGGGGGGGTATCTGTTGGGCAGTGTGGCTTGATATCATCGCCTGGGCCTGGGCTTTGGAACATTACAAAAAAGTTTGCAACCCTCTTCCAAACTCTTCGTATACCACAAGTCAAAGCTGGGAAAAGGCTTGATTCAGGGTAGCATGTTCCTTTCCTTTGGTCCACTTTCCCACAGAAGACCTTTGGTCAGGATTTGCCTGGGCCCACGCAGAGAGCTCTGTAGATGCCAGCTCCTGCAAATTCAACAGTGACAATGAGACAGACCGATTTTGCCTATCAGCCCGTATCTCGCGCAAACAAAGTGTCTATATATAAATATATATATATACATATGCGCAATGATTTGAACCCAAATGCTGCAGATGCATTTCCACAGGCAGTCTCATAGCAGGACAGAAAACGACACCACCGTAGGCCCAAACAGTTTGTGTTTTTCAATATCGGAACACTCTGCAACTAGAGTTTGCGACGTCCAGAGCTGGGAGGCAAAGGATTGCAAGGCAGAGGCGGCCGCAGCAGTCCAGAGCTGGGAGACAAATGTAGACACAGGGAGACAAATGACAATGTAAAGGATTGCAAGCGAAAGTCTAGAGCTGGGAGACAAACGCAGGGCAGATGTAAAGGATTGCAAGGGAGAGGCGGACACAGCAGTCAGAGCTGGGAGACACATGTAAAACTAAGGATTGCAAGGCAGAGGCGGACGCAGCCCAGCGCTGCGAGACAAATGTAAAGGATTGCAAGGCAAAGGCGGACACAGCAGCCCAGAGCTGGGAGACAAATGTAAAGGATTGCAAGGCACAGCAGTCCGGAGCTGGGAGACAAATGTAGACACAGGGAGACAAATTACACCACCGTAGACCCCAAACAGTTAGTGTTTTTCAAAATCGGCATACTCTGCAACTAGAGTTTGCAACGTCCAGAGCTGGGAGACAAAGGATTGCAAGGCAGAGGCGGCCACAGCAGTCCAGAGCTGGGAGACAAACGCAGGCTGGGCGCTTGTGGTCCTGGCTTGTCTCCCACTTCCTTTCATTTGTTTCCCACTTCTTTTCACTTGTCTCCCAATTCTTTTTCCCGGTCGGCGGTGTCCGCCCTTTTGCGTTGGCCACGCCGGGAACCCGACCACAAGCACCCAGCCTGGGAAACGAATGAAAGAAATTGGAAGACAAATTACACCGCCGTAGACCCCAAATTGTGCTTTTCAAATCGAAACTAGAGCTTGCGACGTCCAGAGCTGGGAGACAAAGGATTGCGTACAGAGCGGGCGGACACATCTTAAGAAAGAATTGACAAGCCCCAACAGCAAACCTTTTGGGGAATTATTCTTCATGACATGAAACTGGTTTTTGGTGCCTGACGTATGCCCTCCGTTCCAACTGAACAGAGAGATCGCTGCCACGCCGCCGAAATCCAATCCGGTCATTCATCCAACGCTTGCCCGAAAAGGAAAACAAAGCTGAGAGAGTTACACAGTGTGGCAGGAATGCAATCCCGGAGACAATCACGCACCCCTTTCAAAGGAGCAAGAACCTTTCACAGGTGAACCTGTTCCAGCGGACAGGGCGGAAAACACCAGTGCAGCAAAAAGAAAGAAATCACATGGGAGACAAATGAATAGAACTGCTACATGGCCAGCGGAAAAGAGCGGCAGCACCAGTCACAGAACCGGGAAACAAATGAATAGAAATGCTGGATGGCCAGCCGAAAAGGGCGGACACCAGCAGTGACAGACCTGGAAAACAAATGAATAGAACTGTTGCATCGCCAGCGGAAAAGGGCTGACACCAGCAGTGACAGACCTGGGAGACAAATGAATAGAAATGCTACATGGCCAACGGAAAAGGGCGGACACCAGCAGTAACGGACGTGGGAGACAAATGAATAGAAATGCTTCATGGCCAATAGACAAGGACACACCAGTGACAGACCTGGGAGACGAAAGAATAGAAATGCCAGCGGAAAAGGGCGGGCACCACCAGTGACAGGCCTGGGAGACACATGAATAGAAATGCTGCATGGCCAACGGACAAGGGCGGACACCAGCAGTGACAGACCTGGGAGATGAATAGACATGCTGCATGGCCAGCGGAAAAGGGCGGACACCAGTGACAGACCTGGGAGACAAACGAATAGAAATGTTGCATCGCCAGCGGAAAAGGGCGGACACCAGCAGTGACAGACCTGGGAGACAAATGAATAGAAATGCTAC
>CAXAMN010027561.1:540246-553337 GCA_963970005.1 Durusdinium trenchii
GACACCAGCAGTGACAGACCTGGGAGACAAATGAATAGACATGCTACGTGGCCAGCGGAAAAGGGCGGATACCAGCAGTGACACAAAGGGCGGACACATCTTAAGAAAGAATTGAGAACCCTTACTGTTTGGGGAAAAATCGGTGCATATCACAGCAGATGCTATTTATGCCTCCCATCATTATCTCCACAGTCTGAAGGATCCTCCTCCTGCACTTCCGTTTTGTTGCGAAGCTCATCTAGCTCCTGACAACCACGGCATGTTCCTGCTCAGTACTGGCTATATGAAAAACCTGGCTTCGTTAGCTTTCTTCTTACTCAGGATCCTTCTAGAGCCTGCAAATTGGTCAAACAACACTGTTTCCTCTTGCCAGCTGTGCTTCGAGCCTTCCGCAAGCGCTCGTTCTCTTTCGACAAGTCCTGGCTCACAAATCACTCTTTCGATCACACAACATGTCAATGTCCTTATTAATGTTCACCTTGGTTCTGCCAAAGATACACGTAAGCACTATGCTTGAGGTGAGGCTACTGGATCTTGGGAACAACACCCTGTCCCGCGAGACCTGTGCGCGGCCACCTTTGCTTTGCCGTGCTGTTAATCTTACTTGAATCGCATCTTTATCCAGGAGACGTTGGAGGTGCTTGAACCGGGAGGCACGAAGGATGATAGGAAAGACTACTGGAGCAGAATCCCTACTGGCGGCATCAATGAAGCGGACTTAGCTTTGAGAATGGCACAAGGGGCAGAAGCAGCTACAGCAGCGGCTCAACCCACACTGAGGAGAAGAGCTGGTTCAAGACTCACCCAAGAATAAATAGAGAGAAAGAACTGCCTCGCTGACAGCTGGTTCAACATTTTTCATATTAAAGCAAGCCCCAATCCACAATTTTGGCACTCAAATAGTCCCGATGCCTGATTCTTACTGGCACGTTCCAGGCTCTGGATCAAACATCTGTAACATTTGTAAGCCTCAAGGATACAAGCATTTCTCACATGCTTGATCACTGCCGATGGAATCTGTCTCACCAGCGAGGCCAAAGGAGCCCATACAGAGGCAAATACTTCGTAGAATCTACTTCACATTCTGGATGGTGCCTCAATTCCTGGAAGTCACTCTTAAAGTTGCTTTCCGGAGATGCAACATACGGTTCCAGCCTCCAACTAAAAGCTTGCACCTCACGAAAGCTCTCACCAAGTATGAAAGGACATGAAAGGACTAGTTCTGGCTCAAGTTGCTAAAGTACCATAAAGTTTGCCACATGAGCTGCGTGCAGGGAGGTGAAGCCATGGTTGCAAATTTACGCACTTGTCTCGATACTCACAAAGGGCTGCATCAAGGGGAAACTCCGTGACATGCAATCTGATCTATCACATCGTGATGCTAATGATGTCAAACTTATACACACCGAGTCCTATGGAAAATGGTTCGCACTCCTGCTTGGCGACGTGAGACTCTAAAATGCTTCTTTGAGCTCACTTTGCCACCAAAGTCCATTTTCTTCCATTCAACTCTTTTCTCGCGCTGCAAGCTTTAGTATTTCTTTAAGGAACTGGGTTCCCAGAGATTGGCGGTATTTCTGTTTGTGGTCTATCTGGAAAATCTCTCCTCATGACTGCACAAACAATTCTTGATACTTCTCCATTTCCTGTTCTACCATATCTGCTGCCTCCTGATGTCCTCTGCCCATCAGGTTCCAATGCTTCTCATTAAGTTGACCAAGTTTTGATTCAAGTCGACCACACATTTGGCTTGCCTGTTTTGTGATATTTTGTTCTCTGATTGATATTTCTCTGTGTCCTATCTTGAACATTCTGTTCAATGGTCTTTCTGATGGCGTTGCTCCAACTGTAGCTGCCTTCAGCATCACTCTGCGTCCCCAAAAATGTCCTTCTGATGCTTGCATATCTTCCAAGCTCCTTCTGGCTAAGAAGTTCCCTGCATTTAACTATTGTAGTACATCATAAGCGATGATAGTTGGAACGTTTAGTGTTTCGTGTTCAGTAAAGTGGGAATCAATCCACAAGGAATTCTCCTGGCATAGCTGTGTAACTGATCAACGCTCTCTTCATAGCGCTCAATCTCTCTGATTTCATTGGTAAGTTTCTGTGATTTGGAACTCTGCGTCGTCTGTTCTGTGGTCTGTATGTTCCCAGGCTTCCCAATAGCGCTTTTCAACTCGATAAAACATGTCATCATATGGCTTTTCAATGTGCTTGTAGAGCTTCCGTCGTGCACAGATTACTGCAGCAAAACCAATGATTTTGATCACAATGATCACTGCAATCCAAAATTTCCAGTTGTCATTGGCTTCCTTCAAATCCTCCAACTCCATATCTCCAAATTTACATCTTCCTCTTTCAGGAATGCTTCCGTAACCATTGGCTGCAAGCCTTCTAACGCTACCATACTCACAAGCATCTTCGCATTTTGCTGACCTTTCCTGCAAAGTTCTTTTTCTCTTCATACACCTTTTTCTCGCGTTCTCCTACTCTTGTTTGGTCTTCACTTTGACAATACCCAGTGAGGTTCATTAGATATCTGATTCGTTGTGCTCCAAGTGGCTTTGTGTTGAGGTTTGAGGTCTGGCATGCTGAAGTCTTTCCTATATTGAACCCATTGAACCCATTGAACCCATAACAACTGTCCATCCGAGTGTCTCACTTTTCCAACTGCTCTCTTCATCGCAAGTTGGGGTGCACTCAAGGAATCTGCAAAGGTGTAATGGCCCACCTGTCCCAAGAGCAAATTCCAGAACTGCCCGAACGTAGATTAAACCTGATGCTGAGGAAACTATCGCATGTAGTTCGGCTTCGCGCGAAGATAGGCTAACGATCTTCGGTGTCCCGCTGCTGTTGAACAATGGACAGCTATTCAACGCGTGAAATCCTCCTGACGTTGGCTTTCCGTAACTTTTGTTTCCACTCCAGTCTGAGTCTGAGAATGTCTCCAAGCACCAATAGCTTTCTCCTTTCTTGACATAACCTTCTCCTGCCTGTGGAAATTCAAGTACCAGACCATAGTCCATAGTCTTCTTCAGGTATCCCAAGAACTTCTTCAGGTGATGAAATGACACGGCTGTAGGATTTGACATTCTCGAAGCCAGTTCCTTCACTGTACATGCTACATCATACCTCTCTTGACATAGGTAGAGACCAACAACGCTTCTGAAAAGGCGAATCTTCTCTTGCTCTTGCACGACTTCTGACTTGTCTTCCATCTGGATCGAGTTGTCTGCTGGTAACTGCTGAAATTTGATCTCACCAATCTGCTCTTCATAGGCTTTCAGCATCTGCTGGATGTTCTTACCTGGCTCGATCCATAGTCCGTCAACTTCTAGATTGCACTTTCTCCTCAGAAAATTGAACTCGTCACCAATCTTCTCAGTCTTGCTCACACTGGTGTCAAATTTCCCTTGAAGTTTTGGAAGAAAGATTTTATTGATGTATTTTGAATCTCCTGTGAAAATCAATTCATCCACATGGGTCAAAAAGATACTCTTCTCATTTCTTCCTAGGCATGGACACTCAGCACTGAACTTATAGTTGAGTTCGGCGGTGAGGTACTCTTGTGAAAAAGTCAAAACACGCTTCTGCTCCAACTCTTTGTCCACGTAAATTTCTCTTCGTCACGAATTCTTCTCCTCTCAAGTTCACTATCAATGGCTTCTCAATGCGTCTTTCACATCAAGACATCCTAGCACCTGTGAAAATGCTCTCCCTCTCTTGCCTCTTCTTCTTCATTGATTCTTTTGAAGAATATTGTGGGTAGAAGCTTCAGTACATGCCCTGAAGTTGCTGGCGAGAAAATGTCATCTTTTCCTTCAGTGAAAGCAAACTCTCTTGCAACTAGTCTTGACCTTCTCTTCCACCTCTTGACTGAAATTCCATCTCCAAGTTGATATGGTTTCTTCCTCCAGTCATGCGCATTGCACGTTGTCAGGTAGCTGGTTCCTTTTGCGCTTCCTTCTGGTTTCTCTAGCGCTTGCATTTTCTGGAACCTTTTCTCTTCCACTTCATCAGCCACTCTGTCTATCTATTCTTCTGGATCTCTGTCGAATTCATGTTTCCCATCACACCACAAGCATTCAGGACCATTCACTTCTTCCAAATCTGACTCATCTTCTTCATCATCCCACTCTTCTCCTCCACCTTCTTTCATCTACACGGTAAAGATCCTCTCCTCCAACTTTCACCATGTTGGTCTTGGCCTTCTTGCTTGAGTCATCTGATGGCCTGAGCTTCTTCATTGGGCTTTCCTCCTCGAGCAATTCAAACGCTTCCGTTGGTCTTGATGGTGCTGACGATGATCTCAATGAGGATAGTAAAGGAGTAATTGGATTAGGCTGTCCTGCTGGCAACGATGTAGGGGGAAATGCCTTCACTTTCTCAAGTGTTTGCTCGTCTGTAAAGAGAACTTTCTGCTTCTTACTTATCTCCATCTCTTTTCATTGCTTCAACAGGGGTTTCCAGCGGGGCTGGAATCTCCATTGGCTGGAAATAGTGGTTCTTCTTTCTCTCAATCACTTCCTCCTTTCCAGTGCCTTGGCCATGACTGCTTCTGCATCTTCATCTCTGAACTGCACCATCACATGTTCTCGAGGAATGTCCGTCTGCGCTGCTGGTAATGCTTCTGCTCTTCTCTTGGTGGCAATGATTCTGCCTTGGAAGTTGGCTTGATACCCCCATGAAAATGCATTGAAGCTTTATATATGGGTAAGTACTTGGACCAATCTTGATCTGTTCTTCTGACGCATTTGCTGAGCGCTACCTGCACTCCATCTGTAAGCGCATAGGTGTCCGGCCTTTCAACTTTCGCGCTAGAAGACCTTTGTAACTTGTGCCATAAACAAGCTCATAGGGAGTTGCACCTTTGACTGGCTGAAATCTGTTAAGCACCCAACTGGCATGTCTTGTTGCCCAAGTCCAAAGTGCATGGTCTGATCCAATCTTAATGCCAAGTCTTGACTGCACACCGTCAATGACAGTTCCTGCAAGCTTTCTCACCCTGTCAACTGTGTTTCTGACAGAAATGAATGATCTCCAAGCTTCAAGTTACCCAATCTGGTAGTGAGTCCTAGACTGGCGCTCCTGTAGGTGATTGCTGAATACCCCGACAATTGACTGAAATTCATCACCTTTGCTTCCCAGTGGCGCAACATGAAAAATCCAGTCTGGCTGTCAATTGCAACTAGCCGACATACTGCCCTTGCTGACTTTGTCTCTGAATCCCTTGCTCTTGCGTAGCAAAAGTCAAAGCTTACCTCAGGAATACTTCCTCTCTTTACTCCATCTGTTCTCTCACGGTGATCTGGACGTGCTCGATGCTCACTGCGCTTCTTACACCAATTGGCATATAGCACGCGCGTCAATCTGTGCCTTGCTTGAGTTGCTTCATCTGGCGTCTTCGCGACACTTTGTCCTAATGCCCCTCTTGTTTCCTGAGCTTTTGGCTTCACTCGCCAAGCTTTTGGCGTTCAACAATTCCATCTTCACTTTGTGAGGACCTTGGTGTAGACCTTCACCATAGAGCCACTGCCTGAAATGCCGAGAAATGAACACACTGCCCTCAAATTTGCCAAAGAAGAATCCTGAGTCGACTCTACTTCGTTCACCAAGACTTAGTCTACATCCATTGGGCTTAATTGTAACTCACATTCAAGGTCCTGAGCTTTTTCTCTAGCCTTCTATAATCTATTCTATGGCCTGCTGTACTTCTTTCTTTCTCTGTTCTCTGTTCTCAAGTTAGCTGAAGATTGCGATTGAAGGAATAACTGCATCATCATCCCAGAATTGCTCGTCAAGTTCCTCCATTTTCATCATGCTTTCACAATTCATGCGTTAACAATCTACCTCCTCGTTTCACCAAAGTGGTTCTCGTCAGGTCTGGTGACTCCTCCACCTCTGGAATGACTGTGGGATCCACGAATCTTGAAGTCAATGAGCTTCCAACTACCAGTCCATGCTCATTGAATCTCCAAGCTGATTCTCTTTTTCCAAAGCTTCAGGTACTTGCACCTCCAAGCAGTTCCCATCTTCATCTCGAATGACTCTCATGCGGCCTTGAACTGTCAAAGAGCGATTTTGTAGGTTGAGCGGTATCTTCAAGTCACCATTCTCCAACATTGCTCCCTGCTGTTGATTCCCCAACCATGTTCCATCAACCTTCCAACCTCTGAACTGAAGATCGCATTCTCCTAGAGAAGAACTTCAAGGTCGTGCAAGGAAATTTCAACACGTTTCGCACCTCCTGTGAGGGTACGATTTCCTTGTGCATCTTGTGGCTTGGTCTTTGTGCTGAATTGCAAATCTACTTGGCCCATGATCTGCCATACTCAAAGGGGATAATGCTATATCAGCTCCACCGTCGATAATAATGGCCACATCCTCATTCTCTTCCCCAAGTCTCCCCACCATGGGTTCATCATCTGAGATGTCAATCTCCTCAACTTGCTGGAACTCTGGCTCATCATCATCATCATCTCCAACGTAGACATGAACTACTCGAATACCTTGGTCTTCTAGCTCATCATCTCCTTGTCTCAAGTCAAAGATGATTGGCTCACTTTTCTCAATTCTCCTGACCACTGGCTTGGTCTCTGCTGAGCTACCCTGCTGGCTCACACTGGCATGTTGTTGACCAACTGTATGACACTGTATGGGTAGTCATTGACGCTCCTCCTGAAAATGAATGGGCTTGATCACTTGCTACCTGTGGAATATTGTTCCTCCAACAGTCTTTAGAAAGATGTCCTGGCTTTCCGCAAGTGTAACACGTTGCCACACCTTTGCCTGAGTTGGTCTGGGCCTTTACCTTTGCCCTAGCCACCAAAAGTGTAGCCCACTGCTGGGAGCGATCCCATTGCAACACTCGTTCCCTCAAAGTCGAGTATTGAACATTGTCGCCAATTGTCAAGTTCAAGTATGATTTGAGTTGCCCACCTACACATCTCAAAAGAATAGCAGATTTCACCTCTGCCTGAATTGTAGTCCCTGAATTGACTGTCTCATCAAATACTTCTTCAAGCTTCAATAGTTGAGGTTGTAATGCACTGTTCATTGAAGATGCTGGCCATGTAGTGGCTCAAGAGTGCTAAGCCTCTTGCCAATGAAGATGGTTTCAAAGCTTTGGCTTTATTCAAACTCCTCCAGGCACCAAATCTATTGGAGTCCTCTACTTCCTCTCATCAATGAAGCTAACATTTCATAGAGCTTGCTGCGCCTGGTCTTTTCGGCCTCAGTTGCCAAGTCCATGTCAAATTTGTCAGTTGGCTTCTCATGAGTTTCCTTCAATTCAAGTCCTTCATGTAGCCCTCATCAACTGCGCTCAAGTACTTCTCAAAGACCCATGACCACTCTCTAAGCGCCTTGATCTCTTCTTCTTCTTGTGACTTATGGTCAAAGATGTTGGGCTTTGCTATCAATTTTGACCTATCTGTTGTTGATGACTTCTTGTCTTCAACTGCTTTCTTCACTGCCTCAGCTGCTGATGTTGTTGCCAGCGTACTCTGAAGGAATTCTCTGATGTCCTCCATCTTCTCCTTGTACCAATGCCTTTTGGCACAATGTACTGGGTACAGAGTGTTGCTTGCAACAAATATTCACCAGTCCAGCTGTTTGGGTTCCAATTCCCCAAATCTATGGCTCGATTCGCGCCCGGGATCCCAGTGACCTAGGGGCTTTTCACTCAACGCTCCAGAGGGGTTACCTCCTTCTCAGCTCTGCTACCATACACACTTTTCTCGATACTCACAAACAGCTACATCAAGCTGAAAACTCTGTGACATGCAATCTGATCTATCACACCATGATGCTAGTGATGTCATATTTCTAGACACTGATTCCTATGGAAAAAAGGAAAATGTTATTCAATGTGACAATGCAACCTAGAGGTGGAGCAGCTTGCTAAGATGGTGGGCAATTACACTTCCGCTCTTATACATGGAAGCCGGGGACTAAAAAAGGCCTGAATACATGGCACTGCAAAGCTATATGTCTGGCTGCTATGTTAGGGAAAGGTCTATAAAATGTAGGAAAGAAGCCTAACATGGAAGCAGAATGAAATCCATGGAAATGCACAGTGTCCATCACTAACATGGAAGCCGTACTGTGTGTGTGTTGGCTTTCCTGTAGCTATCAGTTTGATATCCTTCAGCTTGATATATGACTGTAGTGCTAAAATACTCTACAGTGCAGTACAGTAGGTCATTTGGCTCGGGGCGACTGCACATCCTTCATGCAGCTTTGAACCCATCCAGGCCAACGACAGCTAACATGGAACCAAAGCAATTGAGACATATACACGTCTCTTCCCAGGATAGACCTGTGACCCTGCCAAAATTGGATGACTGCTAGGTTAGTGTTTTTCAAGAAAACACTCATTGTACCACTAACATGGCACTGCAGATGCTGCTAAAGTCAAGCAGCGGTGGTTTCTAAGTTAGTGTATTTTCTTTAGTTGGGGCTCTGCTAACATATATCCCAATTGTTTTTTGGCCTCTCTGCTTCTACGTATGTCTGCAGAAGAGTAAGCGGAAACGGTCCATCAAAAGGCCAAGTGTCTGGTAGAGCAAAATGTCCACAACACAAGGGCAAAAAACAAACTCACCAGACGGGCAAAGGCAAAGGTGGTTCACAAGCAAAGTGTGTGACACCTCTGGGACAACCAGGACATCTTGTTCCTGAGTGTTTTGCAAGCACCGCACGCACATGAAACTCATGAGACAGCTCCAAAGCTGCAGGATGCCGGCGCTGCGCCCACTCTGCGCCCGCATCTTCGAGCACATCTTGAGAAGCAGGACTTCGCTGATGGGATCAATGGTTCGGGAAAGAGAGGAGGAGGTGAGAACATGATCTGCCGGCTGATCCATGTGTGAAATAATGGAATTTGAAGCTGAAAAGGACGATGATGTCCGAGTCAGTGTATGGCAAGCAGCTGTCTTTCTGGAAGAGGAAGTACATCATGACTGGAGGGTCTTTTGGTGAAGCCTGGCCAGTATGCCAGGAACATGATCAAGACCATTGAAGATGACTTTGTTTCCGTACAAGAGCTTCAGCTGTAGGATGAAGAGTGATCACCTATGGCTCCTCAATCGACCAGCGGATGCAAGGCAATACGAAGATCAACATCAGCCTCAGTACATTCCACGCTGTCAAGCAGAATACGAGCAAATACGGTGACGTCTTGGACGTTGGAAGAACAGCGTTGCAGGTTGGAGATGTGGATCTTCAAATCTTCTCAGCGCTTGATAGGACGTGCTGCGCAACTATCAGCAGTTCTCCTGCCACGACTCTTGTTTTTGTGAAAGCTTGATGCGAGAGCCTCATTTGGATCAAGCAAGCACCCACAACTCTATTTGGAACGCACGCCACGCAGGCCTTGCTCCAAAGCAAGGCCGGCGCGAGATTTCCGTGATGGTGATATTTCCACGACATCTCGGACATCTTGCTTCCGCCCCTCTTCCCTGGTGGGTAGACTGGGCCAATGATGAGGTGCGTCACGCAGTCATAGGAGTGGCAAGCCGTTGTGGCGCGAGGAGAAGGTTGCAGTGTGCTCTTTGGAACTACCTAGATTAAGACTGCTATCAAACGTGCAGACAGTGGTACGAAGCCATCGTCAAAGAGTCGCTCCAAGCTTTTGCCCTAGTTTCATTTCGCAGCGAGTTGGTCAAAGAGAACAGAACAAGCACGTTTGATGAGGATTGCAAAGTACCTCAACAAAACACCTTGAGCAGGCTCCAGGAGCAGCGTCGAGAGATCGATTCTTCGATTGGAGTTGGGTTTTTTGAATCCAGGAACTGTTCTTTGCTTTTATGGTGCTTGGGTTGTTGATGTTCCTGCGCTTCTTGGTTTGGAGAAATGTGGCGAAGCTGGAAGACAGGTGGCCGAGCTAGAGGACAAATTGGACATTCAGGGCCAGAACAGTGGTAGTGAGCAGAATGCACCTTCGGGGAACTCTTGGAACACAGAAGGAAGGAGGAAGGACAAGAAAACAGGACAGGCCAACCCAGGAGGCCTACCCAGAAGGTCTCCGGATCTTTCCGAGTGGCCACTATTTGGCCGTGAGATCTTTGCGCAGGAACGCAAAAAACTTCGAACACATGGACTTGTTCAGGCAATGTGAAATGCCTAGGAGGCTTAGTGTGAAGTAAGGAGTGTCAAAGATATGCGCAATCACTGACAAGTGTGCATGGAGGCATCACCAAAGGTGGCGCGCACAAATCCAGGCCGCGTTTGCCCTCAAAAGGGAGGTATCCCGTGGCAGTCTTTGAATCGAAGTTGGCTGCTGGCTGTGAAAAAACACATCACAACATGTTTTCCTCTGGTGCTTTTCCTACACTCATGCAGTTCGTGCAACTATTCTTGCTTGCAAGCCTCTTCAGCTAGTTAATCCAATCGTCTCCATACCCTCCTTCTTTCATAACGCAGCAAATGGTTTGAACAGGGCTCCTCACTTTCGACATTCTTCTTGGTCTTCTTCCTCATAGTTGCTGGCAACTGTCGGCTACAGTGAACGAGGTGTACATATGTAGATATAACAAAACATGATCCGAATGTGTTCTTAATCCTGAATAGCTCTCTTAGACTGTTTTCTGACAGAAATTCCTTACGAAAACGCAGTGTTTCGCGAAAAATGTCTTTACTTTTGCAAATTGTTCGCGAACTCCACATTTAGTGTTCCCTGATCTTTCGCGAAATAAATCTCTACTTGTGCGAACAGGCCTTGGTGAACCTACTGTAGACCTTGTGTCGACGTTTTGATCAACTACCAAATGTGTTTTCTCAGAAGGGTTTGTTCGGAACATTGGTTTCTTCCCAACACAATGATCACTATGCTGCACGCGATGCGTCTCTGAACTTGCCCTTTCCGCTGGGTTGAACAGCCTCAAAAAATTGTCCCAAGTTGCCTCTTAAATCACACGCACACAGAGACTCTCGCACACTCGAGACAATGCGTATTGAAATCGAACGCCACATGCCACACGCCCACCTAGGTATGAACGCCTAAGAGTGCCAGGAGTAAGGTATGTAAAGCGGTCTGGCCATCTTAGCGACATCAAAGTACAATGTTCCAAAAAGTCAAAAGCTCCAAGGTCCAGGTTCATGACATCAAAGTACAAGCCACGAGCGGATGTCTGCAGAGCTCAAAAACCGATGCAATGGCTGGTACGTTGTTCTAGAAACAGCAGGGACCAAAAGGAAATGGCGATCATCTTCTCGCAGGTACGCGCAATCTGTGTCCAGATGCATATAACAGCAAGCTTGAAGTGTCTTCGTAGAGCGGTGACTTCAAGAATGCCCAAGACTCCCTGTAACTCCAAGGGTTTCACACACTTCGATGGAGTTTCATTCCGAACGATACTCCAAAAGGTGGTCCGCGGTGCAAGGCCCTTGACTCGATGGAACGGTAAGGTGAAAGGTCGGCGCAATTGAAAACGTTTGAGCATCAGCGTCAACAAGAGGCGACACGGCGGCTGCATTAGACCTTTACGGAAAAGTGGGGTGAACAGCACAGGGACAAACCATGAACCCCACCTCATTATCAAGCCTGGGCCACCTGAAACCTGGGTTTAAAGTACATGTAGATGCGCACGTACACACTAAGGCCAGGACCGATGTGTGCACAAACGAAAGAAAGGATGAGATGACGAGACATGAAGACGGGAAGACATGAAAGAAAAGAGAAGAAAAAGTGTGTGAAGGGGAAAACATGATGAAAAAAGGGGAACCAAATGAAGGAGACAGAAACCGGTGAAACCAAACCTGATTGAAAACCTGTCGCAAAGCCGGCCCCGTTTGTATGTAAACGCGAGGGACGGAGGGGTAGGGCGAGAAGAGAAGAAAGAGTGTTACATTCACGAATACCCCAGAAGGCAGAGAAGGAAGAGGGGGAGGGTAAGGGGAGGCAGGGGGGCTATGGTCCCGACAGGTTCCAATGAACCTTGGCCGCGGTGGCCACGTACGCCGTCCCAAATTGGCTGGCTGCTTTGACCACTATGGTCAGTTCCCGGGCAAGCCGGCGGCGGAAGTTTCCTATAAGAACGAATTGACCTATAGGAGTGTTCCGGTTCTCTCAAACACGCGCGTCCCCCAGTCAAACGCACGCGCTCCGGACTTTTGATCAACACAGCGCCACCTGTGCAAGGTCTGTGCTTCCTGCAGGATCAGCAGCTCACAACAGCGTACTGGGTTGCGTCTATGGCAAAGCAAGATCAGCAGCCCACACCGGCGTGCTGAAGCAACTGGGCAGCTACAAACTTACCTGTTGACAAAACAATCAACTGTAACCAGTGTTGGGTTATGATGAGTGGTGTATGGTGAGTGATGTATGATGAGTCTTGTATGATGAGGGGTGTATGACGAGTGGTGTATGATGAGTGGTGTATGTTGAGTGGTGCATGATGAGTGGTGTATGATGAGTGGGCAGCGAGAGATGACTCAGCAATGAGAGATGACTCAGCAACCACAGATGACTCAGCAGCGAGAGACGACTCAGTCGCGAGAGATGACTCGGCAGCGACAGATGAGTCAGTCGCGAGAGACGGCTCAGCAGCGGGAAATGACTCAGCAGCGAGAGATGACTCAGCAGTGAGAGATGACTCAGCAGGGAGAGATGACTCAGGAGCGAGAGATGACTCAGCAGCGAGAGATAAGTGAGAGATGACTCACCAGCAGCGAGAGATGACTCAGCAGCGAGAGATGACTCAGTCGTGAGAGATGACTCAGCAGCGAGAGATGACTCAGTCACGAGAGATGACTCCTCCGCGTACTAAAGTTGTACTACAAAATGGCCAGTTCTCAGCTTCCAGCTCCGCAGGTTGCTCCGCATACTAAAGTTGTACTACATAGTCGCCAGTTCTCAGCCTCCAGCTCCCCAGTCACTCCGCGTACTAAAGTTGTACTACAAAGTCGCCAGTTCTCAGCGTCCAGCTCCACAGCTTTCTCCGCGTACTAAAGTTGTACTACAACGTCGCCAGTTCTCAGCTTTCAGCTCTACAGATTGCTCCGCGTACTAAAGTTGCACTAGAACGCCGCCAGTTCTCAGCTTCCAGCTCTACAGATTGCTCCGCGTACTAAAGTTGTACTACAAAGTC
>CAXAMN010027561.1:554763-603954 GCA_963970005.1 Durusdinium trenchii
ACGAAATCTGCACATGGAGGTTCACAAAGTGCTGCGCCTGCCACGAAATCTGAGTCATCTCACCAGTGGTGTATGATGAGTGGTGTATGATGAGCGCTGTATTGAACCGTTGTTGAATGTCTGAACACGGAAGTTTTGCACACTAAACTTCCTTTGATTAGTGTCAATAATGTCACACGTCATTTGTTCTTCATGTGGTCCTTCTCAATTGTTTCTCCAGTAACTATGACTACTGTACTACTCATTGGTTAAAAAATCATTTCCCTATCACATGTCTTTCATCACATGTCACTTGTCATATGTCATACGCTGGAGTGGGCTGCTCTTCACTGGCGTGGTGGTCTTTCTGGAGGTCTCCCTGGCTTGCTTGTTTGATGGGTGGCAGTATGGGCATTCACTCTGACTCGACAGAGATTCTAATTAAATCGCTAACTAGGACTGGAACCATTGTTGTGAGCTAACTTTGCCTGTCCACCTTAATTGTTATGGCTCAAAGCCCGTCACTTGTCATCTTTCACATTTCGTCATCTGCTTAGCTTGGTTGCCATGCAAGATCCTCGGAACCTCTTGTTGTTGCATGAGGACTGACTTTGACTATGTTCATATAGAATGTCATGTTCACAGAGTCTGGTTCAAGTTTTCAAACGATTGACATTGTGAGTGTATCGTTGATTCATATCATATCAGTTGTTAATTTACTGCAGTGCAGGAAGAGCCAGCGCCATTTCCAGAGCACACAGCGCAGTTTGCCTGCAGTAGCCTTTTGCAGTTTTAATATAACAGTAGTCGTCATTCACTCTCGGCCAAAACTATCAGACTCAGATTCTGAGTTTTGATGATGACATGATGATGAACTGTTCAGCCTGTCGGACCAACTTTCTTTAAGGCAAGATGGCGGGTACAAGATCATGACAGACCATCTTCGAGACCACCCGGTCATTGGGATTCTTGGTGTAAACTGGTAAGTCATGAGGATGAAGTCAAATGGAACTGTAAAAATTGTCATTCATTCACTTCAAGTCACTGTCATTTGAATGCTGACCTCATTTCGTGAGATGTGACTGACTTGTGACATTGACTTACTTTACTGTTTGTTTACTTACTGGAAAGTCTGCAACGACGTTCGAAAAGTGATAATAATGAATGATAGTGTGATTGCAGTGGTGTTACCAGGCTGGCTTGGACTTCAGATTCATCGTCTGGGCATTACTATCTTGACCACCTGATCGACTTCACGCAGAATGGCTTCAAGACGGTGGCGCGGAAGTACCCTGGCATTGGCCCGAATGAGCTGGTGGACAAGTTGAATGAGGAGGCGCGAGCATAAATGAATGACATGACTTGATTGCCTGGTTCAAGTTCAGTTTCTGTTGAAGGTTCTGGTTAGGCTTTGGATGTTGGGTGGGTTACCCAGTGCTTGAAGTTGGTGAGACAAGATTGCATGACTTGCTGCTGTCTGTGTTGGGCAACTGCTCAACATCTTGTCAGCGAGAAACTTTGTCTCTGTGTCTACTATCAGTTGTCATTCCTGGCAGGTTCATGGCTGGCGTGCGCTTGTGAGCGTGAATGGGCAAATCTACATGGTTGCGCCATCGACCAATGCTTGTGATCAGGGCAAGTATTTTTACTTCATGCCAGGCCACTTGGCTGTAGCCATCAGTGAGTTAAGCAGGTATTGGCAGTGTCAGGCTTTAAAATAGCAGAAAGTATGTGTGAAAAAGCAGTTGTGAAAACTTGCTCATAGATTTTGTCAGATCAAATGGAAGGCAATGGGAAAAGAATAATAGTGGCAGACTCATCCACTGAGATTAAACAGCACTGCAAGCCGATTCAGCCAAGGTGATAGGCCTGGAGATGGGAAGATCAACTGGAAGATCACAGGGTTGTTTTTGGAGGATGCAGAACCGGCGATTGAGGGGGGCCATGAGTGCAGCGGAACGTGCTAGGGCCAGCGGCTAGTGGAGTGGCAGGGCTTGAGGGAAAGAGATTGTGCTACTGGAGCTTGAGTTGTCACTATGACGCATGAGACATGTGGCTAACTAATGTTCTGTCACTCTTGACGATGCATTAATTAATCATTTGAGTTGCTGCCCCACTGAATTCCCCCTTGACTCCTTGACTTGACTTGGCTGAATTAAAGTCTAGTTCAGTGTTCTCTGGTCACTTGTCACTTTTCATGTGCTGCCCCAGTGTGTTACCCAATGAATCCTTACTTTGACTCAACTGATTTATGTGACAGGTTTGCGGTGCCTCCAGAAAGGTGTGGCCTGAGCTTTTGGGGGGTGAGTTGGCTAGGCAAGAACAGTCTGAGTTTCTGTACTTCATTCATCAATGACGAGGGAAATGTTTAAGCCAGAATCTGAGTGAGTCTGAGTGGTGGCTATTTGATTGTATCGTAACAGATTCAACTGCAGTCTCAGGTGAATCAGGTCACACTAATGAAGGGCACAATTGATTGGTATTCTGCCGGCAGGTGAGCTGGGCCTGGTTTGGTGGATGGATGGAGAGGCAAGCTCATGGGACGCTGGCGGGAGGGGACTGGTGGTTGGTGACCAAGGCAGCAGGTGAGCTCTCATGAGGTCTTGGCAATGGTTTGTCGCCTTGAAGAATTTAAATAAGTTGATCGATTCAGTCAGTCAGTTGAATTGACGACATAATTATGTTTGCGCATGCAACTCGAAAGTGACAGCATCATTCATTTATGTCATTGCAGCATCCTTTCTAGCAAGAATAGTCTTGTCTGATGATTATTCCTATACAATAACTTAAATCATGATGCCGCAATCAAGTCAAATGCAAAAGGAGTTGAACTGACTGAACTCATTCCCAGGGAATTAAATATTCAGAAAGGCAGTCAGGTCATAATGAAGGATATTGTCTAGGATCCACTTGGAGACACTGAAAACGACTACTTGCTTATTTAATTCATTGCCAACGGTTTCCTGCCATGTCGTCATCATCGGTGCCCATTGGAGCAGCAGCAGCAGCAACAGCATCAGCATTTGGGTCAGCAACTGTAATGACTACTACATGGAATCCGAATACTGGTACTTTTGAGTATCATTTTCCAACACCAACAGGTCAGCCAACAGCTCCTTGGCATTTACATTTGATCTGCCTTTTCTGTCAGTCAATGAGTCTAAATCTTCCACCTTGGCGTGACTATGCATTGGAGTGTGTCCCTAGCAATGCTTCTGAGTATTTGATTGGAACTTGGGGGAATCTAATTGAATTACGATACTCTGACCGCAAGTGTCAGTGCGCTGATGTCAAATTCCTGCCACTTGAAGGGTTTTGAGCGAGTCAGGTTTTGGGTCCTCAAACCAAAGCCCCACCACCAGCACCTGGCCCTGGACGAGCTGCTGGACCTGATGCCGGACATAATCCTGCTGTAAGGCCAGATTACAAAGCACCCCCGCCAGCCCCTAGTTTGGATGACGCTGATAATATATAGTCTCATAAATTATTGTCATCATGTCCTTTCTTATTCTTTGTTTATTGTGTTTTGTGCGCAGCAGGTGTTTGAGGTTTGGCAATGGTTTCTATTTTCCTAATCTGAGGCATTCGCTCCTGTCCAACGATATGCCCAGCCTACAGTTCTAGAGATCCAGGAAGTAAACAATCGATTTATGGTGCTGGAGGCAACGGCTTACTTGGCCTTGAGAGAGTCTTGGCGGATGTTAAGAGATCAGAATTGAACTGCTTACGTAATTAGATTAGTTGGTTTGAAGTTCAAGAACTGCATTGTCACATGGGAGGGTATGTTGTGTATAATGTCGATAGCCGAATATGCCAATCTCATTTCAAAACTGGATATGTATGTACTTGACCGTGTTGAAGAGCAAATTGCTGATCCAGCAGAGCAGAGGTGGTTGAATCGAGAGCTCTTGTCCATTAGGCACCAGATGGCAGAGATCCTAACCATCTCCCAGTTCCTGTGTATATAGGTTTTTTCGCATTCATCACTGAGTATGTCAGTTGCCGTTCCTGATGATCAGATTGTAAATCCTAACAACACTGCATTCAATCCTTGACAATGCTTGAACACTCTGAATTGTGAGATGATGGGATTGGAATACTGCATTGTGCGGCAATTTCACATGACACATCATTTGCCCTCTGAAGAATTACATTTTGCAGTCACTGACTGGGAACTCAAGGTTTAACGATGTTTAGTAATCATTCAATCTTCTATTTTTGACTGGTGATGAAATTTGGCCATTGATGTCTTGTGAATAATTCAGTGCGTCGGCCTTTGAAGTCGAAGTCTTTCAGTGACTTGTGTGACAGCAGCGCATGCCAGTTGCTGACGATAAGAGCCTCGTGCTTTTGGATAATAGAGTGAAGCCAGAATTGAACCTCATTTTCAATTGTGAACAAAATGAAATGGTCATACAGATGTGATGGCACATTTACATGTGATGCACAGCTTTCTTCGTTAGGACCTGTGTTATCTTTGCGCGCATTGTCAACCGTAAGCTAACTGACATGTTAGTGTGGCTGTGTTTGTGTCAAAGAGTGTGTTGTGCTTTGCTGAATTGTTTATATGCGCTCCAGCTCACATGTCACATGAAATCACATGTTATATTTGTCTGTTGAATGTGAGGCTGTCATCAGAGTCAGTCAGTGTCATAGTTTTACTATGTTAATTAGAAGAATCTCATGTAACATGTGACATTTCAACTAAGCAGTCAAAGGTAACTTAGATGTGATTCATTGTAGTGGTATGGACCAAAAGTCAAAGCTCTGTCGCTTTGCAATATCTTCCTCAAGAGTGGCAGTTGGAGCAGTTTGGCAGGACGACATATCAGTATCATAATCTTTGTTGCAGTGACAAACAACTCAGGGCAATCATAAATGACAAGTTTTGATGACTGTATCTAATCTAACTAGAGAGTCTCTTAACTGTCAGTGTCTTGCAGGAAGGGCCAGCAAGCTCCCTGGCAGACTCAGATGAATGTAACACCGACTGTAGTTCTGCAGCATTCATTCTGATTTAGGCCGGCTCTGCTTGAGGCTATTTATATATTTGCTCTACATCCTGGACAAATCTGCGGCTGAGAATCTTGTGAGCCATGTCAGCATTCAATCACATTGTCAGGCTGAAGTAATTAAAGCTATTTGTCATTTGTCAAGCCTGTGGTTGAGACCCTTTCAAAGACAACAACTGTCAGGCAGGTTTATTAATTAGAGTCCTTGCGCTGTCCTCTGACATTAGATAGATGCGACTTCAAGTCTCAGTTCATTGTTACTGAGTTACTTCAGGCACTCGGCTGATCAATTCGCTCAGAATAAGCTGCCCTGGATCCTCCGTGGAGTGCAGAATGGCCTCGAATAGTAGCATGGGTGATATAGATGTGAAATACATTTTGGACTATTAATTAAATTTGAATCAACCGTTTAATTAAAGGTCCTAGCTTGAATTACCACTGACTCTTGTCAGCTGTTTGTCTAGCCCTTTTTGACCCAGGGTGCAAGCATCAAAAGAACTCTCAGCTTCCAGACATCAGTGAGCCAGATTAGTCTTGTCTTCAAAGGTCCAAAGTTTAACTTGGCTGAAGTGGTTCAGTAATTTAATTAATTTCCAAGCAGTTGTGTGAGGCATGTTTGTGATTGATGTGCTTGTATATAGTTTGGCCCATTGCTTCACCTCAGGAGATTCAAATCAATTCTCCAGATGGGAGGAATTGGATGTGGCCTAGACATGTGCTCATTCTGGGTTATGGCACTGGGCCAAATGCTACATGTGGACCAAAGGCGGGGAATGCACTCAATGTCATGTGTACATGCCAGCAGTAGTCATTTGAGCCGCATAAAAAGCAAGTGACCTGAGCTTGAACCTCTTTGGTGATGACACTGCCTTTGCAACCCGGGCAGCACGAAGTGATGGTCCTCGAGAAGAACGACCAGGTCTACCACCTCAAGGCTATTTGGTCTTATGGAGAGATTCCTGAGCAAATTTTCGGTTTGAAGCGGAATTGGGAACATAGACTCATGCGGGAGCTCCCAAAACAGTTCCTTTGCTTAATTACCGCTTGTGTCAATATGTCCAAGACTCCTTAACTAACTGCGTTTACTCAAACACAAATGCTACTTGTGGAGAATCACTGAGTGGACGATGGATGCATTCGATTGAAATCTAAGGGAATCGAGAACAGGACCAAAGGGTGGCTATGGCGATGAATGCGGGCTTGAGCAGGGCATAATGTCACAGGTCTTTGCGCATCCTCAGTTTGGAAAAATGTTTGGCCAACTTGCTTGCTCGTCCTTCTATGCTGGTGAGGAGAGACGGCCAAAATGGCTCATGAGTGTGAAGTTGCGCTCTCATTTAGGTTATGTGCTTTGAGTTAAACCTTTTGTTTGCGCAGGATTTGCTGCAGCAGGGGTTATCATAGAACCCCTGCTGTCTGCTCGCTGCTGATGGCTATCCTCATGGTGTCTTGCTGGGAGCTGGGAAGTTCAGGTGTTCTGGAAATGTTTGAAATGACTCTGACTGTCACATGTCACATGAGTTCACACGTCAAATGAAATGATATCATATCACGTGGTTCACAGCTGTCACATCCTTCAGAGTTGTCTGATGACTGTTGGTTTGAAATTATTGAGATTGATTTGAGGCGCATGGTGTCAGGGTGGTTGTGGCATTCCAAACCCTTGCCAATAATTGGCAGCATGATGTGGATTTGACCTGTGGTCTTGCGAACCAGATAGCGGGGAACCAGACACCTGACTGGTGCCTTGGCAGGCTTGGTGTTGAAACACTGCAATGAACACCGACAAGTCCCAACAACGACCCCACTGAAATCACTGGAACTACTGTAATAGCCCATTCATGCTTAAATTATAGCACCCCCAAGTTACTTTGACAGCCCCCGTTGCTAGCCATCTAAGGTACGGCTTGCTTCCTTCTCTTTTACCTCCAGGATACAACAACCGAGAGGAGTGGATGGAACACTTGAAGAGGACCCTGCGGCTGTACCCACGTGTGTCTGGGCTGATGGAGTACGCGCACCTTGTCTTTGAATTAGAGAACTTGATATTACATTACATGTCATGTAAGTTTGAGGTTGAATTAGACTTTCAATTTAAAGCGCCAAGGCAGCTAGAGCCAGTGGAAAGGCCATTGAAGAAGGTGGGGATAGAGATTGATGTGTGTTCAAGTGAATTTAATTTGTGTCTGTCATTGTCAGAATTTAATCAATTTCACTGATTACTGTTGAATGGCAAGAAGTGTGACATGATTCATGCGTCATGTGATGCCCACAGGCAAGACCTCCAACGCCACCAGCATCATCATCGGCGACGAGTTCAAGTTCCAAATTCCCGCCGACGCCACCACCAATTGGGGAGCCAACCCCTCTCACGCCGCCGCCTCCTGGCAAAAGAGAATACGCAGGACTGGATGCGGCTAAGTATCCTGGAGGCATTAGTGGCTTGTGGTAAAGTATTATATGGTGACGATTAGTATTGAAGACATTGTGATGATGAATCCCAGCTAGTCTTACAAGTGCAGTGTAAGGCTTAAAAGCTCAGGCAAGAAATCCTGAATGATTACAACATCTCGGAAAGTGCTGGATGCTTGCTGGCGACACTGGATGAGATCACTCAAAGCCAGCTCCTGTGACTTGGTCTGTTGGAGGGGAGGGGTATGAGGTGGCAGGTTTGTGAGGAGTTATTATCACTAAATGCAACGTTACTGTTACTACTCTAAAACTGATTACCATGTCTGTTTGACTGTCATTAATAGTATTTGAATTGGAATGATCTTTGTGGCAACCCAGGCAAAGGCTCCTCTACAAAAGGCTCTCGCATGACAAAGAAACATTTGATGGATGGCTCAGCAATGCAGTGAGTGACTTGGATTAACATATTTAAATTAAACAGGTTGGCGCCATTCAGTACACTGTAGTTTCAAGTCAGATTCACATTACAGTTCTGTGTGATGGTTGTAGCACTCAGGAAAAGAAAAGGCTCGCTTTTTTGATCGTATGAAGCAAGGTTTTGGATCTTGAAGCTTAGCTGAACTTATCAGCACTGATTGCAGCGTTGACAGAGTGTGTGCAATTCATTTGCAGAAGTAACTAATAAGGTGTACATTGAGTGGAATGATTGATGCTTTAGGAATGGCGGCTTTGGATGAGCTTGCTTCGGCCTGAGTGCCTGGACCTGGAGACAAAAAAGTATTGTGCCTGCTGCAGTCGTTAGTGTGGGCATTACATATTGTTTGTTGTTGATGATATACATTGCTGATATAGTCCTTGGTTCACGTTAGCTCAATGGGGCATGACAAAACAGAGTGGGCATTAGCGAGCGTGCCAGGCCGGAAAACTTTGTGTCATTGTTGGGCTCAGGTGCCTCAGGAAATTATATCCAGTCTCTGCAGGGGTAAGGCTTAGTAAGTTACTGTCTCTTTCCTGTTTTCCGAACTCTGAGATGGGCAGGGTCATTATAATTATGGTGTATAACGTATTTGGTAAGAGTTCAGATTGTGATTCGATGTGTATATATATAGTGCACGATGTTGAGCTAGCTTAGGTGAAGAAGGTTGGTATAATGTTCATGACATATACATGTCATGTGTCATATGTCATATGATTGCTTTGATGACATGGCATGAATGAAAGTATGACAATTGTTAAACATGTCAGAGTGACCTGTGTATTGTTATTGTTGGTCAGCGACAGTCAATGCAAACTCAGGCCACGTTGCATTTGTGGGAGTGGATGGAAGGACTGCGGTGTGGGAACTTTACTGAACGGTTCTGACCATCATGTTGGCAACTAAGTTCCTGTTGTAGTTGTCGCAGAGTGCAACAAAATAGCTGTGGTTGTCTTTGTCAGTTGAGTTAATATTGCTGATCCAGACTCAAACCGAGAGAATCAGTCAAGTGTGCAGGCAAGCAGGCTTAGGTTAGGCTGCACTCTGTTAGCTGCATGACTGCATGACAGATTGGTCAACAGCATTTTTGCTCTCAAGTCAAGGTCCGTGCTCTGAGGTATCAAGGTCAGGATGGCGGCACCTTCACCTGTTGATGCCACCTGGGAACATGTCTCAACTCGCCGCGCTGTAATGGACTGCTTGTTATGGAAGCCTGGTCACTACGATGTCATTGTCAGCCGCAGTGCAAGTGATGAGAAGTGGGTACCAGTGCCTTGAATAAGAATTCAGTCGAGAGTGTTATTTTACTTGCCTAAATGTATATACTGACTATTTAGCTAATTGATTTAGTTGGACAATAATTAAAGTTTAAAACATGAAATTGTCTGTCGAGTCAACCGTTCAATCTGTCTAGGCATTTGATGATCGGGTCAGTGTGACGATCCATGGGCCACATGTTATGGTGCACATCGAGCCCAAGAAGAGGCAGAGGAATCCTGAGCCTGAGAGCTCTGCCCAGCCTGAGGCTGAGCCTGACTTCTTTCCTCGACCAAAGCTGCGGAGGATGAATGCCAAGACTGTGTTGGATGATGAGCAGGAGCAGATCTTGACCCAGGAGCCAGAGCCAGAGTCCCAGGATCTGTTGCCAGAGCGTGAGAGCTGTTTGCCTCTCAAGGAAGAGGATGACTTTGATAGTTTCCCACTCTCGAAAGTCTGTGCAATCTTGTGGAGAGTTGCTGTTGAGGATATGAATCCGCGATACCAATCATGATGCTCAAGCACTCACTTGTCACGCGTCAGCTGTGTCTGCGCCTGCCTGTGCTGTGTGTACGATGGGCCGCAGTGGAAACAAGCGGCACCGCATGATGCATCCTATGATGAACCCCATGATGGGCATGATGGGCATGAATCCGATGATGATGAACCCAATGATGGCAGGAATGATGAACCAGCAAGAGGAGTCTTCATCAGATGAACAGCCTGCTGAAGCAAAAGCAGCGGCTCCTGTAGCGCCTGCGGCTCCAGTCTCTCAATGTGAAGACCATGGGAGGCAGCAACGTGGTGGTTTGGCGCAGGTCATCAGCAAATCGGTCACGACCATCAGGCATGTGCCGAGGGTTCATTTGAGTGAGATGTGCGAGACGTTGGATCCAATGTTTGAGGCATCGCTGACAAGCGAGCTGTCGGTGGTTGGCTTGTTAGCCCTTGTGTACTTATTCACGCGATTGAGGCCATGTACACAGATTTCAGTCCTTCAAATCTCAGCATTTCAGTAGAGAGCCGTGTTTATTAATGTATTGTTTTGAATGTTGTAATGTTGATGTGAATAGCTACCTATCAGGAATTGTCACCTACTCAGGAATTGTCACCTACTTGGACCTGGCGGAGCGTTGCAAAACGGCTTACACGAGAGTGTGCAATGCCATGGGTGGCAAGGAAGAGTTCACGAGGGTGATTCAAAGTCGCCTGCCACTGGTGCTTTCGGATGCCATTGTCACTGAGCTGGCTAAGGAGTATGGTTGGAAGGATGAATTTATGCAGAAGAAAGCTCCGAAGAGGAAGGCTGCACCACACCATGTTGGTGAGTCTTTGCAAAAGGCCACATCACCAGTTGCTCCTGCAAAGAGTCCTCCTCCGCAGCCTGCTCAGGCAACTTCAAATACTGCTGCAGGTCCTCAGGTGACTTTGCTCCAAGCTGCTGTGCCAAAGGGACCTCCACCACCAGCATGTCCTCCTGCTGTGCAAGCTGCGCAGCTCCCAAATGCTCCTATGCCGCCGCCTCCTAAGGCGGCCAATGTTGCTGAACCACCTGCTCCAACTCAGCCGGCCCCAAAGGCGGCAGCTCTTCCAACTCCGGCAACTGCAAGGAGGTCGCTAGATGCTCTACTAGCCACGGCAGTGTCAAAGAGTGCTCCTGGGGCATGTGGGTAGCCGAGCCTGACACGGTTGCGCAGGCTGTCCAGGACCAGCCATCCAATGCCATGTCTGATGAGGCAGTGGTTGCGGCTTTGCAGGAGAGCTTGGTTGGGATTGAGCCGCAGCAGGATGTCAGGAGTGTGCCGCAGCAGGATGATGTCCCTGAGTGCATGATTTGCAAAGACTCTATGCGGGACTCATAATTGAATACAGCACAGCCTTGTGGCCATGTCTTCCACACCGAATGCCTCTTGAAGTGGAGGCGTATTTGTGGAATCCAAGACTTGACACGGTGCCCAATTCATTGCCACAGAGTCACTGTCACTCCTGCAGCGGCTGGCCAAAGTGGAGATAATAATGAGGATTCTGATGATTTCGAGATGATTGACGATGATGTGGAGACTGAGCCCATGGACTTTGTGTGACAGTGATCAATTGAGCTGACGGATTGAAGGGTAATTTTGATCCAAGGAGATCTTATGTATGATGCCTTAATGTGCAGGAGTGGAGCGTAGGGATCCTTACTTGACTATCGTCCAATCTCTTTAGGGGTATGGCTTGAGATCATTGTCATTTGTCAATTTGTCTGACCGAAACCTTAGAATTATGTTAAACTAAACTTGTATCTCTGTTGATAATTATCTTTGTGGGGCATGACAGTGAATCAAGTCTAATGATGGCAAAGAGACCCAATGCTGCTTTTGTTAGAGCAGTGCGGTGGCTTGAAGGGAGTAGACGCTCTGGTGCACACTGGCTGAAACCAAAATGTGGCTATTGTGGTATGCACAAAGATTGACTCAATGATTTTTTAATTGAGGGAAGTTGTGTGGCTTTACAATTCAAGAGTCATTCACGGTAATAAATTTGTTGTCTGTTTTGAAGTCACTACATTCACTTCGCACATGGAGAAGCAGGCTCAGGGCATTTGTTCACGTGTTAGAGACTTAGATTGAGTCTGAACCTTTGTTGATGATTGGCTTTAGTTGTGTGGGTATGTGAACTCAATGGAGACACTTCAGTCCATGTCTGTTTGGTTGATATTAATATTTAAAAGACTTCCTGTGACAGTGTTTGGTCTCTCAGGAGTTGAATCTGTTTTCAGATTGAATCTGTTTCTAGAGTGGAAGAGTGCCCTCAAGTAAATAATTGACAGACTGTGCAAGTCAGGTCGGTCGAGGTATCATTGAAAGTTTCGTGCTTGGCCAGGCCCTGATGTTGCGCTTCTTCTTCCCCTCAGGCGCTAGCGACTTGTTGTGTTTCTAGCTAGGCCTGTTGAAGTGAGGCTGAATTCAAATTGACTGAGACTCTGAGGCCAATGATAGTTTGTGAGTGATGTCAGGGGTATCTCATTGTCAGAGATAGTGCAGATCAAGTCATTCATTCATGATCATATGTCACTTATTATGCGTCGCATGTTGGACTGCTGCAGCCATATGTCACATGTCATTTACATATCTAAAACCCCGATAATTCAATTATTTGTCAGTGATATTTAATGTGTTATTTCAATAGTTGATATGTCTTATGTGTAGCACATTTGGTACACTATGTGACACGCATAAGCAGTGTCAAAAGTTATGCTTGGCACGGGGCGATGGGAGATGCTGTTGATGGTGGTGCAAACGTTGGAGAGTGGCAGCAACCAAGGGTACCATTGTTGACAGTATCCGGTTCAACTCCACTTGTGTTTTCTCAAGAGCTCTTTCCATCAAAGGTGGCATACAGAGAACAAAATGAAAACAGACTCTTCTGGGATTTGAGCTATTTTTGGGACAAATTTCGGGAGCAAGCAGAGTGGTCGCGAAGTTCTAAATTTGTGGTTGAGTTCAAGAGATTGGCAATTCAGTCTTCTGCTATTGATGAGCTTCATGTTCGTGGCAAAGCTGATAGGCTAGGTTGTTGTCAAGAAGGTTTGACCAGCAATAGTTTAATTTCACTCCCTGTTTCATAAGAAAAAACTATAGACTGAACTCAATACTGTCTGTAATACCCTGGAGGCCTAATGCCTTGAGTGTCAATGCTGCCACCACTTCACTGGTCCTGAGATTCCTTTGCCAGATTGCATGCCGAAGCCGCGCAGATGCCCGTGTTGATTTGGCACTCAGCTATATCAAGTTTGTGGTGGGGAAAGTGATCGGCTTGGCCTGGGACAACCGGGGTTTAAATGTCGGCTGCTTTACGGTTGATGCTTCAGGAATAGTCACAAACTTCAAGACCTTGTGGCCGAAAAGCATGGTGGTTTGCTGCAATCATGGGGTATTCAGTGGGACTCCATGACAAATGATCTTTCAACTACCTGGGGCAATGGAGCTGGCTTTCCCTTCATGGATATGGCATTGTCCTTGATTTTAGTCTTTAAACAGAACAAGCAAGCTTGGAAGAGAGCAAGTGCAGCGCTCCATGAAACTTTGCTTCAAGAGCTTTTCAAGAGTTTAGCTGATGTGGTTCACATTGTGGTATTCTCCAACATCGGCAACTATCTGAATATTCCGATCCCATCGCATGTTTTCTAAAGGAGACATTAAGTTGTGTGTAGTAATTAGATTAAAGTAAGATTGGTGTTAGTTAAAGTTTGATGATGGAAGATCAAGCGGCGTTAGTCTTGTTTAATAAGTTTTATGCCTGGACAGGAAGCAACAAAATGATGATGATGAGAATAATGAGTCTGAACGCTTGCATCCTGAAGAAGTGTGGACATTGGTGAAGCAAGCAGAGGAGTCTCACATCAGTCTGCGTCGACTTGCAAAACTCAAAGGTGGTGCCTCAGCTGGTTCGGCAGGAGCTTGGCAAAGAAAACTTTTGACAATGTACGACAGTCGCGCTCGACTTTTCTTCAAATTCACCAGGCGCTTCACCATTGCGTCAGATGGATCTTGTCATGGTAGGCACAACACACTTGTCTCGATCTTCTTCGGTCCAGTACTGGACTCAGCCTGCTTCGGCAGAGTCCAGGTGCTCTGGCCTTCGAAGGTTGTTGCGCCTGATGAATTCGATGTTGATGGTGACGTTGAGCAGCTACTTGCTGAGAGGTCAGCGGAAAGGATCAGCAGCTACAAGCTGATCCAGGTGCTGAGCTCTCAGATCCACTCCATCACGCAGGGAAATCTTGACTTGGAAGCATTTCATGTCCCGAAACATGTACACAAGGCACTTGCTCCCACGAGTCCTGGAATGTCTCGAAGAGTGGTGAATGGATCTTTCGAGTGGCTTCCGACTCTGATGACTTGGCTCAAGACATTGATGTTTTGGCTGCAAGCCAAAACCTACCAACTTTGACATTGGTAATGGATCAAGGAACTGTGGGAACTGCAGCCATCGCCTTCTTAAGAACTCTAGGCCGTGGTTTTACTGTGCATTGTGACTTTGACAAATTTCACCGTGTGCACCGTGATATGACCCTTGCCCAATCGCTTCCAGATGACAAAAAAACGTCTTTTTCAATCGCAAATGAATGCGCAATATTGGTGGGGCATCAACTACAAGCCATTCGGCAGTGGACAGTTCTTTTGGGAGAAGAATGCTGCACTTGAGAGTTTCATGAAAATTGCCTCAGTGGTTGCTTGTCAGGTGTTTATCACGGTTTTTAAAGTGGTGCCATGACACATGATTCAAACCTAGACTTGTAGCATACTAGTGTAGACTTTGTTGTCCGTTGGCAAGGGGTACATCAGATTGGACTCAGGATGATCCAGTGGTGCAAAAGTTCATCAATCGCATTGCTGACAATTTTCACATGCCTTTTTTGACTGTTGCTCAGCAGGTTGAGATCTTGAATTCCCTCCCTGACCGTCTTGCATCGTGGACTACTAAGGGGGAGGTGCCCAAGCGTAGCATGTGGTTCAGCTGGCGTTCTGTGGCGCACAGCCAATTGCCTGAGTGGTGGGCCTCAAGAATGGTGCTGGAGTGGTACACTCGTAGTAATGATGACTCAGTGACAGTGAATGATTTGAGCCACCATTCCCGCTGGTGCAAAGAGAGCAGCCGGTCTTCAGCTTGGCCCCCATTGTTTGACACAAGACACTTGGGAGGATGTTTGCGTCTTGTAATTATGTGGCAGGGAAGCCATTGTGGGACTTTCATGTCACTCAGGTCGAGCAAGTGACTACAGCAGAACATGCACTGCAGTGTGCATTAGAATTTGAGAAGTCCTGGAGTGAAGCCTGCCAACTTCGAGATCTAGCTTCGTTGGTAAACCCGGTCAGTGTTGACAAATGGGCTCATGGTGCTCGTTGGACAAATGATGAACCCAGCTTTGCCAAAAAAGCGGGACAATATGCGACACAGCTGCTTGCACAGAGATCTGGCACACTGTCTAAGCATTCAGTTGGGCCGTATGCGTATGCAAGTCTTCTGGATGAGTTCAATGTTCAAGGTCAATATGACTGCTTACAAAGCATGAAACAGGATCTTCGACTACTCACAAGTCTTGAAGTCTCCCGAGCTGAAGCAGCAACAGTGCTAGCTGAAGATTTGCGCATGACTTGCAGCACTCCTTTGAGGCTTGTGCTGACTGCATTTGAAGTGTCAGATTTCAGAATCTGCCAGGAGACATTGCCCGCGCAGCAAATCCTCTTTAGCATGTTGCGAACTGTTCCAGACTCTAAAGTCATTGAGGATGTACACCAAAGACTTCGCAGTTCACAGAAGGCCAGGCCCAATGATCGTATGTCATGGAGTTGTGTTCAGCAGGTTTGCAATCACTGCAATGTTCTTGACTCCAGAGAGATTCGTCATGGCCCACGAATGTCCAAAGAAGTCTTCATAGAAAGCCTTCGATCTACCCGTGCAAACTTCAACGCAAAGAGGTTGCGCAACCCCCGGAGTCACGAGTCACAAGATTTCGAGAATGTTTGGCAGGATTATGAAGCCCAGGAAATGGCCAGCTCTGACAGAAGCTGCTCTCACCAAATCAGCTGCTGCTTGGAACTGGATCAGGTTCTATCGTTCGAACAAGCTGGCGAAAGATGGGGTTGCGATCAAGGACAGGTTGAGTAGTTATGAAAATCATTTTCAAGTTTTCATTTAAGATATGCCTGGCGCTTGTTGTTCACTGTGTACATTCACAAGGGGAAATTGTCTATAATAATATATTAATAGTCTTAAGTAATTTATTATTGTTCATGTTCTGTTGTGCTTGCGCAGGCTGGCCAATTGAATGTACTTTGCTTCTCAGCCTACGTGCTCAATTTTGTTGGCGTGGAGGAGTACTTTCTTGTCCTTGATGAACATTATTGGGGCACTATGGTGTGGCCTCTAGTTGCGATATCAAGGAATTCGGACCCTGCTGATGAATTTCCGTGGCAGTACTCTTTGGATCTGCAGGGCCAAGCTCGATGGCTTTGTGTCTATGATCCATCAATGGTTGAGGTTCAGCCCACGGAGATGAAATGGTCTGATGAGATTGGCCTGACCTTTTCGCAATTTGGCCATCCGCAGCCGCTTCTCAGAATTTCGCTGTTTACGCTATCAAGGAGCTATCGCACAAAACTCTTGCACTTGTGGTCGAGATAAATTTTGAAGTGGAAAAGGCTGAGAAACTATCTCGCAAGGACTTGATTACGTTTTTGGCCAAACAGTATGGAGCTGACGATGGTGAGATTGAGCAACTCTTGCTGCTGGACAAAACACCCAAGAAAGAGACTTCATCCCATGCCCAAGCAGAGTTTGCAAGACAAGTGTTTGATGAATTAGACCAGAATGAAAAGTCTGATTTCAACCAGTTTGGTGAGAAAGAAGAATCAAAGAGTGAATTTGCAGAGAAGAACCGGAAATGGAAAGCTTGGCTTGAGGCAAAGATTGCAAAGACGAAGGCTGGGCACTTTTGAACAAGGGGTGGCATCTCATATGACCCGTGTTAAATTTAAGTTAATATATTCATTAAAGACTACTTCAATAATTAAGTCACTATTTATTGTTTTCTCAATCACCTGCCTGAGGCCAGAAAAGAGGAACTCAAGCAGAAGAGAGCAGCCAAAGCAGCTGCCAAAGGCTTGCCCAAAAAGAGAGGGAGGCCGAAAGGAAAGGCAGCTGCTGAGAAGAAGAGAAAGCTAGATTCACACGATGAGGAATCGGATGATGGGGATGACAATGATGATGGCAGCAGACCCGATTCGCCTGATAAAGGGCCTGTCTCGAAGGCTCCTGATGAGCATGAGGCTGCAATGAATGTCGATGCAGGTGAGGAGATAGCAGAACCTGCAGTTGCAGAGCCTATGGGAGAACTAGAGTCAGAGGCGGTCGAATGCGCTGCTGAGCCTGGTGCCTCTGATGCTCCTATGAGTGATCCACAGGAGCCTGCTTTTGTTGATGAAGAGTCAAAACATGTGGAGCTCCCAGTTGCTTTTGAAGATCATGAGAGGCAGCGTAGAGCTCATGTGGAAGTTGGCCCTCGAGAACCAAGGACAATGAGCACTCCAGCTGAGATCATGGCATTGATCACTCCGTGCTCCAAGTTTGCCATTACGATCAACAAGCAGGATCACCGCTTCAGAGTCCAGACCAAGATGAAGAGTGACAGATTCATTCCCCCGTACAGTGGCGCATGGTTTAGCAGATCCTTCAAGAGTAGCTGCTGGAAGGTGGCGCTGAAGGAAATCCATGAGCATTTGTGGGATAAGTGGTCCCTTGTTCGTGACTTGGTGCCATGTGAGATTGCTGAACAAAGGCCTGGGGAAGTACCAGAAGATGTCCTCAAGGCTATGGCTCCAGTGATAGAAGCTTTGCCAGGACCGGTGAAATACCCAAAGTAGGCGTGCAGAAAAAATAAAGATGTGGGGCTCAGATGTAGTGCTGCTTGCCAAGAGTCAAGACTCTTATCAGACCATTGTAGTCTCTGTTATTATTATTGTTTGTGGATTCAGGGTTGCCTGGATGTTCATGTCAAAGGTGAAATGTCATATATCATATGTTGAACACTCTGCTGTTGTCAAGTTGGCTTGGCTCTAGGTTTTTTGAGATGTTGAAGTCAGGGTCAAAAAAAGACATGATAAGTGGTTACGTCATTCATTGTGAGTCACAGTCACTGTCCTTACCTTTGCTTCACATGGACTTGGCGCACGTAAGACTAATATTCAAAGAAAGACAGTTTCAGAATGCCAAACCGTCGGCAGCATGGAATGCCGTTTTTTGCCGGCATGTCTTCTTCTTGTGGAATGCACCAGCCTGCCAAAGCTGTCAAGAAGAAGACCTCCAAAAAGGAGAACATTATTGTAGTCCACAGTGCCACCGCTTCTGCTGATCCACTTCCGGCGCAGACCTTCTTCAAACCAGAGGTTCCTAAGGAAGACAAGAGCGTTGACAAGAAAGCAATTCTGATTGACCAAAAGCTGAATGTGGCCTGTTCTATGACTCTTTCAGAGTTTGTCTTGGAAAGACCTGTTGGCAGGCATGGAGTTGTAGAAATATTAGACATTGTTCAACACCCGACCCATGACTCAGGGCTAACTTTCGCTCTGACCATTTGACCAGTGACCCTGCCAGGTGCTCTTGTATTGACCACTTGAACCGGGTGATGTTGCACGTTCGGGGATTCCTGGCCTTTGACTTGGCGCACGAAGGTGAGCGAGAAGACGAGGACAAGTGATGGTGTCCGCGAGGGGAGGAGCTAAAGTGTCCCAGGGTCCTCGTAGAATCGTGAGGATCAGCTGCAAGGAAGAGTGTATATGGAAAAGTTCCCGATGTGGGACGGCGTGGCGTGAGCTGCAATAGGTAGTCCTTCAATGGGCGCAAGTCCTGCAGGAGGAGGAAGTGATGTAGGGATCGGTAGATTCATGGATGTCGAAGTCGAAGAAGACATGGCGGCGACAGGGACGGCGAACGAAGGGGGTGAAGACGTAGAGAAAAAACCGAGAGAAACGAGCTAGAGCCAAAGGGAGAACAAGGAGTGAATAATGTAAGCGCAGTACCATGGAGTCAAAATTGAATCAAAATTGAAGGTGGAAACTGTGGCGTGTTTTCAAGGCGGTCCAGTCGAAGTGGGAGAGTGAAACTAGGTATCCCTCGGGTTCAAACGAGGACGGGAACGAGAGCGGGAACGATTCATAGTGGCTCTGATCTCAGCGGGAGAAAGGGGTCGATCCGAAGTAGCAACGACAAAACCGCGTGTAGGTCGTGTTGAAGAAGAAGTCCGTGTTGTCAGCATGGTGTCATCATCTGGAGTAAGACTGGTAGTAGTCGGTCGCCTCGTCGAATGAGATCCTGAAGCTGGAGGACGAATCGAAGGAAGACGTGGGTCCCGGAAAGTGGTGGTGCCACGTAGCTCTGCGTCTAATTGAGCAGTGTCAAAGTTCAGAGCGTGGATCAGACCAAAACTAGTAAGCAGCTCTTGAGTGTAGTAAAGACCGGTATGGATGGCCTGAGTCGCTTGTCGAATGGCGGAATCAAGTCCTCGAATTTGTACCTGAAGGTGGGGCGATGTGACATAGTCCAAAAAGGTTGGAGAGAGGATGGAAAGTCGAGTACGAAGTAGGGAGGTGGTAAGGTCCAACAATGCGTGTACGTGAAGAATTTCACGATGAAGGATGCTCTGAACACGTTGTGAGGCGTTAAGCCAGCTTGGACCGCTGCGGTCACGTAGAGGCATGAGCCAACTTGGAATTCCAAAATGAGACAAAAATCTGAGTTCTCTCGGCCTAGGCCACCTACGCTCGCTGCGAGCTGCTCTGTATCCGGGCAATGGATACGTTCGACAAACACCCGTTCGACGGGTCCACGGGAGGCACTCTACGGGCTCATCCCGGGTTGGCACAAGGCCAAACTGGGGGCGCCATCATGTCCAAGCGGGAGGGCGACAAAGCTGGAAATCGCCATTTGTTCTGGGGTCAAAGGGCAATCATCTGTGGGCGCTTGAGTCGGAGACGAACTGTCCGAAGGGTTTTGGGCGTCATCGTTCGGAGCGTGGGTGTTCTCCATATCAGGCAGAGAGAAATCGTAGCAGAGGGGCGGATATCGCGTGTCTGAACCAAAGAGCTGCGGAAGGAAGAAGGTATCGAAAAGGAATGGAGTGAGGAGTGAAAAAGATGCAAAATAGCATAGGGGAAGTGAAAGTCGAGATTCTTTTTCTTTTTCGTCATCGCCTTTTCCTTTATCGGGAAGCAGAAGTAGTAGGGGATGAAACTGAGAGATGAATTATTCAATTAAGGCTTAGCCTCAGGTAGTCGAAAAGGCATCGATGGGCGGGGAATGAGAAATGGTACCTGCTCCCCATTGAGCTTGACGAGAAATCCAACCAAAGGACAGGGTAGAGCCGAGGTAGGAGAACTCGAGGTGAGCGTAGTCGCGCATGGAGAGATTGTGGAGGGAGTCGAACTGTAAGGGGAGGTCAACGTCGTCCGTATTGAAATAGGAGGCCGAGCTTTCTTCGGGAGATTGGTGGAGATGAGGAGGACGAGGTCGTCTGGTACATGTACTTGATGGCGTAGTCATTGAGCTCGTCGAAAGGAAGTCCAAAGGAGGACAGTGAGACACGAGTTTGAGCCAAGAGACTATAAGGACGGAAAAGAGAACCCAATGGACAATATAAACATCAGGAGAATGAATTGCAATCGAAAAGTGAGAAACGGCAGCGGTGTCTTTTCAGCCGACAACGTACCGAGAAAAGTCGAGCCGGTGAAATGGCGACCATGAAGGTATGGAGGAGCATCATTAGGCAGCGAGTCGTTGAAGTTCAAGAAGCTCAGCCCAACGGGCTCGGATCTGGGACAGCGGGCGCTGCATCTTGCTGGCAACGTAGCGCCAACTGGGTCAGAGTCGTTCATTGCATTTGAGACTAAGAAGGAGATCGTCATCTTCTGCACTCCAATCATCTTCCCAGGGAGTGTCAGAGTGTGGGCGAGGAGAGGAGGGGAGGGAGGAAGGTGAGACAGGAGAAGGAGGGGGTACGAGAAGGAATGGGGGGAACCAAGGGCGCGGAGGAAACAAGAGAGTTGGAGGGGGAAGGAGAAGGGTGGGAAGCACAGGCAGAGGGGTGAGGGTAAGCGAAACCAGGGGGAGAGAGGGCGGGGAGGAGGCGGGGTGAGAGGGGGCAGGGGAAGGGGAGAGGTGAGGAGGAGAAGGGAGTGGACGAGAGGAAAGACGGGGGAAGAGAGATGGGTGGGGTAGGGGGAGTGTCCGATCCAGCCGATGATGTTGGCGACAGTGGAGGGCCCTGTAGTCTTCCGGAGATGGTGGTTGCCGGAGGTGTGGATGAAGTCCTGGAGATCCGCAAGGTGCCCAAGTGATAGAAGGACAAGTAGTCAGTCGTCAATAGTAGTGGTGAGGTCCGAGTGGGGGATGGTCGAGAAGGGCACGAAGTTGGGGCCAGGACAGTTGGCGACCGGTCTTCTGGTGATTGAATCATGTCTGCCAAAAGACGAAGAGCAACGATGACGATGTTCAAGTGGGTCGCGACTGTAGACATGAGGTCCGATGGAGTGGGACGAGACATGTCCGAAGGCTTGGAGTTTGAGCCGAAATACTTGTAGAGTAAAGCAATGAAGAGAGTAGTGGGAGTTGAAGAAGTGAAACAGCAGGAGTACAAAAGATAAAGGTTAACACGGCCGTCATTTTGTCACGGGGGTTATTTCCAGACGCTGCATCGGGTGAGAAAGTGAGAAACCGAGATTGTGAATGAAGTAATTGTCGAGGTAGATGAAAGCGGTGACAAAGTTGATGAAGAAGCGGTAAAAGTTGTGTCATTGCGAAGTCCTTGTCGAGGTACTGCTGAGTGAGGTCGATGAGTTGCGGGAAGATGAGGTCGCGAGGTCGAGTCAGGCGGCAGATCAAGATGCCACGGGTGAAGAAGCCGGCGAGCGCCATCTGAGGGGACCCTGCGGCGCGGTTGCTGCGGATCAAGGTGAGGTGGGGTGGTCGGCGAAAGGTGATAGTGCGTTGTGATGTGGAAAGAATAAAGCCGAGTAGGGTCTCATCCGTGACATACTCCATCTCCAATGGTCTGCCATAAAAGAAAGGTTGAGCAATGGCATGGAAGGAGTCCGTACGCAGCATGTGCGCAGGTCCAAGGAAGAAGACATTGTCCACATAGCGTGCCCGAAGTGCCAATCCTGTGGCATAGCGCCAAGAGGAAGTAGGAAAGGAACGAAGGAAGCAGTGTTCCCTGAAAAAAGGCGACGGCACTGCATAAGGCAGGGGCCAAAGGTGAGCCCATGGATGCTCCTTGACATTGTCGAAAGACGGTGAGTCGCACAGTGAAGTAGGAAGAGGCCAGGAGGTGAGTGACCAGGTCCGGTAGATCACGAAGGTGTATGGGATGGTAGGAGCGGGAGGTCTTGCGCCACCGGCCGCGAAAGATGCGTTGAAGGCGTTCTTGATGGTGTTGAGCGACACTGAGTACAGGATCGTCGCGGAGGTCCAAGCCTTGGACAGCGGCGTAGCGTGTGATCAAAAACTCGACTGTGGAGATCATACGAGGGTGTGTGACGAAGTTGAAGAAGCCGGCGATGTCCTGTTGGTAGAGGACGAGGTCATCCGTGGTGTCATAGCTCTGCAATACCAAACGCGACGAAGAAGTGGAAGGACATCAGAGAGCGATGTAAGGTCAGGGAAGACGATCTGAAGGAGACAATAGATGGCAGACGCCACTGTCTGACTGAGTGGGGCACTGACTGTCTGAGTGTAGGACACAATCGGGCGTGCCTTGCTCCAATCACGAGAGTGTTTTTGTACGCGGAAGGTAGGCGGCGATCCCAATGAAGTACCACGTCGTAGTGGGTGGAAAACGGGTGTGGAAGTGGTAGGTGAGGGAATGAAGGTCTTGTGCCGGAGGTGGTGGTAGTGACAAGGACAAGTGATTCTTGCCGGAATAAGTGTTGCCATTCGACTTGAAGTCGAGTGGGAAGGTTCCAGGCACGAGGCCATCGTCCATCTGTGTCACGGAGTGGTTCAGGTAGTCCCGCTCATCTGGCCATACTGTGTCCTGGAGATTGGCTGCGGAGAGAAGTAAGCCAGGGGAAATTTCGGAAGCGAAGCCGATGACATGTCCGGAGTCAGGGCGTCGAGTGAGGTCAGGTCGAATCCGATGGCAAACGCATGTCGGAGAGGAGTCAGGAGTCCACTGGCGTAGAAATTGGCGAAAGGTGAAGAGGTAGTGCTCCAGTGTGTGGGACTTGACCTCGAGGATAGGTGAAGCGGGAACTTGTAGTGGTGGAAAAAGGTTGGAGTTCAATTGTAGAAACTCGCGAAAGTATTGGCGACAACGTTGAAGGAAACCGTGGGAAAGTTGGAATAGACGTAGAGTGGCCTGAGTAGGTGGAATCATCAGTTTCCGGAAGCGGAAAATCAGTTTGAGTTGGGATGAGGCTCTGGATCTCCAAGGTTCATCAATTCAATGTGGAAGTGCTGGGACCACAGTAGGTAGAGGACCTCGGCGGATGCTGATGACTGCGAAGAATCTGGGAAGTGTAGAACTTCTCTTTGGTGTCACTCCCGAGTCGATGTAGGAGGTGAAGAACGTCCGAAGTCTTAAGAAGGTGAGGATCCAAAATGCATTCTTGAGTATGTCGGCGTTCAAGACGACGGTGGTGTCGATGAAGGCGTGTCATCCCAATAGGACCGTGGCGAGTGGTAGGGATGTTGTATTGAGGGCGATGGAGTCCGCGTCGACGAAGGAGCGGGTTGATCCAAGGATGATTGAGTTGAGGGCGATAATGCTGTTGACAAGAAATCTCAGTGGATCGAGTGGTCAAAGTGTCCGACGTGAACTGGAGGGGAATGACAGCACGTTGAAAAAGGGCGCGAGTCCGCTTCCAGTAGCGGAGAGCAGGTTCGTAGTAAGCAGTGGTACCGCTACAGAGTTGACGATATTCGCGTTTGCGGGACATCTCGCGATCGAAAAGGGAAAGGATGCTGCTGCCAATTTCAATGTAGTAGGATGGAAGCGAAGGTAGACGACGTTGGGTTGAAAGTAGTCCTGAAAATAAAGTTGTTGATGAGGTCGAAGTCGATGCAACAAGGCAGAAAACTGGTTCGACGAGCACCTGCGGGAAGGGTGCGAAAAAGGATGAGGCGGCAAAGTTGACCTTTCAGAAAGACCAGGGGGCGAAGCTCCAAATAAGTAAGTTCACAATGAGCGTCCACAAGGGTGAAGAATTGTAAGAAAAGACGAAGAGCACGAACAGGAATGGATGTTGAACGAGTGGGGAGCAGCTTTGAGAAATGGTCGTGGTCAACAAATGCCGCGGGGCAGTGATGGAGGAACCATCAGGCGACCAGGACATTGGCCGTGGCCAACATGCGAATCAGAGCAGCGCTCTGGGCAAGTTTGGGATCCCATCCCCAGGCAATGGTCAGGCGGCTTAAGTTGGGAAGGTCGAGTTTGTCGGCCTTGAGAGTGGTGATGATGGAGTCAATCTCTTTGGCGATGTCCTCCAGTTTGGTCAAGCGAGCCTTGTCCTTGATGTTGGTTCGGATCCACTTGTCGATCTCAGTCTTGGTGGCCTTCATTGGCGCGTTGTCTTCCAATACTGGTCGATGAGCGCCGACAATGTAGGCATGGAGGGGGTCAGCAGGAGCAGGGGTCGAAGTAGACTTCTCCGGATCCACGGGTGAGGCTTTGAAGTGACTGTCCAAAGTGCGTCCCGAGCGAGGCGGAGCCGGTGCGGTAACACGAGGTTTGGACTTGTCAATGCGAAGGCGTTCACGATCAGCTGGAGTTTCCGGATCAGTGGGACTCTTGACCGGGGAAGGAGGATGACCTGTGGCGGCCTTGAGCTTCTCGTTCTCCTTGAGAAGTTGTTCGACTTGGTCCTGAAGGGCTTCCGTAGTGTTCTTGGGCATCTGATCCCGGAGAAAATCAAAGACACGGTCGGCGAGACGATCCAAGCCCTTTCGCTTCTCATCCCAGTCATCCTTGAGGGAAGCAGGGTGAAGGTGGCCGATGATGCGGGCGACGTCGACATCGGAGCTCTTGAAAATCTTCCGGGAAAGAGAGGACCAAAGGTATAGGCCTCTTGACGATTTCGGAATCCCTCGAACTGGACCAATCGGCCATTGGCGACAAGGCGTAAAGTCCAGTTCTCCTGTTTGCGACTGAGCACGTCAATAAGGCGTACATCCTCACAATGGGACGATGATCAATCTGAAGTTCACGACTCCAAGCAGTTGCGATGACCCGACGAGGAAAAGTCAATTTGTATTCTTGCTGTCGATCAAGGTAAATGTCACCGGGAGTCCAAGCTTTGGGTAGAGTGTATCGAGCCTTGAAAGTGTTGGAAGAGGAAGGAGTCTCAACCGGTAGGCCTGTGGATTTCCTACGTGGAGAGCGAGAACGACGGGAAGTGCGACGATCACGTTTTCCTCGGCGGCGATGAGGTTCAGGGGAGCTGCTCGTAGAACGTCCGCGGGCCATGGTGAGCCGAGGTCGAAGTCAAGAAAATGTGGGGACGCGGGGGCCAAAAATTCACAAACTGAGAGCTGAAGATTGAAGGCGGCGGAACGGTTGAAATGCGAACGAGAGAAGAAAAAAGTGAAAACTGACACAGAAAGGAGGAAAGGTGCACTTTTTAGATGCTTCACATTGATCTGAGAGCAAAAAGGTACAGTAAATATCGAAATTCTTCTGCCTGTTGCTGAAATTGGAGACGTAGTTGTCGAAGTTCTTCTGCCTCTGGATTGGGGAGAGCGCTGGTGTGCGGAGGGGGTGCAGTGGGCGATGGGTGAAATGCTTGAGGTGGAGTAGTGGGGCGTGAGATGGGAGTGGAAGAATTTGGCCAGTGAGTGTGGATGGTCGCCGGGACCGGGTCGTAGGACAAGCCCGGGAGTTGTGGAAGAGGCTCTGTCGGAGGCGGGCCGGGCCGAACTCGTGGCGAAGATCCGGAGCCTCGGAGGAATGTCGACGCCGTGAGTGCGATCGACGGTCGCGATCGTGCCGAGTCTCCCATCGCGAGGCAGACCGGCGTTGGTGGGATCTGGTAGAGCGCGAACGTCGCCGATCATAAAGCCTGGCCAATGGAGAGCGCTCAGTGCGAGGGGCTCGGTGGTCTCGGGAGGATTGTTGATGTGAAAGAGGTTGTCTGGGGCGAGGTCGGGGAGCGTAGGGGTTGGAGGGGGGTGGGCCTGTTGCACGAGGTTGGGACGGAGGTTGAGAAAGTGGATTCCTGGGTTGGGGTGCTGCCAAGCGTGGGGGGGGAAGAAATTGCTGGTGAGGTGTGTGGGCGGTGAGGGTGGAAACTGAGGGGGAGTGGTAGTCCAGGGACGAGAGATGGGAATGGGACGAGAGACCGATGGAGGGTGTGTGTGCAAGGGACGTAGTGGAGGTCGGTGTAGAAGGTACTTCAGAACGATAGGAATGATGAGGTCGGCCTGCAAAGACGGGGATGCCGTGAACGGTAGTAATCGAAGAGGTAGTGGAAAGAGGTAAGCGGTCGCCAAAGTCCGTGCGACCCTGAAGTTCAGCTTCAAGTTGTTCTGGACTGTGGTGCACAATATGTAAGAGACCCAAGGCGGTGAGGAGCTCGTGGGTGTAGTGAATGGCGGTGTATTGACCCGGAGTGCAAGTAGTAGTGTGTTGTCAAGACCTTCGAGTTGTGCGCGGAGGTGTGGATGGGTCACCCGATCGAGAAGTGGAGTGGAGCGAAGAGCAAGAGGTTGGTGGAGAATAGTATGGATGTGGGCCAAGGAAGCATGTACATGAAGAAGTTCCCGATGTAGAACTGCTTGCGCAACGATAGATATACCTGGAGTCGGAGCGAGGCCACAAGGCGGAGAGGGCGTGCCGGACATGGCTTAAGGCAGGGTAGGATGATCGAATCGGATCGGATCGAACGGATTGCTCAGAGCCAAGGAGGTAAGACAAAGAAATCAACCTGTGACATGATTGAATGTGGAAGCGACTAAAGAAGTGAGGAAGTGAGGATAAGTCAACTTTTTATTCGAACGCCGGGTGGGAGGTGTGTGAGACCTACCGTGGTCGTGGACGAGAGCGGGAGCGAAAGCGCGTCGTCCTCGTCAATGTCGAAGCTTGATGTAGTACTGAAGGATAGGAGTGAGTGGTCGGAGTAGGAGGATGTGGTCCAGTGGTAGTTGTCGAAGTGGGCGTCGGAGGAACCGGCAAGGGAGAGGGTGGAGAAAGGATCAAACGTGGCAGGAGGGAGGAAGGAGAAGGAGGCGAAACTGGTGTATCCAAAGAGGTGGTCTGGTCGCGGAGCTGGGCAGTCAATCGAGTGTGTCCTCGGTCGAAGTGAGTAAGATGTAGTAAGCCCAAAGCATTGAAGAGTTGGTCCGTGTAAACAAGAGTATAGGTGGCTCGTTTGATCTGATCAATACTGGCGTCCAGCCCACGAAGGTGAGCAAGAAGACGAGGACAAGTGATGGTATCCGCGAGGGCAGGAGCCAATGTGTCCCAGGGTCCTCGTAGAATCGTGAGGATCAGCTGCAAAGAAGAGTGCATATGAAAAAGTTCCCGGTGTAGTACGGCGTGAGCTGCAACAGGTAGTCCTTCAACTCGCGCAAGTCCTGCAGGAGGAGAGAGTGATGTCGAAGTCGAAGAAGACATGGCGGCGAGGCGGCGGCGAACGAAAGAGGATGAGGGCGTGGAGAATAAACCATGAGAGACAAGCTAGAGCCAAAGAGAGAAAACAAACGAAAAGGAAAAGTGCACTGCCAAGGTGTAAACATGTGAACCGAAAAGGGAAGAGAAACCGTAGCTTATTTTCAAGCGGTCCAGTCGAGGTGGAAGAGTGAAACTAGGTATCCCTCGGATTCGAGCGAGGACGCCAAGGGCTGCCACCTCTGACCGCTGCGGTCACGTAAGGGCATGAGCCAACTTAGAATTCCAAAAATGAGACAAACATCCCACTTCTTGTGGCGTAAGCCATCTGCTGTCCGCTCCGGACACTTACATCTCCGGGCAGGGGAGATAATGACAAACCCCCGTTCGACGGGTCCACGGGAGGCACTCTGCGGGCTCATCCCGGGTTGGCACGAAGCCAAACACACTTAGGATAGGGTGTACTGAACTGATAGCGGTGCCACACGCCAGCCTAGGGCTCCATTTCCTAAGAGTGTCAGTAGGAAGCCATCGAATCCTGGGGGTCTTCAAAAGGAAAGGTGGCCCAAAGCGTAAGAACGAGGTCGGCGATCAGGTCGAAGTGATGGCGTTCCGTGCATGTCTGCAGAAGGTCAAGCGCAACTCAGCAAATGTCAAAAATCAAGCAGGTACACAATGCGGCGTCCCGCATTGCTTCACGACCGATCTATCACTGTCTTCGTTGGGCAGTGAGTGATAGTGGTCCACTGCCCCCCTGCTCAAAAGAAAAAACAATCCAACGGGATTGCTGTGATTACAAGGGGCACACACACACACACCTGTCCGCGATCACGCTCGCCCGCACACACATGTGGCCTCTTCTTTGCGGCAGGCAACTTTGGCTCTGCGAGGTACTCCACTCCAATCTAGCGGCAAGTGTATCCCAAGGCACCCCAAAATGAACGCATCCCGCCCATCTTGCTGACTCACCCTTTCGATGCGAGTCATTTTGTTTCATTCAGCCTACATACAACACAACGAGTCAATCCGCATTCTCATCGGGTACGGACGACTACCTGTACGCATCCGCACACATCCTTTTGAAGAAAGACTGCACTGAACCACTATCACTATCGACAATGAGCCAAGGCTTGGCACCTCATCAGGGTCCGCTTCTTCAAGGAAAAGTCCTCCCTGTGCTTCGAACTCCTTCAAAACATTGTGTCAGCCCGAAAAGCACGCCCAAAACATGCGATAAATGACACCCTCGAGCAGCTGTTATGACACTTTCATCACACTTCACAAAACACACATTCCGTGATTAAGGAGCTTGCCTTCATCATGTCTAAGTCCAGCTCTACGGACTTCCAACCTGCTCTTGACTTCTTTCTTTGTTCGTGTGCAAGACTCGGACGGTTTCATTCGCCACATATAATTTCATTGTGCGCGTCTGCAAAATGGCCTTTTCTCCTGAAAGCAGGACTCTGTCCCTCCTGCCAAACACCAGCATGGCAAGTGTGCCACCATCATCAAACCGTTTTCTGAAAACAAAACTGCTGCGCTTGTCTCAAACCTGGGGCAAGCCATCAGCTGACGCCTTTGAAGCACCTGTCAAAGCAGCACCAGTTTTAATGTTTGGCTGTATCCCCATAGATTAAAAAGTCCCAGTTTGGTTGACAATGCCTGTGAATCGTATCTTAACATGTGCAATGACAAGAGAAACCAACACGATTCAAAACTGAGCTCCAAACGTCGTCTCTTTTTGGGCATGGCGACCAAAGAGGCGTTTCAAAAGGTGTTTCAAAAAATTGGTTGACTTTTGTTCGTGATTTAATGGCCAAAGGGAAAAACACATCAAAAAATACAAACAAATCCGCGCGCAGTGAGAAGGACTTTGGATTCAGCATGTCCACAGTTGGACGAGTCTGGCATTTCAACAGTCTAGTTTCAACCATCAGGTTCGTTTGATTGGAGAGCCTGAAAAACTTGCTAAACTGCCTCTCAAAGCTCAGAGTCTATTGCAATCATGTTTCTTGGGAGTTGCTTGGAAAATGTCATACTCTCCCATCCTTTTATTGGCTTGACTAAATCATCCGAGCTTGCCCAGGTGATGCAATAAACAAGGTTGCATCGGTTGCTTTGCGTGTCCCTATAGCAAGTTATATAAAAACCATGTGCAGAGTCGGTTCTAGATGTTTATGATTGCCATCTTGAGCTCGAAAGGCCTAGCCACTTAAGACATGTTCTTCCAAACACAAGTTGAAAAGCTACGGAAACACTGGCACCTTGTGTTGGCATCAATATGGCATCAGTCTTCCAGACCAGGCCACAATGGAGCAAACCTTTTTGCAAGGAATGTGGAGCAAAGCAGCTCCTCTCACTCCACCGGCTCCAACCATCGGTCAAATTCCTCATTCAGCCAATCACTGTACGGCCTGTGAAGAGTTTTAAAGTCTTGCCAGCAAGAGACTTCATCCGCTCGCTCAGGACTGGACCAGATTGTGATCTTCAAGTCAAGCTTTCCACTTTGCTCGAAATATGAGGGCAAGTCACATTTGGAAATAAAGCCTTCGAGCGGGGGCCACAAATAGCGGCCGGAGATTGAAAGTCGATGGTTACAACCTCCAGCCATTGGTTTCTTGATTACCTGCAAATCAACATTCTTAAAGGTTTTCTTGCCAGGCTCAGTGACCAAATCCACCACAACTTCACTGGCACGGATCTTTGGCGCCCGCTTTTGAATCGGACGTGTCGATTTCGTCTTGTTTATGGCCTGACACTTGGAAACAGCTGAAGCCTGTAAAGTTCCACAGGCGTCATAGCACATACAACTGCATGCGCTCTTTGCGAGCAAATCTTGGAATCGCTTCAGTCTGATGCTTGCAGTGGTCTTCCACTGGATCTTCACATGCAGCACTAGCCAATTTTTCCACAAGCCCTTCACCAGGGAATCCTTGACAACATCATGAATGGCCAAGGCGGTAAGGTCTTTCACACCCAATCTTTGCAAGTGTTCATCCTTCAATCCACCCAAAGCTCCAGGTGAGCAGAACTTGGTTTCATAGATATCCTGCAGGTTGAGCACCACTTGCGACAGAGAGCGTTTATCCTGTAAGTGTTCAGGCTGTTGTAAACGCGAATCTCGGATCTGAAGCCTGAGGAGTGACACGAAGAGGACCTTTTCCTCGGATGTGCCCAAGAAATGCCAAATGGATTATAGGAAATCGGTGATTCTGTTTTAGGAACCGTATGGGGAATTCAGCTGTGGAAATAAATCTGACAGAAGATTGAAAAATACGTCGACCTTTGATGCCAACTCTTTATATAAATATACATAATACAAACAGCCAGGTCATGCCAGATTTCCCAGTGTAGCCTGGTGCTGGTCCAATTGACCTTCCTTTCACCCTTCAGCGCTTGTAGGATCTCGGGCCAAGAGGAGACAAGGCCGGCCTCATGACTCACATTGGTCAAAAGCCAAAGCTCGCTCCACTGAAGTGCATCCTCGGCAGGTTTCAAGCCATCAAACTCGGAGCTCACCAACTCCTGAACAGCAAGTGGTGAGAGACTCCTTCTTCTTCATGTTGCTTTCTTCACTTATCTCAGTTGTTTGAAAGTAGCCCGGTTCTGGCCAACTAAGCATTGTGCGCTGGTCTGAATTGGACATCTATGTGCGGTATCTGCCACCTGCCACCTGTTGGATCTCTATGCCTTTCAAAGGGATCTTCTTCACCTGTGTGACACATCCAAGGATGAGCAAGAAGTAAGCAGCTTGGCCCTTGAATGAAAAAAGGCAAAATACCACCGATCTGAAGAGTGCAGGCACTCCCCCAAGTGTGAGCAACCAATGTTAGTCCACCTGGCACCAGTTGTGTTCCCTTTGTCATGTTTCGAGGAGCCCAGAAAGCCCAACAACAACAACAACAACAACAGCAAGAGCAAGAGCAAGAGCACGTACAAGTACAAGTACAAATGCAACACAAGCAAAAAAGGCTCCTTGAGCAAGATGATAAATAGTAGTTAAGTGCAACAAAATCATGAAAGGCGTTGAAAAACAGACATGAAAAGTGCGCCCCTCGAAACCCACTCCTGCCACATCTCTTCAAAATGATCAATGTTCTTCAAGTGATCTTTCTTTGCCAACAGCCGCAAAGGTGCAACTTTTTGTTCAGCGCCTTGCTGCGCCGCTGTCACGTCCTCCGAGTCAAAGAATCCCTTGCCACCCAGGGAGTCTGGATCCATGCACTTGAGATCCGCTGCGCAATACGCTGCCACATAGGGCAGCACATCGACACAGGAGCGAGTGTACATCGGCTCATCCAACATTATTTGACCATGTGACTTCAGGGCAGCAGCCCAAATCTTGTCCGAGAAGACAGGCAGTTTGTCCTTTCCCATGTCCTCCGAATCAACCCGATTGGCTGTTAAAGCACATTGAAGCTCCGTAAATCGTTCTGATTCACTGGCACTGTTATTCTCCAAAATGAATTTCATGTCTGCTTCACCGAGCTTGTCCAAACCCTTTTCCAAGCAGCTGCCAGTGGAAGAGCACCGGAGAGAGTTCATGAGTTCGTCGTACTTGTAGCCAAGGTCGATCGAACCAAAGGTTCCTTCAGCATTGTGCATCAAGGGCCACCATTTTTCACTCAAGGCCTTCTCCATAAGTCGCTGATAGGTTCGGGCTGTGCAGGCCATGAAAGGCTCTTCATGCGTGCAGCCATCCAAGTAGGGCTGCCGGTGCTGGTCCAGGGCCTGCAAACACCGATCGACACTGCCCAAATGTTCAAATCCCCTAGGCAAGGCCGACAAGCTGACTGCCGGAATCAACGCATAGAGTGCACCAGCAAAGTTCAGTAAGACAGCACTCGTGATAGCTGCAGCAATGTTTGGGAAAGACACCGACAAAGAAATCAACAACGTTGCAGTGCTTGTTTGGATTGCTTCACGGCAATCATGACTCTGAAGTATTCCTGGCATCTGCATTTCAGCCATCTGCTGGACTCTTTGAGTCTGCGAGATGAAGTCTATCTTCGCACGTTGAAGCAGTTCCTTTTCCTGCTGATCTGCTTCTGCAACATGTCTTTCCAGAAGGGAAAGATGATGTTCTGCCTCTTCGGGAGACTTGTCAGACAAGTGCTCTCTCAACGCCTTTTCAACCATCTTTTCATGATAGCCTTCTTTTTCGGTTTCCCAGCCTTTCTGAGTCTCACTCTCGTAGGTTTCTGCCAGTGAACCGGCCGATTCGTCAACAGGAAAGAACGAGTCAAAGCGTTCTTGCATCTGCTCCCGAACAAACTCCGGTGCATAGCCGTAGCCGAAAACGCTACGTTTCACATCCTTGAGCCATCCAATGACCTTCTGCACCGCTGCCTTGATCTTCTTCCACAAAGCTCGCACCTTGCCGAATGCAGCGCAAAGGGTGCATCGGCCGCACACGGCCATTTGTCGGAAAAAGGCGGCAGGAACACCGAGATAAGTAGCTCTCAAAGTCGTAGACTTTGTTTGATCTTGGCATTTCTGTTTGTCGCTGTCACTCAAATCCTCGGAGAAGTCACAATCTTCTTCCAAGGCGGCGTCCACGTCGCCCCCCGTCTCCCATGGGATCGACTTTTTTGGCGCACAATAATAACTGACACTGAATCCAGGTATGGGGACTGGTGGGAAAATTCCCCAAGAGATGGCAAGGCTACGATCAACATCTACCAACCCACAAGCGCGGCAACTCTGCGAATTGTTCGACTGTAGTTTGGTTCGTTCGAGTCGCCGGGCAAAAGCACTCCCCAAAATGATGGTCAGCAACAGCTTCAACGCGATCATCTCGAGAAGTTCCAAGCCGGTGATGAAATATGTATTGAGATTGGTCAAAGCAATGAATTTAGCGTGGGTCTGAGCCCAAGTGGCGACTGGGAACACAGAATCACCAAGTGCCGGAAAAACAGTGACACAATTGCAAAGCCAAATGAGTTGTTAGTCAGTCATTCATATGTTTTCTAATGACACCTCTCCTGCACTGAGCCTACCCACAAGGCCAGCATCTGGGTTCAATTAATTTGGGCCATCTGGGTGGAACTTCGGGAGCCTCGAGTGAAAAATTACAGTCCATTGCGTGATTGCCACAGTGCATCCGATTTCCGTGTCGGTTGACGGATTGATACACCACATTTTCACCGATCAACACATCGATGATCGTGAGCAAAACAGTTTTGCCTTTCCCTCTCCTACTTTCGTGTTTGCACCACACATTCATTTGCAGCGCCATTGTTTCCTTTTGGGTTGATTTTCGTGTGAGGAATGATGCCTGCTGAATCCACATTGGAACGGGTCCATTAAGGGCGCTTTGGGAACGTGCATCGCTCTTTATGCGTGAACCTATTTTTCCTCTCAGCCTCTCGGGGCGTGCGTTGAGGTCAGGTCTCGCATCGCTAGAGAAAAGAAGGAGGTAAATGAAGAAGTGAAACAGAAGGTGAAGCCAAGACCAAGTGAAGCTTAAAGTGACACATATGGCGGCCAGCTTTCAGTGCTTGAGTGGAACGTGGCTGAAAGTTTCATTGAAAACCCACTGACAGTCGAAATATGTTTGCTGCAACATCTTGGCAACCAGTTGAAACAGGAAGGAAAGCAAAACCACGGCCGATGTGGCCCGTGTCAACCCGATGCAGCCGCAGAATGTGCGTCAATGCTCGTTTGGTGTCTCATTTATGAATTCACAAGAAACTCCTCACAAAGCTCGGGCTTTCTTTTCACGCGGGGGATGTCACGGTCATTTCCCCCCTTTGGTTTCCGTGGCATCGCAAGCACTTCCTAACGAACTCCTTGAGGTCAGCGAACTGACTGGAAGCTAGTGAAGATCTGTCATGTTCAGTCAAAAGCAAAGCGTGTTCACACTGCCTAGAAGGAAAGTCGCTAATATTAGCTTCGGTCGGAACTCTTGCGAACCAGGCCTTAGTATTGCAAGCGGCTTCGATTTCAAGGTGATATTGTATTAGCGCTTCGGCCCATGGTCCCGTTCCACAAGCTCGAATGAGTGCAAAGCGAACACTGTCGTTGTCGCCAAACCACACGGTCAGGTTGTGTCGGAGCCTTTGTCTCCAGTAAGCGAATGCAAGAACGGCTGCGGCGAGTTCAAGCTCGTAGATGATCGTTTCTTTCGAGCTGGCGCCAAAAAGTTTGCATTCATCAGAGCTCAAAGCAATGCCAAACCATTCAACAACATTGGCCTGGTCATCCACAAGCACCGCCCCCAGCCCACCTGTCTTGGTGTCAGAAGCGTAAGCAGCATCAGTGTATACATACCACTGCGCCAGCTCTCCGTCGCTGACATGCATGGGTTGGTCACTTTCAAGGCGAGCTTTCATTGCGAGCAAAGCCAGTTTTGTGTCCGCCTCAAGCTCCTTGCGTCTCGAATAAGCATGCTCTATCAACTTCTTCAAGGTCAGTTTCCCCAGCCGCCCATGTATGAAGCTGTCGGCGAAGCCCAGCCTGCCCCGGAGCACCAAAGCTTCCTGCTTCGTCAGACTGCCTCTTTGCACAGCACCAGATATGGCTGCGACGAGATCTTGTTTTCGCTGTGTTGTGTTCGAGACAAGCATGAGGTGTTGTTCCGACTTGCTGAAGTCAAACTCAACCCCAAGCGCTTGGCACACGCTGGAAAAGGTAGTTGCCTTCTTCCCTTCTTTTGCATACTGCCACCCGGTCAGCAGGAAGAGCAGCTCCATGCTTTGGTCAGCGGAGACTGCACTGGCCGGTCGAGACAACATCACAAAATCATCATAGAAGTTGGTGTTGACCAGATAGAGCCCTCTTGCCGCCAACGAATGCAGCATCCGAGCCAGGCGGAGGAAGCAGTAAACTGAGTGCGTAGCCCCAAAGGGCAACGTGACCAGCTGGTAGATCTCTGCACAACCTTTGATGTGGTTGTACACGCTGAAGTAGGCGTACTTCAAGTGTTCTGCGTGTATGGGGACCTGCCGATAAGCACTTTTGAGGTCGAATGTCTTGCCAACCAATGTACTGTCACGACCCCTGTTCTTGCAGCTGCGAAAGTACTTCCGGACTGTTGCGCCCAGGGTGTCGATCATGTGGAGATCGATTTTGCAATGCGTCACACAGGAGTCGTTGACCCCACTGATGGAGAAGTCGTCGATCATTCTTGTCTTGTTCGACTGAGCGAGGGGAAACCTTCTCGAGATCACAGCACCTGCTGGCAGTTCATGGAGTTTATATGGGCCTCTGGCCCAGCCCTTTGCAAGCTCCTCTTGAGTCTCTGACAGCACGCGTTGATCCAGGTCAGCATCCCCAGATGAAGTCGTCATAGCAAGAACGGCCTGGTTCCTTCTGTTTGCTCCGTATTCAAGCTGCTCAACTGTCATCAAACATGGCTTGAACTGTTGCTCAAAAATTCCACACTTTTCAATTTCACCTGCCAAAGTTGCTCCCGTCCTCAAAAACTTTAGGGCATCGATGCTTTCCAGCATCTCTTGAGTCAAAAGCAACCTTTTGCCAGCAGTGTTTTTCTGAACATGGTCGGGTCTTTGAGCACGATCTAGCATTTCTTGCGCTTCCAGTTCACTTGCTCTTTTGAGCCATTGTTTGCACCAATCCATCCTATACTTCACGAGTTGCTGATCTGTCCACACCGTGTGTCTCTCGAGCGCAATGTCAAGATCTTCTGGAATGCCCATGTCTATCAAGGCAGGATGTCCCAGCTTGCAAGCTTTCTTGAGAAAATTTTCAGGTGTCCATGGCAGACCAAAAACAGCAGTGAAAGGAAAATGAGCCTCGCGCACCTCCAACACCTCAGAATCTTGGCTACCCCCCCTTGATCGGGATTCGGAGGAGTTGAAAAACCGGAGAAGACGTGCTTTGCTAGGAATTTCAAGAGGCAGCAAACTGGGCGAGGTCAAAGACAAAGGCCTATCTATCTTCGAAAGAACGGAAAAGGGCACATCCGAGGCTGACGCAACAAGGGCGGTTGCCACGGCATCAAACTCTGGCACCATAGGTGGAATCTTTTTGCGGAAAGGTTGGCCTCCGACAGAAATGCTCGCCTGTTGTGGGTGGAGCAGCGGATGTGAAGCGATGTCTTGAATGCTTTCTGGCAACAAATGAAGACCTAAGTCCTGAGCCACCTTCAACACTATCTGACTCACAGCAATACACAACTTTCTTGGGTATTGACTTTCTAAGCTTGTAGCCCACACTCTCTTTCCATCGGGACCGGTGGCAAACCGCCAAGGAGCGTGGTCATGTTTGTTGTCACACTCGATGGACAGCTCAGTGATGGAGGGAAAATTGGCGACAAAGCGCGTCCACTTAGCCCGAGAACCTCCGTACATGCATACCTGAAAATCTGCACAATAGATTTCAACGCTCCTCCAAAGTGAAATGAAGAAACTTGTAGACCAAAAATACGAATTCGAAGGGTTTTCCATGGTGACCAAAATTCCTTTTCGGGTGGCCTTCTGGAACAATTCACATGCAAAGTCAAACAACTGATTGGCGATCTGAACTCTGCGCAACTCACTTCCAGCGAGGTCTGGCAACCCGTCAGGATGTTCACGACTGCGCAAAGGTCGTGGGTCTGTAGGAAGCAAACGAATCTCCCGAGCCCGGGACGCCGTGCCGCAAACCGGTGCAAGGTGTATCCAAAGCAACATGTCAGAGTCCAGCCACTTGTCAAGAACAGACCTATCGACATCACGTGTCAGATCAAGTTTGATGACACTGGATCGGGCCCCGGGCTTTTGAACTTTGTCCACAGCCAGGCTGCTTTGCATACCATATTGCTTTGCAATGCTGCACAGGATTGCTGAGCCAGCAAAAACTTCTAACATCCAAACCTGCCCCACGTGAATGCTGGCCCAATTCCGTGGAGCGTGTATCTGCCTGAGTCACTTTGACCCATGCTCATGGAGAGCGTGGGCCTGCTGGCACCTGGGTTCGGCACAAACGTGGAGGCCTCGCCGGCATCGATCTCCGGGCTTCACGCCCTTCTCACTGCACCCTGCAGTCGTGTTGTATGCGAAACAAATTGGATCGCCGCTGGAATTCTTGCGCCATTTGCCATGGAGCTCCTTTGGCATTGCTGGTGAGCCTCTGGGGCCTTTACCAAAGCCTTTCTTACCCTTTCCTCCTTTGCCTTTCCCTCCTTTCTCATGCTGTGGCTGGCTGTATGGGCTTGCACGCCTGTTCCATGTGTCACCGGAGGCATTCGAAACACGAGCGACCGGGGCCAAATACAAAACAATGTAAGGATCACTTCGCAGGTCAAGCAAAGCCTTCCCAAAAGGGTAACTGCCGTCCTCAGCCTGCCTGATGCTTTGAAGGGAACTGGCCAACCTTGCCCACGCTGCTCTATCACATTGAATCAGTTGCGCAAGCGCAGGCTTGCTGTACCCCGGCGGCGGGTCTCGGTGGATGGCATCAAACAAGAACGAAGTCCACTCCATGTGTTGAGAATGACTCATGATTCGAGCAAATTGTAGAGCAATGCCTCTCCGCATCATTGCATTGCTGAATTTGATCTCGCTGTCGGTTGGACTGTGCAAGTTCTCTTGATGCTTCAACACAAGCGAGCCTTTCTCCAAGCTCAGTTCTCGACTCTGTTTCTGACCTTGAACTTCATGCGTCCTGCTCACACAGGACGCTGGCTCCAAATATGTCACAACGTTCTTTTCATACAAAGCACAAGCTTTGTCAAGCACTAAGTGAGCAGGTTCGAACTCACCCTGAATGTTGATGCCCATGAGCGCTGCCTTAATGCTATTCATGCGTGCATTCCTCTCTGCGAAAGCGATTTTGCGGGGCACGCTGTCATCTGTCTGCTCCAAATTCTGTCTCAGGCTGGCCACCAAATAAGTCTGGCCTTCGAATGCTATTCTCTTGATGGTTGTTGTCTCAAGCAAACTAGGTGGTCTTCCTAAGGCACCTTGCAAAAAGGCACTCACCTCATCATTCGAAAGGGGGGTGTTCGGTTGGCCCACCGCAAACGCCAGCCTCGAGAGTGTGTCAACTCCCGCACCTTTTATGGCGTCAATGGCCCCTTGGCCAATGCCCCCTTCCAGCAGTCTAGCCCCAAAATGGGCAGTACTGTCGACCACCGTCGTCATGCTGCCGGCGCTTTCGAACTAAAGAGAAATTGTATGTAAAAGCATGAAAAGTGAGTAAACGTGTTTCCACACAGCAGATTTCACAGCACGATGGTAGCAAGTGTAAAGAGTCGTTTGGCGTTTGTTTAAAGTGCATAGCTGAAACACAAGTGTCCCTGAACCAATCTATTAGATTACTTACTCATGGTCTTGTCCGGCTCTCTTTCTGCTCCTTTGAGCCAACATGCACTCCGCATGAGTAGTTGACTCTTTGTCAAAGCAGCTTTCTGCTAAATTGCCACTTAGGCACAAAACATTGTTCTTTCTTTGCCACTTAAGCACAAGTTGTCTGCACTTCATAGGCACTTCGCCTCCTTTGTCTCGCTCACTTTGAGTCTCTCCCCTCTAGGGAAGTCAGGCGTCCACTTCGGACCTTCAAAGGATGTTTATCCCTCATCTAACAAAGCACTTTGTGCTCGTGTTGAGCCCTACCCGGGCAGAGCAGATCACACCTCTTCCATCAGTATCTTTGCAAGCTAGGTTCACTCCAAACAAGCCAAAACAACGGATCAAACAGTTCCTGCAGTTTCACGATTTCCGAAAAAGGGGACGTTTAAGGGGAGTCAGCTTCAGTCGAACAACATGCAACTAACCACGTTTCTTCTTCGCCTCACGGACTCGTTCAAGAGCTGAGTCCAAGGCTGCGACAGCATCTGCCCGAGTTCGAATACGGTCGGCGTCCTTTGGAAAACAGTGCAGGCATTTCGGAAACTTAAAATTCATGACACGCCCTAAGTCGCGGTAGTTTGCGTTCAGTTTTTGTTTGCACTTAGTTTGAGAAGCTTCGGCCAACGCACAGTGCACTCGCTGGCTCTTGGAGTGCTTGTAGTACTGCAGCCCTGGAGGAACAAATTCCTCGTAAAGTGCTTTTTTCCCTGCAGCACAATGCAAAGGTGTGTCAACGCTTGAAGAACTGGTATCACTGCTGCTATCGCTTCCAGTCGAGCTATCAATTTCGATCAAGCCTCTTCCTACCAAGTCACTTGAAAGTAATGTGAGTTCCTCGGCAGCTTCGATCAAACCAGTGGCGTTCTCCAGCTCCTCTTTTGCGCTGATTGCATCCTCTTGCATGTTGCAGGACTCCAGAGCTTGGTCAACTGGATCAGTGGTTTGCATTCTAGGAGGGAGTACAGGTGTAGTCGCTTGCACTCCATGCACCCCAACCTGGGGTCCCGGCGTCCTAGGAGCCGGTGTCACCGAAGCCACCTGTCCTTGATCCGCAATCTCCTCAAAGCCCATTCCAATTCGAATCAGGCGCAGCAGCATCTGAAGCTTTCGGATGGGCCTGACCTGCAGTGATCGGGAATAAACAACATCGGACCCTGTCACCGCTCCACAGTGATGGCCCAGCACAGCTCTGACCTCTTTGTCGAGCCCAGCACGAGCGCACCACCCAAGCACGGTGGCCTTCATGGAGTGAGCCCTGAAAGTGTCAGAGTTGCTTGTACCTTTCAACAACTGCCTCAGCCACTTCGACATCTCGGGAGTCGTGAGAGGACGAGCACAAAAACCACCCCCAATTTTGGGGGCCGGCAGTAAAGGACCCAAAGGGACTTTTTGTATGTCCAATCCAGCCTGAGCATAGAGGGTCAGAAAAGTCTCAATCCAATTGTCATTTGTAATCCCATCCCAGGGAACCACCACAGGCAGGAACTGATCCAAGCGATCTCCTATACTGGAAGTCTTGTGCTCGCGTGTGTAAAGAACCAAGCATCCATTGCGCCTTGACTCAACCTCCACATGGTCAATGTACCTCACATCGCTCCAACGAGCCCTGCCGTACACGCAAATGAGCATGCACCCGGCTCCAATCCTGTCGTATATGCTCGCTCCACTCTGCAACACTGCACGCAAACGGTGTATGTGTTCGACTTCCATAGCAGGAGCTTGTTTCAACGGGCCCTTCTCTCGCTTTTCTAATGCTGCTAGACCCAATAACCGTTTCGATTCGAGGACCTCCGAGGCACCTGCCAGATCAATCGTGAACTTGCAGAACCTCACAGTCTCAAGGAAAGTAGCAGGCGCAGTAAAGCCCTTGCCTCCAGCCAATCTGGATTCCTTCAAGAACTTGAAGAAGTCCCAGACGTCAGGTTCACGCAAAGGGAATACATTCACACCATCAACAGCAGTTCCATAGAAAGATCTGTGCCAAACAATGTACCGCTTCAGAACACTTGCTCTCTTCAAAAGGGTTGAGTGGCTCTTGGTGCCAAACGATGCCTTGAGGGTCTCCTCAGCGTCTCTACCTGACGGATCACTGCGAAGGTCCTGACAGACTTGAGTTCCTACGGAAGAAGCCTCCCAGTCAATTGCAATGATGTCCATCCATTTTGAGCACGCCAAATCTGTTTGCAACTTCTTCTGTTCAATGTAGTCTAAATCTCTTAGATCACTTACAGCATGGAGGTATGCAGCATCAATGCATTCACCTATTTCACCTCCAAGACTCTGTATCGGGTCCAGCTGCTCTGCAATCTCAGGTGTCTCAAAAGCTACTCCGTGGATCTTTGGAAAACTGAGCGCCGAGCTTTCGACAAATAGCCCTTGCATTGAGGAATTCTCCCAAGGCAATTTCAAGGAGGGGTCCACGTGTTTGTACTGCTCGTAAAACGAAGTAACAGTTAGGTTCCAGTCATATTTGTCAACTTCAATCTCATTTGTCCCTGAGTTGCTCGCTCCTGCATCAAAATCTGGGCCTGACCCAGACGCAGCTTCTGCATCAGGTTCTCCAAGCTCAAGCCATGGTTCCTGAGGAAACGGTCCTGAAAATCCGAGAGAGTCACCTGGCAGAAATTCATGAAGACGAGAAACATCCTCTGCAAATGAAAAACTGTCTTCAGGCAAAAGTGGAATCAATTCTGGCAAATCTTCAAATCCTCTATCGTCCTCATCTTCAGACAACAGATTTTCCACATCCTCATAATCAACCATGGCTCATACGCGGACCTACCCCCCTGCTCCTTTTTGAAGCTCCAGCTTTACTTTGTAAAGCAAGCCCTCCGCACCCTCCCTTCTTGAACACGTAAATCGCGGTCGAAAGGATGAGACACCCGGAAACTAGGTTTCCTGAAACACGCTATGACCACCCGATTACCTTCGGCAAGTCTAGGTCAACAACCATGCAAGTCCACACAAGCTCGATGTCGAGCAAGAGACCAAGGTGTTACGAGCCCCGTTGTTGTCTGTAAAGAAAGCCACGGGACATTGTCAGATGTCGTTCTGCCCAATCACTGGTGCACTGAGGATGGCAACAGTGCACTTCACATTCAAATATTGTGGCTTTGCGTCTGAATCCTTTGGGGATGAGTTTAAAGCTGAACACATCAAAATGGTTCCAAGATTGACTCTCTGCGAAAATTGTTTGTTTCGGCAAAAATCACAGAAAGTCTTCCTTTGCAGAACATGAGCACCATCAGACTCCTCGGCCAAAAAGTTGCGCACGCTGCGACTTGGTTTTGTGAAAACACACGGACGGCACAGCAGACCTTTTCACAGTCCCGCTCTTGAGCCAAAAGCACGGTAGTCAGCTTTGGGCAAGCGTCTCACGTAGCCAAAAAGAAACAAACGTCTCTGAGTCTCTGACTCTGTGGCTAAGCAGTCAAAAGATCAAGAGAGCTTCTCAAAGCATCTCCAAACTGAAGGAAACAACTACGAAGTCTTCCAAGACCACTTCAAACAATCAAGATGCTACACATAGCAATCACAAACATTCTCCTAGAAATGGTTGAAGCTGTAACCCTTCCAATCACCAAGAAAGGACCCCAGAACACAGAGGGGCACCACTCCACCCTACAGCTTCACACCCCTTCTTGGGTCACTTCTTGCACTACCTCCACGGCTACCTACCTCTTCTGTTTTCTTTCTTTTTCTCTCATTCGCTTTTAACTAAGCTCATTAACTGAGGTTTCAGATGGTCATCAACAACAACGCAACAAGCTTCAAGCCAGTTTCAAGCAACACGGCAAGCAACAAGCATTTTCAAGGATCTCTCAGAACATCAACGGCAGCAACAGGAGTGCTTGGATTGGTCATTAGAAAATCACCATTTTCGCGACGCCACTTTAGCTCTGGGAAAGAAGATCTGTTCATGATGCGCTGTGAAAGGCAAAGCCTCCGATTGAATTCTACAGCAACTGACAATGTCATTCAGACAGGCCGTTAAACTCACCAAACAAAGTGTGAAAGTGTGTGAGGTTGCGAGGTGTGGGCAAATGCAGCAGCTGCGAGGCTTTGGTTCAGCAAAAATCATTTTGCAGAACATGAGCACCATCAGACTCCTCGAATGGTATCCACCGGTCCACCACGGGGCAATCCATGTTCAACCGCAGCAATGGATCTCGAGGCCCCATTTACCTTTTCCATGGCCCGTAGGGTGAAACATGTCACGCTTGCGACCGCGTTGTTGCTTCTTTTGTTTGCTGCCCGAGTAGACCGAAGTCTTACTGCTATAAAGTTTTTGGTGAAGAAGAGGAACAAAAGAAAAGTAAAGGAGTTCTAAAGCATCAAGTCAAGAATGAATTGAGTTATGAGAAGTATGAAGAAACACGAAATGGACGACTGAAAGAAGTTGTATCATTCAAGTAGTGTAAGAAGTAAAAACCATCAAATATACGGCATAAATCAAACAAAATATGCACTGTCCCCATACGATAACAAACGTTACTGGCAAACTGAACATGAAAGCCTACCCTATGGACACTATTTGATACATGGTTTAAAGATATGATAACAGATAAGTTGCTCTTCCCTGGAAGTTCAACACAACGTTCAATCAACTCGTCAACCCGTCGATGCGACGTATCGATGGCGGGCAACGAACCTTAGTTTTTCCAGTCTTGAGCCAAATCAGGTTGGCGTCCAGTGACACAGTGCAACGGCAAAGCCGATTACCGATGATGCAAGTCTTTACATGACAATTCCAGTCTTGGATAAGTGATCCTAGACATCAACTATACATGACGTGTCATCTATACACAAGTGTGCACCTCACTCAAAGCTCAGTTCTTCTTGAGGGCGTTTCTAGCTGAGGGATTTCTTCTCCCCCCTCTGACTCCTGAGCTGCTCGACGGCTTGGGATCAGTTCTGAATCCCGGGCTATCCAGCTGGTTCGGAAAGGTTCTGTGGCACACTGTACGGAGGTATTCTCTTCGGCTTGTGTTTCTGCCGTTTCTTGTACCCTCGCTGGGTAGGGCCTGCCGTGCCCTGAGGTCCTGTCGCTACGTCTGTCGTTGGTGTATCTGGCTGCAATGCCATCTGTTTGTCCAGCTTTAGGCCAGTGCCTGAGGTGTGTTTGATGGTGTATCCATCAAGGTGCACTCCAAGGTTTTGGAGGGTTTTGGGCCATAGTGCAGGCTCCACTGCTTTCGTGAAAGCATCGGCTTTCTGGTCGCTTGTTCCAACAAGGCTCAGTTCCACGTCATCGCGATCCAACTGCTCCTTCACTGAAGCCAAACTCACGCGATGTACGCGTTTGAGATGCCTCAACTTCTTGGAGTATCCAGCAGTCACGACCTTCGCGCATGCAGTGTTGTCTTCGCGAAGCCTCAACAACACAGGACGCCCAAGCATTGCGGAATACAACTCGACCAATGGCAAACCCTCTTCAAAGAGCACATACGACAATGCGACAGTCTCCGCCTCCGTCGTGCTTCGACAAGTAGCCGTCTGTTTCTTCGACAGCCATGCCAAAGGAAACGATGTCCGCGGGCCAGACAACTGTAGCCATCCGCCAGTGGTACTGTGGGTGTGTTCATCGTCTCCGCAGTAGTCTGCGTCTGCGAAAAGTTCAACAAACACATGTTCCGGCGCATCACGCACATGCCCAAGCAACATAGCGTTCTTGGTGCACTCGAGGTAGCACATGGCACGGTACAGGTACGCATCACAAGCTTGCGTCCAGGACTGTACCATGGTTGCCAACCAAGTCACAACTCTCAGCAGGTCGGGACGAGCAAGGCGTGCCAACCACATCAGCCTCATCAGAATGCTGCTGGCTGAAGATGCCAGAGCACCACGCTCTTCTGCTCCAACGAACCCCTTGCTGAGAAACGGCGATGCGACGACTTTCATCTTTGGGCTGTTTGCAACCCTCAGGTATTCTTGAACAGTAGCCTCAGCGTAAGCACGCATGTCAAAGCCAAAGAACTCTGTGTTGTCAACCTCGACAGTGGAGTGGTGTCGACCAAGGAAGCGACCCAACGGTCCAATGTCATCAATCAACACCTTTTCACCCAACGCCTCCCAGAAAGGCTCGTGCCACTGACTTGGTCCTGAGAGAATCAAGTCGTCCACGTAGACAACCAATGCCAATCCTCCGAAGGTGGGGATGGTGAAGGTGGATGCAAACTCTTCAACCTTGACTGCTCCTAAGAGACACAACTGTTCTTCAAGGAACTGTTGCCAATGGGCCCCAGCTTCTGGGTGTCCATATAGCGATTTGCGCAATCTAATGATTGGTCTTTTGAAGCGAGGGTAGCCGCTTGGGGTGAACCAAGACTCAGGCCACAACTCTCTTGGGAGACGGATGTATGTGGCAGCCAAACTCTTCAACTCCGATTGAAGATACGCCTTGACGGCGTCTGCCGACGACAACTTGCGTCCCTCAAAAAAAACAAAAGAGATCACGCTATTGGCTGCAACTATCGACGCAGGAGACGCAGCTAACGTCTGGTAAAGTGCTAGCTTTCCTTCAGCCGTCTTTGCAGAATCACCACGATAGCACACGCGACCTTTCAGAGCACGAAGCTCTGGAGCCAACTCAACGTGCTTCTCGCTGCAAATAGCAAGCAAGTCTGCAATGTGAATCGTCTCTCCACTCTGCAATGCAGCCTCCTTCACGCGGAACTCCTCATCAACCGACTCAAGCTCCCATGTTCCCATGGAACCAACACCATCGAACTCCTTACGGATCGCCTGCAGTGCATCAGGTCGGGACAACACTTCGTTCCGGGTGAGCTGTCTCGTCACCAGGGCATACACCCCAGCCGCGACGTCTTCCGGTGGGACGTACCCTTCGGGAAGCTCATCAGGAGAGTACTCGGGACCTTCGGTGGTCTCCGGCTCAACCCAATGTTCCTTCTCTGCTGCTCCTGTGGAAGAGGAAGAAGAAGTTTTCTCTGAACTCTTAGGCATTGGAAGCGGTCCAGGTGTCTTTGGTGCTCCGACATCTGGCGCCGGTGTAGGGGGCGCTGCAGCTTCTCTAGGGAGATGGCATCAAATCGCTCGCGACATGCCTTGTTGTGGCGGTAGTGACCACCATCACATCCAGGGCAACCCTTCGTAAAACCATGCTCCAACAAACGTGAAAAAGTAATGTATGCATGACGTGGGGGTGCAACTGGGGTATCTTCCGGAAAAGCATCAATGTCAATGTCATATGGGAGCACGCCCGACTCAAGAGATCTGTCATAGATCTTCTTCTTCACCTCAACATCAGGGTCAGACATCTCCTTCAACGCCTTCATTGCCGCGTTGGACAAAGGAAACTCAATGTATTCAACAGGAGGGAAAAACACCTCCTTCTCACGCAAGTCCTTGGGACTCCAATGCAAATGCGCTCTTGCGCGGACAGCTTCATAGTCAACAACTTGTACGACATTGCGGTATCGCAAGCCTGAGTCAATACGCCATCCAGCAAACAAGCCTGGTCTTGTAGTTGGAGCGGCCATTCCATCGCTCTTGGCCCTGTAGAAAACAAGTGCACCAAGAGGGTACTTCACTCCAAGGAAGGGCTCACCTGTGCAAACCTCCCAACGGGTCTTGCCAGTCTTGAGCTCCTCAATCTCCGTCCCACGCTCATGCTTGCGAATCACACAAGGCGACCAAAAGGCACGAGCTTTTGCAGTGTAAACAACGGAGATCGGCCACATCTTCTTGCTGAAGCCGGCCTGGAGATGTGCTGGTCTGCACAACTCTTTCAAGGTCCTCACCTCACGTTCGACGTGGGCCGCGTGAGGCCAATCCCTGGGGATGCTCGGGGATATTGTCCAGCACAGCCTGGATGCCGCTCCGGTCAACTCACCGGCTGCATCTGATTTAAAAATGACACCGGTATCACCGTTCAACCTATGGCCACCGAAGTGTTTCAATGAGTTGTAACAGGATTCTTCTGACCTGTCTCTGGCCGGATAGGCCATGCTCAGACCGGAGAAGAGATCAATGATCACCAGAGCCACCTTCTCCCCAGCGTTGCTCACGCTCTCTTCCGACGGAAACATGTGGTCGGCTTCGAGCACACGGCCAAAAGCAGCCGAGCGCTCATACGCTTCATCACTAGGCTCAGGTCGAACTCCGTGGGCATATCTTTTCAACATCCGACCACGCACACAATGCTCACAAAAAGGATTCTTCTTCGCGTGGGTCGTGATGTGGTCTAGGCTCTTTGCCTCACGCTTCAACCTCTCATCTCTCGACTCTGCAAATTCTGCTTCGTCATCCGCAGGAGCAAGGTCATCTTCAAGCTCGGCGGGAGTTGCAAAGGTATCAACGGTTTCAATGACCAACTGTCCACCGTAGACCTGTTCCTTTGGCTCCTTCTCGACATGCTCCTGTGCAACCACGCACACAGCTGCCTCACAAACGGGCATGGCGGGCACCTCCTTGAAAACAAGGTCAGGAAACAAAGAAGAGAAGACAATCTCACACATGATCTCTGGGTATCTTGCAGTCGTGCTAGTATTGGATCCTGTGATAGGTGCATGTTTGAAATCAGTACCATGCTTGCAGCGACACTCGTTCAAGTTCTTCGCGAGGTTCTCGTTAGTTGTTGCCACTCGCCACTTCTTGAGGAACGGTGTGCCCTGCCAATCAACAAGTCCAACTGCACAACCATCAAAATTCACCACTGTCATGCCAATGTCTCGAATGAGCTGGCACAATGCAGCCTGCTTCCAACCCAATGCATGTCTGGGCCATTCAAAATGAACATCTCCACCATGCTCAACAACACATTTAGCAAGCTCGCAAAAGCGATCAAGCAGCTTCAACGACAAGTCTCTCGACTTGGCCAACTTCTTTCTGAACTCTGCCCCATAGCGGTGTGCATTGAGGTATTGCCATTGGCTCCACGGGCCACAAGGAAGGCTAGCCCACAAATCAATACCTGGATGTTCACGAATGAAATTCTTCAGGTGTGACGTGGTACTCTCATATTCTAAATTGTTCACCTCCTTGGTGCAACGGGTGACCTTGACGTTCAACCTCTCACCAACAACACCTAGGTTCGAGTCCGGCTCGGTGCACAACTCAATGAGGATGCCACGGCCCTTGAGGCCAGTCTGCCTTGAACGCTGTTTCACAGTGCTCGCAGTCAAACAGGTTGGGTCAGTCTGCATTTGTGGTTGTTTAAAACTCTCGAGCTCCTTCATCACCTCGACGGCCAGTGCCTCAAAGCGTTTTGCTATCTTGCCTTTATTGGCTTGGGCCTGCGCGGTGTAGAACTCAACCATGTCACGCATCATCACAACCATAGACAACTCACCACGCGGAAGCTTCTTCTGCCCCTTCTCAACAAGACGGGTCTTCTTCATGGCCTCCCACTTGCGGCGTTTGTTGTCTTTGCGATGCTGCCTCCTTCTATGCTCTTTGTTTGTTTCTGTCACAACCAAACCTTCAACCGGCACCTCACACGCGCTAGAAGCTGCGATTTCCTGGTCTCCAACTCTCAAGCCTGCATCCTCCTCCGGGTAGGTGGAACAAACACAAGCAGGAAGCCGCTCAAGGCAGTCTCCGCAAAAGCACGACTCAGGACATTCAGCAACAACAGCGGGCTGGTACAGCTTCTTGTTGTGGTTGAAGTTCAGTCCTTGTTGCGGCCCCCCCTGACGCGCGCAACGAGAAGATGGGCACATCATTCTGAACCCTTCTCGCATACCAGCGATGTTCTGTGGGACACCATACCCTGCACTTCTTATGATCAAGAGCAATGAACGGAACTTTGCCATGCTCCCAAACAAAGGTGCGGCCTTTGCTGACCTGTTTGCCAATTGACATGGCCAACGGACAGTTCTTCAACAAGTGGAGGTTCAAATCACCCACGCTCTTGGCATAGATGCGAAGCGCCTCCGAGGAAGTTTGGGGTCCTCCTCCCGTGGAAAACCTCACAGGGTTATCCAAACACTTCAACCAAGGCTCCAACATCTCACGGTCAAAACCCTGATCGGCAAGCGCCTTCAACGACCCAATGTCATGTGCAGCGCCCGTATCACCAATAAATTCAAGCGACAAGTTGCGGAAGTCCTCAACAGTTGGATGCAACATACCTGCAGCTTGCTCAACACCAATGCACGGGTTCTCGACGATGGAGTTGACAACGGACGCAAGGATGGGGATGCTGACCTTGAGGAAGACGTTCAACGCCGGGAGCGCCTTTCGAGCAAACTCACAAAAGCTCTTCCAAATGTCCATGACCTCCTCCGCGTTGACCTCAGTGATGGTCACAGTGCATGCGGCTGCAGCAGCTGCCGCTGATGGTATAGAGGATGATGAAGCACCATCCTTGCCCTTCTTTCCCTTTCCTTTGCTATCCTTACCCTTGCCCTTGCCGTCCTTGCCTTTGGAACCCTTGTCACCTTGGCCTTCCTGAGACTTCATGTACGCCTTCTTGGCCGCGTCACTGCCAGCATCACCGACATGTTCGTTTCTGCAATGCGATCCAAAGCGACACAACCCAGCAGCATGCATAGCACACGGCGTTCTCTTTCCTTTGCCCTTTCCACCCTTCGCATCAGCGGGAAGTGCTGATGCGTCCGACTCCTTTGAAGTCTTTGGAGTCTTAGGTGGCTTGGGAGCCTT
>CAXAMN010027572.1:0-47412 GCA_963970005.1 Durusdinium trenchii
GCTTCCATCCAGGATGCCATTCTCGCAGGCATCTGCAAGCTTAGAGCGTGTGGGATGGGGGGATAGTGCACTGCCGTGCATTGTCCTTCGCAGGCACGGGCAATAATGCAGGGGTTGTTGCTAGCATTGTCCACATTGTGCTCATACCTCTTACCTTCTTCAGAGTTACATCATGGAAGCCAAGTGCAATGCATTGTGCGGCCACCTTGTGCACTGCCTGGACAGGGAAGTTGATGTGGACATGGTCAACAGGAAGTTCTGCCTTGCCCAGGCATAGGCCACGCGCAAATGACATGACAACTGTTTGCATGAGAGCCAAGGAGTTGCACGTGGGCTCCAACACGGGGGTAGCACCATCCTTTTTGCTTTAATTGCTTTTTGACCCCCGACTTCTTCTGTTTTCGCCTTGCAACTCTCAGCACAGAAAGACAACAGGCCTTTTTTTTTTTGCGCGAGTCGAGGCGCTATGTGTGCAGGTTCTGCACAAGTCACCTTGTTCAAGTGAAGAGAGAGTTACGCAATCAAAAGAAAGAACAAAACACCCAAAAACACAACAGAACACAACCAAACCCCCAAAAGCGGAAGCAACCTGTTGCGCAACTCGTGTGGCCATGGAGGCCGTATGAGGAGGCAGGGGCAATGAATTCCACAAAACTCTCAGCAGTTCTTGTCCCTCAACAACTTTGTCACTGCTTTGTTGCTGCGTGCGTTGATCAAGGCAGGCCAGGAGATTTTGTCCAAAGTGACGGGCAGCATTCTGAGGCCTCCCTCAGTGGGTAGGGGCACTGACAAGTTGATAATCTGACAAGTTGACAAGCCATGTCATTGCAATGCGCTTGAAGGACATCAGTGTATCATGCAAGCGATGACCGACAGTGCTGCGCACAATGACCAGGGGCTCAAGGTTTGACATGCTGTGGCAATTTGGGGAAGACCACTGCACTTGCGATCGGAATCTCCAAAATACCGAAAGGTAAGGAACAGTGTGGTTGCCACCATGCAATGATAACCATCATGAGCCGCTAGACAGCAGCATGTCCCGCCCCTCCCCCCTTTTTTTTTGCACGGGTACGGGCGCTATGTGTGCCGAGAGGCACAAGTCACCTTGATTGAATTCGATGAGATAGCTGAGAAGATACGAGCCGGGAGAAACAAAACTGTCCCGCCCCTCCCCCCAAGGGGGGAGGAGGCAAAAGAGAGAGAGTGTCAATCCCGCACCGACTCTAAAACGGCTTAGCAACGGAAGTAGAGCGAGGGACACTCCTGCTTGGCAGCGAAAGTGGGCATCATTTCTCTCAGTGACACAGCATCAAGCGCATGGCATCTTTCCTCCGTAGTGGCCAGGCCAGATCGGCCAGTACGTGCACAGCCCCATGAACTACTCGAAAACAGGTGAGACAGGGTGAAACGCCGTTTTCCTATATCTGTACACTATACCCATCCAGCGCCGCTGCGCGGGTAGCAGCCTGGGCACTACCTAGCTAGCAAATTTGGAGAGCAAAGCGTAATGGCACTCTCAGGACCAACACACGGGTGCTAGTCTGAAAGGCTAGCATTGAGGTGTTGGACAGTATATGCTTGCTTAATCTGCCTATCGAGCTTGCACTGTTGAGCAGCTTTAGTGCCGGACAGGTGCCACAGCTAGTGGCCGAGTTGTCCTATTGGTTCTGTGGTTGTCTTGGTCCTGGTCACTGGCACATTCCCAGAAGGTGTGCAAAAGAATTGCTTGGATGGGCATCTATCTCGTTAGGGTACTCTAGAGAGGTGGCCGCTGATATGGACAGGGCCAGCACGCGGGTGCCAGCTGAAAGGCTCGGCAGCACGCAGTTCTAGACACTTACCACTAATTGAGGACTGCATAGGAGTCATCTGCCCATTTGTCCTCATCTTTCCGATTAAGTGGCAACAAGCGAATCCACTTTGGCATGTCAAGATTGTCACATTTGAGAAACGCATCAGCCCTGGAGTATGTTCCCCTCCAGGAGAGTTTCGGTGGGTTTTTGTGTGCAGCATGTGGATTTGGAACCTCTTGTCGTGTCGACGGAACTGTAGTGGAAGGACGTGTCCGAGAGTAGTCGTTGAGGTCCGACTAGGTTCGGAGGTGTAGGAGGACTGTTTCTTGTCGATTTAGGAGCCTTCTTTTCCGTGGTGCAGTGTTTTTGAGTTTTGCTGAATTTGATGTGTGCATGAAACTTGGAATCTGGATGGCAAGCATTCACTGTGGAATCCAGTTTGCTTACCCGAACTTCCGGATAGTTACCTCTTTCCTAAGGATGTTTTCTTTTTGCTGCACTGCTTTTTCCTTTTACTGGACAAAGCCGGACTGTTGGAATACCCGCCGCCGCTTTTGTTTAAGCTGGCAGCTGAAGGAAGCACACTGGAAGCGTGGAACCAGGCGAGAAGTTCTGTTTTTGTGCGTTTGAACACTTAAAGACTGTTGAAGTCAGCTGCAGTGAGGAGTAGGTAACTATAAGTAGCTGAATCAGGGGTTTTTGAGTGAGGGTTGAGAGAAGCAGTTTGTGTTTTGTGCCTGTAAGCGAAGGGTTGTGATGCCAGAAGCTGCAGGGTTTTAGGAAGCAGCTGTCCAAGAAGGTTAAACACTCTTTTTCTTGTTGAGGGATTGTAACGTGTTCAAGGGTGCTAGAAGGAAGTGGGACTGGAGGTACTTCAGAAGATGAATCTGAGTAGGGCAGAAGCAGGGGAGAACCTTTTGAAGGATCTTTCTTTTGACACTTCAAAGGGTGAAGCAGAGCGCTGGCACCGCAGCGCAAATGCAACCCTTGAAAAGATCCATCAGTTGCAGTCTGACATTGCATTCAGCAGTTCAAAGGAACACATCCTGACCAGGAGCTTGACAGCGTCCTTCTTCAGAGAGGTGTGAATGAAGGAAATTCCATTGCCGAGCGCCGCATTTTGTTGCAAGCTGCCAACCTGAGGTATGCTTGTCTGCGTGACGGTGGTGTCTTCTGGTCGTGGGTTTACTTCGAGCAGCTCGTGAACCCAGAAGGAGAAATGGGGAGTTTGGCCGAAATTCCCTGGTCAAGCGGCGAGGGCTCATCTCGAGAGCGGGACGCTCTCCAGGATATTCTACGCTGGAGCGTAGGACGATTTGCCAAGCTCACGGATGTGGTGGGTGAATTGTCCAACTATTTGTCCACAGTGAGCGAATCGGAAGCAGCAGGAAAGCAGAGGGTTGAAGAGATGATTAAGAAGCTGCTGGAAATGTCCAATGCAGTGGTTGGGCTTGGTGCTTCCCATAGCTTTGTGGCAGATGAGACGGCCCGCAACCAGAAGGCCGAATTGAAGCATTTGGAGAACCTGGTTTGGCGGGGTAGCGGGTCAGGAAAAATCGTGAACACGTCATTGAAGGAGTTAGTGACTGGAGTGGGACGTGTATTGGGCCAGATAGATGGTCAATTGTCCCGCAACACCAAGACCATGGAGGAGAACGGCAAGCATTTGGCCGCGGTGGTGGAAAATCTTGTGGAGATCAAGACCGGGATACAGGCCCTAGTTCAGAAGGCTACCTTCAGTGGCAGTGGAGGAACTCCAACAACTCCAACGACTCCAGTGCCTCCAGTGAATCCGGTGAAGCAGATGTTTCCTCCACCCCCTCCACATCTTGGACCAACTCCTCCAGTGGCACCAGTACGGCCAAACAATATGCCTATATTCCGCCCCTTGCCACTTTGGGAACAGGGTATGTTCAACCACCAGTCTTGACTGGATCAGCGCCATCGAGTGGACCACCAGCTCTAGGAGGAGCAAGTGGGTCAGGTCTTCCAGCATCAGTTGGCAGCATTGGGCCTCAAGGTGAAAAGATCTACAACAGGATGCGCACTGAGAGTGGGGCATACGTCTTGGTTGAGGTAGAGGGCCCTGAGATCTAAAAGATCTGTGGCTGTGTGGAAAGCTGGGATGGTAAGCTTCTAAGCATATCCACTAGCGTGTACTGAGACCAGCGATCATCTTGAAAAGAGGGTTTCAGCAAGGGTTCAATCGTGCTTCAACTTGTGTCTGTTGAGCTTGAAGTGAGTGTTAGGTTTGCAAGGGTTTGACTGCGCTTCAACTCTGTCTTGTGAACTTGAGGAGATTTTTGTTGAGTTGATGAGGGTTGGACTCGACTTCAGTGAGCTCAGTTTCAGTTTGCTTCATGTGTGTCTTGTGGATCAAGCTGTGATTGCACGAGGGTTGAACTTTGCTGAATGCACCAGGGTTGGAAAGCCGAGAACGCCAGATACCAAGAGGGATTGCTGCGTGACCACGAGAAACAGTAAGAAGGGTTGAGAGCTAGACTCATTTTCTTCCTGTCTTGCAGATTTGATTGGTTGCAGTTGAAGGTAAGTAAAAGGGTTTTGAACTCACGATGTGCTTCTCAAACAGTAACCGAGGGTTTGTCACTAGAGGGCTGGATCTAGATTCCTTTTGCTTGCTGTTTTGAGCTTTGTGCACTTTTGGACTTGGCAGGTTTTGTCACGATGAGCGTTTGTCGTTTTGACCTGTCAGGTGTTCGCTTGAAAGCAACTGGCTTTCAAGATCCCAATGATGAAAGGTGCATGAGCCAGGAGTCATCACTGTGAGACTCCTAAGGCCATGCCTTCTGAGGGATCTTGATCAGTTTTGTTTGTTGTCTTGCTTGGTTGAGCCGTGGTCGATTGAGTTGAGGCTTGTTTGATACTTGCTGACTTGAGTTTGTTGACGTTTGATCGACCTGGAGACCATTTTGGAAGACAGGAGTTGAGATCTTAGTTGATGCTCGAACCTTAGTTGCTCAGAGAAAACGAATTGAAGAGAAGAAGAAGACAGGAAGACCAGGAGAAGGCACGAGGTGACCCAAGAAGGGGTGTGAAAAGTCTGGGTAGCGCGCCTGTACAGTGTGTGGATCACCTAGTACCTCTTTGTAGTGGAACTTTTCGTTTTCTGTCCTTGGGGTTGGAGCTGAGTAGGGGTCTTCCGCTAGGAGCATGTCTAGAGAAGCCCTATGTAGAGAGGTGTAGTGCTTGAGATGAGCTGTGTATAGCTTAGGTTTGCTTGACAGTGTTTTGAGATGCTTTCTTGTACTTTGAGTATGTTTTGGACGACTGTGACCAGTCAGACCTCTTCAGAAGAAGAGTGGATGAACAGAGACACAGTCAAACCGACTGTAACGTTTGGCTCAAGAGCGGGATTCAAAAAGGGGACACTACTGCTTCCGTGTTTTCACAGAACTCGGAGATTCAAACCTTGGCCAAAGATGACCTGTGCACCATGCACACATGGCGTCTCCACTCGTGCAAAAGAAGTGACTGCCACCTTGCCTTTTCGCGCCCCGTCTCTTTGCAAAGCCGGTTTTGGAGGCGCACCGCCGCAAGGTCGCCATGTTGCCCTGCCTCCCTTCTTCCCCATAAAGGAGGGAGCTGCGTCATGCTCTGCTTGTTCGCACTGCAAAAAAATCGAGTGGTCCTTGGCAGTTCAATAAGCTGCAAACAAAGCACAACCAGCGTGCAAACACTCACCGTCAGCAGGCAGCACTGCTGGAAGCCAGGAACCTTATTTTTTTGGAGCAATTGGGCTTCTCTCCGCAGTGGTTTTCCGATGCATACCTGCCTACCATTCGCACGCGAAAGCGATGAACTTGCAGGTTGGTTGTCCAAGCCTCTCCAGAATGATGCATACACAGAGATGAAGCCTGGATACCCAGGTACAGTGCCATGTCCAAAGGGACCCGCAAAGACAATGCAACACTTCGCAAGTCTGCTGCCTGACTTTTGAATGTCGAGGCATGCACAAAGTGCACTGAGAGGCCGTTTTGCGTAATTTGATGCCCCTTTTGTTTCACTTTTCTTCGTGTTGTTTCACCCCTGCATGACCCGATGAGTCGCGTCTTAGCCAGGTTTTGTTGCTTGGTTTGTTTGTTGTTGGGTTCTGTTGTTGGTTCTGCTTGTTTCTCCCATCCTGGCCGACGACTCACCTTCAAGTTTTCTTTTGTTGTTTGTGTTGTCTTTGGTTTGTGTCTTTCTTTTCTCGGTTCTCGCAGCCTGGCCAGCAACTCAATCCTACCTAGCACAAGATGACGTACAACCTCTGCACACATGGCGTTTCCACTCGTGCAAAAAAAGAGCGACGACTCACCTTCAAGTAGCGCAGGATGACCTCTGCATTCTCTGGACACATGGCGTCTCCACCCGTGCAAAAAAATGAACGCAGGCGGGATTTCCACCACTTCGATGACTTCACAAAAAGTAAGAAAGGGCAAAAGCAAGGCCGTGGCAAAGAACAGAAAGGCAGCAGCCAACCAAAACGTTGCAAGCAGTGTGGCAAGATGGGGGTTTGTGGCATCAGCAACATCTCTGAGAAGAAATTCGCGTTTCGACTTTATGATGACCAGACTTGTGCCCTGGCCGCCACGCGTGCAAAAAAACTCTCTTGACGGAGGGCTCAACTTTTCGTCCCCTGCCAAAAACTCTTCAAACCACGCTTGGCTTGGGTTTTCGTCATTCGCGACAAGAAAGCCTTTGGAGAGCCTGTCTAATTGTCAGTTACCGCAGAATTCAATCGGAGGTTTGTCCACAGCGCATCGTCAAACAGATCTTCTTTCGTGCAGAAGCTGAAAGTGGCATCGCCAAAACAGGAGTTTTGACAACAATCCAAGCATCTCTCCTGTATGTGCAACGCTCAACAGCTTAGTGGTCAGAAACCCCTCAGAAGCGACAATCTTGCATCACTCCGGACAAGAGGCACCAAGAGGTGCCGGCTGGGTGCATCGAGTTGCATGTGTTGTGTTTTGCAGTCCTGGATGGTTTCTGTTGCAAGGAAGGTGGGCCCTGAATGTCTTGCAAGACTGTGGAGCACACTTCTTGGAACTCCACGTGGTGTCTTCCTTTTCCAGTTTCCCGTCCGGAGCTTGCCATTTTGCCAAGATCACTGCACTTGGCCACTTTTCATGATCATGAAGCACAAAAGCCGACCAAAGCCTTTTCTTTTGTCAAAGTGGGTGGTGAACTCGCTGGCATCGGTTGAACAAAGTGCATGTGACCTTTGAACCACCTCAAAAAATCTTCGAAGACCAACATGTGGCTTTGAAGACCAAAACCGACTGGGAACTCACTGGAAAGCTAAGTTGGAGACTGCCCACTTTCTGACACGGAAATCACCTTCCCTTGTGCCTCTTCTTCCTTTGTGACCAAATGTTGAGCTGGACCTCGTTCTCCGAGCTCCGCTACTTCCTCAAAGCGAAAGCACTCTGTGTTTTGCAACGTTTCAATTGAATCGAAAAGACGGAAACTTCGAAGAAAACAGAAGATACACAATTCACAAAATGCAACTTTCACATTCTTCCGGCTTCTTCAAACGGAGCGCTTCACACTTGTGGAAAGGTTCCAAGTTGCTTCACACTCAACGATTCTCAATAAATGCTTGGGTTTAAACATAAATTTCAGTTTGGATGAATGTGCAGCTTTCATTTTGGGGTCCAAAAACCCGCAAAACTGATTTTTGCCACCGAAGATCTTCCCAGTTCAAGCGGAGGCCGTTTGGAGAAAAACAGCATGAGTTTGGATTGTTTGTGCGGCAGAACATCAGAAGTTTTCGATGCCGCTGGATTTCCATGGTTTTGTAGCGCCGCGAGTGCTTGTTCTCTGCGAACATTCATGTTCAAACATGTTCTACTGCAAAACCTCACTGGCGAGGACCGGTTTTTGCCAGGGTTTTTGGACATTGCAAAAAAAACGGCACACGTCAAAGACCTGCCAGGGATGCTGGATGGTAATGGAGGATGATGCATGCTTGTGGCCACCAATAACACAGTGGTAGCTGAAGGCGGAAAGTTGTCAAAATAGTGTTGCTCAACGATTTGTTTTTTGCACCGTAAACATGTTGCCGAAAAGGAGGTTTGGTTGATGTTGCTTTCTTTTGGATGGCGTTGAGTCGTGTGCCTCCGAACGGTGCCCAATATGATATGCCTCGTTTTTATTTGTTTGATTGATGTGGCATAAATCCTAAATCTCACAATGGTGATGGGGGTATTGCGCTGCTATGTGTTGCCATGTGGGAACACTCTCCTGTTTTCCAGATTGTTTGGAGCATTTGGGTGTTGATTGCCTCATCCCAGTGACGTACGAATTGACGTAGGGATTCAACTTTCATGTCAAACATAGCCAATGAGTACGTTGCAACAACCGATTTAACAGATTTGGGAGCTCCCGCGGTTTTGACGCACAGCCATGTGTGAAAGAGTGGTTGGATGCTCTCGTTGGGCACGTGTTGGCCTCGTGAACGGGTCTTCCAAGAGGTTTCAAGAGGTGCACGGAGGCTGCTGCCTGGGTCCACCAAGTGCGGCACATAGCAGTTTTGTGAAAATTAATCTATATACTATATATAATTCTATTTTAGTTAAAGATATCTAAAGAACTCATGTATTACTTCATGCTTGACAAAGATACTCATGAAACCATGGAGCCTTACTGGCAGGTCATTTCAAACAGTGGCTTGACATGTTCAAGGTGACCCTTCCAGCTCCAATCTGTTTGAGTCACTGGTGTTGTGATTGCTAAACTTGATCCGTTTCATTTGTGTTTTGTTTGACCATTTCTTGCATTCTGGTTGCCAAATCAAATCCACACAACATCTTCATCCTGCATCTGCCTTTGAGCTCAAACTGAAGAAATATTTCAACTGAAAATGAGGCGAACATGATAATTTACAAATGACCTTTCACATTGCTTTTGATAGATGTTCAAACACAAGTGAATGTACAGCCAAGATTTGAACAACTTGTTAAGCGGATGATTCCGCTCAGATGAGATGGGTTGCGCAACCACACGCCACAGCTCCTTGCCCCAGGGCATTGACGTGCTCATCACATTGTCCCATAGTCTGCGAGACACAACAGCCTTAGAACTGGCAGGCTGGATGCAGTCTGTTTGTACTGAGCGAGGGCTGAATGCATTCTATCAAGAAAACCTATCAGGGTCTGTTAAACTTGATGGGCCCCGCAGGCGCGTTTTGAGAAATGCTTTTGAGTCTGCCAGATGTGTTGCTGCTGCAGCTGTAGCAAGTGCACACAAACATGCTGACACTGCACCTTTGGCAAATGAGATTCTTTGGGCCGAGCAACATCGCAAACAGGTTGTGCTCGTTTACGACTCATCCAGACCATTTGACTTGCACCTTTGGGAGTCTACATGGCCTTCATTATTTCAGCCGCAGCCTCTTGTGGCTAGGTATTACGGAAAGGGCCACGAGTCTTGTGTTGAGGGGTTCATTGCACAAGTGCACTCTGCATTGTCTGGTGCCATAGAGAGGTCTGCACCGTCTGCACCTAGCAAGCCCAAACCTATAAACGATGATCGACGGGCTCTTGCCAATGTAGCTGCCATAGTCGAAGAAATAAGTTTCTCTGATGAAGGTTGGGAGTTAGCCTTGAATCAACTCCGTGCAGTGCAGCCAAACGATTTACCAGTCACAGATGTCCGATCCAGGGGCATTTTGAAAAGGTCTTCAGAGCGAAAGTCGAAGCGAAGGAGTCCCGATGGTGCTGATCTCATACCTGAAGAGGCGACTCAAGAAGCAATCCATTACATTTTAAATGCTCTACCAGCGACAGCTCGGGATGAGCGAGCATGCTTGGAGCTTCTTTGTGCAAGTGTTGGTGTGAGTGAGCGCCTGGTTGCAGCCTCACTTCGATTACTGTCGGCTAGAATAAAGATAATTGCAGAAGTTCCAGATGTCAAGGAGGTGGTGTTGTGGTCCATGATTGCATTGAGACGACACAGTGACAGCGTGGATGTTTGCACCTTTGCGATGGAATGTCTCGATTGCACAGCAACTCTTGGGGATAAGTTGCTTGTGTTCTCAAGCGCCGATGCAGAATCCTTGGTTGCAGCCATTCGAAACTTTCCCTCTTGTCATGCCTTGCAACGTCATGGCTTTTCTTTTCTTCGGCATTTGTTGGTTGCACAGGGTCAACAGCATGCGGATGAGGCAGATGATGGTTTGCAGACAGATGTCCATCATGATATGCTTGCCCTTCCTGGAGGTGGTCTTGCAAGGGTGGTTACAAGATTGGGAGCTGCTGAACTGGGACTTTCTTGCTTGTCCGCTTATCGAGGAGACGAAGACCTCTTCCAGGATATTTGCTTTCTTCTCGAGGTACTGTGTCCTTCCTCTCGTGAAGTAAAGCTGTCAGATTCTTAGTACGGTTTTGTTGAACTGTCTGGGAGGTTCGGCAGTGTCGACTTGAGGCATCCTCCAGGTCTTGCGTACGAATACCACTTCACAATGTCAACGTACTTCAAAATATAGGAAGTGTTTTAGTGAGGAGGCTTCGAACAGCTCGAGCTCTTTTGCATGGCTATGAGTAGTCTCTTTCTCCAAGCTGCTACTGGCTACCTCTTACTACCCGGCTTCAAACCCCGTCTCTTCACGGCTCAGACTAGACCACGAAGCAAGATCAAGAATGAGTCGATTCCAGCTTTGGAGTAGCACTAGCCGGTTGAATGAGGTCAGTCCTGAAGAAAGGTGACCTTTGGGTGCAGCACCTGAGACGCTCTGCTGGGAGTGGTCACGTGGTGCTCTCCATGTCCGGGAGCCTATGGCACCTATCATAGAAGCTTTCATATATCCAAATTTGGACATCCCGTGAAACATCAATCAAGGAATATCCTTAATTTTGGAAACATAAAGTGGACCAGCTCATGAGGAAGCTGGTCACTTGACAAGAAGATGGACAAGACACTTGGACTCAACCACTGTTTGCTTGGATTGGACCAGAGATGTGCCTTACGTACCCACAACCAGGGATTTGTTACATTCGGAGTGTTGACTTATTCTATTTATTCGTTAAACTTTCGTTACTGTAATACGTTTTTCCAGATCCACGCTCCCGTTTTCGTAACTCAATGTTCAGCTTTCAAGGCTCTCCTCACTTGCTGATGATGATGAGAACAAGGCAGATCATGCCGGCGTGGAAGAGATCTTTACGCACCAACTGTATGCAGAAGATGTGTTTTCACAGGATTGGAATTAGGAAGGTACATTTGCAAGGGGCCGTATTTCTTTACATTTTGTGTAGCAGAGACCTGTCAGGTTGCTGTCGCCGCATTGCCTGGTCTTTTGGAGGAGAGCACTAGAGTCACTAGAGTCTCAGAGTCTGATTAGAGTCGCCAGAGATTGAGTTCTGGAGAATCTCCTTGGATTTTGTGGCTCTTTCAGAGTGGCATGCCTAGCATGTCATACTTGAAGATACAGCGGTGAACTTGGCCCTCATTCTGTCAAGGCCTTGCTGTGGCGTTTGAAATTGCCAGAGGATGTGCTTGAGGCACACTTGGTGGCCGATTATTTTAAAGCGTCGAGAATTGTACATACTAGTTACATACATTACTTTTTGCTGAGACTATTGCAGGTGTTCGCTCTTCTCTGTTGCTTGACGTCTCAGTGCCTTCAGACCTTCGGCAGCGGTGCAAGCTGGGTATGGTGTCAGATGATCTCAATAGAACATTCTATGGGAGTCATAATATATGTATATATATATATATGATCCATGTTCGTCGCGTTTGTCACGTTAAACATAGTGCTTCAAAAAGCGGTGTGCAAGGCTGAGCATTGATTTACTGTCGTTGAAGTGATACACTGGCAGCTGACTCGATGTGAGGAACAAAAGGCTGTGTTCGTCGTTTTGCGATGCTGCTCTTCTGACAGAGGTGCATTTTCTTTCCTTCGGGTCCTAGACCACCTGAATGCAGCCTGAAAGCTGGACCTGCCCCTTCCTTGCTGGAGGCTGTGAGGTGTTCGTCTTCTTCTGAATCTGCCACAGAAACTTGACACACACCTGGTACTACCTTCCTTATTTTCAGAAGTTGGAAGCTCTTCAGAAGCACATTTTTGATCTGAATATGTCATCAAAGGCCATCCGCCTTGCTGCTGGTGGCTTCCTTGTGAATGTGTGTGAGTAACCCAGAGCCTGTTCTTTCTCAGCATTGGAGAACGCCAGAATTGTGTGTCCCTGAGATGATGCAAAGCCAAGGCAGTGACAGCAGGAGCGTTACAACCGCAAAAAGCTTAAGAAGCTCATGAAATGTCGCTTGTGGTCCTCGTGGCATCTTAGGCTTTGTCAAGCCGCTTGAATGATGCTGCTATTTCGCTCAGTTGCTTCCTTAATGGCTCCAGCCAATTCTTCAGCCATGTCTTTTGTATGTCAGGTGACAGCTTTGATGATGAGCTGGGCCCTGAAGCGTACTGTGAAATGAAGTGAGTGTGAGGGAGGCAGCTACTTTAGGCTGGTGCGCTGTGGGGAGGCCTTGAGGCTCGGGAATGTCGAGCTTGTCGAATCTGGGTGATGTCGGCATTGAGTCTTCCTGTATCGGAAATCATTTGAGTCGGCTCCCTTGACCGCAGGCAATTGACTCAAAAAAAGGACCTTGCTAGTTTCCCACACGCAAGACTCGCCCTCAGTTTCATTGGAACCCGCCTCTGACCCCTTTTTGCTCCGTATGTTTTTTGCAAGGTGATGGTGGACGCTGGAAACCCAACGTGCACAACTTACTTTGCCAGAGTATGAACATATATGTCATATATATAATATATATACTGTAAATATCACAGGAATGCGGAGTGCGGTTCAACTGTTTTTTTAGTACTTCTACCATTAATAGAGTTTGACTACCAAATGCCAAGGGCTCAGATCTTGGAGATCCGCAAAACCCTTTTGCAGGCTGGATGGGACACGTTGCAGGGTGTGTTTTTGCTGTGTTGTCCGTTGTGCTCTGGTCTATGACTCGAGCTTTCACTTTATTGTGCAGAGAGCTTTTTTTGGTCCATGTCAATGTTTGTCTAGCACACACCCAGACAAGGAGTCCAAGACTTGATTGACATTTGCCAGGTCTTTTTGCCATTCGACGCCAGGCAAATGAAGCTCAAGCTTTTGTGCCTAGATGGGTCAAAAGGCAGACCATAGTGTCGTGGTTTAAGAGCCATGCTCCTCGTTTTCCCTTCCATACTGCTTGAATACAGAGTATATATTCATAGATGGGAAGCTGAATTTATCTCTTCTAGTCCTAGTCTTCTAGTTAGGTGCATGAGTGGGTTCAAGGCTGGAAAAGAAGCAGAAGAGCTGCCGAGGTGGGGCTCAAGCTTGCTTTGATTCTGTCTTTCGGGGCTGTATTCAGGGTCATGAAAGACGATGTTGCCAAAGAAATTCACCAAAACAGGCACGGAGCGCCAGCTCCAACTCTGACTGTTGGTGGCTTTGTGGCTTGGCGCAATTGCTTCAAACCTGACAAGGACACAGCTGCCGGAACCGAAGGGTCCAAGAGAGTATCGGGGACCAGGATGGCAGCGGCCTGAAATTGCGCTTCCTGAAGCAGAGTTGGTGCAGGTAAAACAGGTATATAGGTTGAAATGTGGAGAGTTTACATGCTATACTTTTTGAGGCAGAGATTGCCAAGTCACTTGAGAGGCACGGTTCTTGTCTTGAAGCTAAATTCATCGAACATCGGGTGGGAAGCTTGCGGAGAGAGTCATTCAAATGTGTGTCATTGACGGGTCTTTTTTTTGTAGATGGATAGTTGACGTTCAGGCCACTGTGAGGAGACAAACGACAGAGAGGCCAAGCTGGAGTTTCCTGAGGGTTTTGGCTGCTTCTTTAGAGTTTCTGTATGCATGTGCCACTTGCAAATAATTAGAATCGCTTGATTGCACTCATTTAGTTGTAGTCTGTTGGGCTTGTCCATCCTACTTGCCCAGAACCTGTCAATAAGACCACTATGGTCCAGGCCCTGCCACAGCTCCCTGGACCTTGCTGCACATTGCTAGCTGAGCCGTAATGACTCAACACTCTACAGATGATTAGACAATATATAAACAATCCTTCCTCTCATCCAGCTTTGCTGTTTTCGTACCCTTCTTTGCCGCTTGTAGTATATCAGACACAGCCAGATCAACCTTCGTGCATTTTCTTTCCTGCCCCTTCTGCTTGGCAAATCGCTGGTAGAACAGCATGCCTGTTGGGTTATTGGATTTGATTGCAGCGAAGAAAGCAAGTGCCCCTCATGCCATCAACTGAACCGTAATTCGTTTAAGATCAGCCGTGCTTGCTGAAAGTGTATTCCACTTGAAACAAACTGAACTTGCCATTGGTTTCTCACCATTTTTGGGCTAGCACCAACTGTGTTTGCCCTGGATGAGGTCAAAGACAAAAAAGATGAGAACACCTTGAGCAACAGCTTTGAATTAGGCAGATTGCAGGAGATTGATGAAAGTCCTCAACAGAACCCATCAATCCGACGTGACTGTGTGACGCACCTTCACATCGTGACAGGTGAATGGGCTTCAAGCCAAGCTGCCCTTCCCCTCAAGGGCTTTGAGGGCCTCAGCCATGAAGCCCAGCAGAGCCCAGAATTTGTTGCAACTGGTAGAAGAACTCTTTAAGTCATGCCACAATCAGAGGCCTAAAGTCCACATTGGATACTGACCTTTCTTTCCCTTCTTCTCCGCCTTCTTGTGTGAATAGCGTGAATCCCCGAGGCAAAGAGCTGTGGATAGGCTCAACAGGCGACAAAGACTACGGGGAGTGCCTGACCTGCACAACCACACCACTCATCAATATATTAGACTTTGAGATCTTTCAATCAGAAGCACTAGGAAAAGGCCATGGTCTTCGGAATTTTGCTTTCTGATTGCGACAACACTGAGGCAATTTGAGGTGGATCAAGAAGAGGTGCTCCCAACATATTCAATCCAAGAAAGCTTTACAAAAGAACACACACACATATCAAATCATATATATTTTATATATCTACACATGTACACATCATGTTACATATTAAGAATGATTTGCATCCGATTTGTCAGTGCAGGTCTCTGGGCCTTCACGGCCTTCACCCAGGTCATTGCTCCAGGAGGAAGGGAGCAAATACGCGCCAATGACGTCAATGCTTTGGTGCAAAGACGCACTGCGAAGAAGTGATGGCAAACACAGGGATAACTCTCAGGCAAGTGAGCAGACTGTTTCATTCAGAGACTTGGAGTGAAGTCCCAAGCAATGCAAAATACACGGTAGCAAGCAGGAGCTCGAAGCTTCAACACCTTCATTGCCAGCTGCCAATCCAACGCAAGCTCCGGCGAAGGCAGCGCTGATTCTTGATGACGATTGAACGTGCGGGCTTTCTTTTTTGAGTCCCAATCAAACAAAGCAGGGCTGGATGACCGGGAAACATTGTGGATGAGATGGGGCCACAAGCGTCGATTCGAGCGGGTTCGCACAAAAGAGTGCTCAGATTTGCCATGTGTAACACTGTTGGAGGTCTCCAAAGGCCGAACCCTGTGGAATGCTCAGACATTTTTTAAAGCCCGCCCTTACTTCATTAAATAGGCACCTGCTTAATTGAGGGTGGAGTAAGCTACTACCTACTGGACGTAGGATAGCTCACGCTTCTTCAAGGAAGCTCCCCGGGAGCTTCCTGCTTAAACTTAAACTTAAATTCTAATACTAATTCTTGTTTCTAGTAGCTTCTTGTTCCTAATAGTGAGGCCAGGAGCCCCCAGTAGCGTCCGAATCGCTCCTGGATTTGCACGAGGCGCCATGAGTTGGACAAGTTGCGTCAGGTGGAAGGGCAAAGGAATGAGAGAGAAGAGAAATGCTCGGGAATCGCCAAACCAAACCCTACGGAGATAGAAAGCAAAGAGATACTGCAACAGAGGAGAGAGCTTTCAGGGCTTGAAAGCACCTTAGGCACAGCAAGAAGAGATAATGCTTCACATAACGCTTCGGAAAAAACCCACTGTGAATCTCGCCCTTGCCCATTTACCTCTCACTCTTTGAAGGCATCTCCAGCTCCGAAGGCATCAAGGACGCTGACAGAAAGGCCAATATTGACAAACTGTCCTGAAGCGTCGCCTCAAAAACCTCATCTAGAACGGTTTAGACTTGTTCGCAGAGAAGCTCACCATATGGGGTATAGTCTGTTTTGCAGTCGATTTAAATATGTTCACTATGAAGATACGACTTTTGGAAGGGATGTGACATGACGGTTTTCGGCGTGTTTGTGACCTTCCCAGGCTCTTCTCCTTTTTCAGAAGATCATCAAGTTCGGAACCTGAACACCAATCAGGCCCTTCTTAGAACACGTTTCTTCGATGTCCAGGACTGCAAGCGCAAAATCAAGTCCTTTTCCCGCTTTCCCCAGGCGTCACAGCTGCTAGAGCAGCTAGAGACCATGACCTGTGGATGGCAGAAATGGCAGCTTCCACAGCCATCGAAGAAGGTGCTGCGTTTTATGTTCAAGAAATGGTGCCTGAAAAGCGCAAAGTGCACAGGTGAAGTTGAGATTGATGTGCGCATGCCCAGCCAACATAGTCTGGTTGACAAGGCGAGTTTCAAATTGTCATAGCAAGCTCTTTGCTGATATTTTTGTCGGCATTTTGAGCTACTTTCTGCGTATTTTCAGTTGAATCGTAGATGTTCAACACCTGACCGAAAGGGAAACATTGCAATTGCAAGGCACGGAGTCGTCCTGGCCTTGGGAGCCGGGGGAGGTCCTTTGAGAGCGAAGGACGCTTGGACGCTTGGACTTGGATAGAATCACGCCACAGAGAAATTGAAGAATTGAACGTATATATATATATATATATATGTCTACATTTGTATGCATATATATAATATATTTTATAATGAGGTTTAATAAAACGAGCAGTTGTGTACCTAGCATCAAACATTGCCTTCGGCACTTTTCTTCAATGCATTAGCAGTGTATACGTGAGAACTACCTGCCTTGCTCAGCATGGGTGTGGAGGACCACTAAGCAAGAGCAGCTCAAAGTGCTTATCTGAGTTTTCCTTTAAGCAAATAGTGCTCGAAGAAGTCCAGCAACATGGCTTCTTTGGAGACGGCTGTCATCACATTCAGGGTTTGGTATTTGCACTAAGGCTGCCACGATTTACAAGCCAGGATTTCAATCACTGAGCGAGCATTTTTCTGGGCTACTCTTTGCTGCCCATGCAAGACGCTGACCTACATAGGAGTGCTAAATCTGTAGCCTATGTAGAATTGTCATGAATTTTCAATATGTACACAGAGGAATGGAACGCTGCAGCGTTCGTCGCTACAAAGTCTTAGCGATAGCGGTGTGACAAATGTTTACCATGAAGCAAAAAACATGAAATGCATTCAACTGTCTTCTGTCCCACGATGGCGTTTGGTCCCATTGTTTTTTTAGCCGTTGTGTGGTGTAGTGTTAGCAGCCTCTTGTCATTCCGGATGCAAGAGTTTGACCAGTGAGTATGTTCAAGAATCAATAGAGCGAACGTGCCCATGCGGGGTTGATCCAGCTTGAATCCAGCATCAGAACATATGTAGTGCTCTGAAATAGCTGTATGAAACATGAGACAGGATAACCAGGCATTTGTATGTGCTGTTTGTTGTTCCAACCTTTAGACTTGAATATATATATATATATATACACTGTAGATAATATCACCCACTCATCGGACGGTAAGCTCCGCGACGATGGCATGAAGGATATATATATATATACACACTGTATATATATATATATATATTGGGGCTCAAGGCCATTTATCCTCAAACCGGCTAGAAGGCCGGCAGCTCCACGTAGACCGCCATGAAGCGAGCATACCAGGTATGCTCCGGTTGCAATCAAAGCTGGATTTGGCAAGATCGTTTGATAGGCAAACCTCAGCTGATCTGCCTGCACTGCCACACACCATGGCAAAGCAAGTTGCCAGATCTGAAATCGAAAAGGGCTGTCACATGGGCAGCATGGAACCATCCCAAGAAGGGAAACCAGTGGCCTCGAAAGACCTACCAAGAAGCTCTCCTCGAACCTCCTCCGGGCCTCTATGGTGGACAACCCCCCAAGAGAGGCAAGAAGGTCAAACAGACAGCTTTATGCAAGGCCATTCAGGAACACTGGGACACGTTACCGGAAGCCATGAAGACACAGTGTGAAGCATTGGGGGTAGCTCATGCACCACCTCCACCGGTGCAGGATTTACCCACTTTGATCAAGGAACATCTCCAGAGTCTTCCACAAGACTTGAAAGCGGCGGTCGAGAAGATAGTGGTGCCTGACAAGCCAGAACCGACTTTGGCGACCAAGTTGAAACAGTCGGTGGGAGCTTTGAGGCAACTCACTGACAAGAAAGCCGCCATCCAGGCTCGAGCAGATGCAGTCAAGTCCCAATACACTGCATTGCTGCAAGAACTCAAGGACCTCCAGAGCAAGATTGAGAATGCCCAGAAGGACTTGCAGCAGGCCACGACTTTGTACAACAAGCAGCTGGAAGAGGATAAACAGGCCACAGCAGAGAGCAACGTTGATCCAGATGAGTTGACACCTGAAAATCTGATGGCAATCATGGCCAGTGTGGGTGTACAAGCCACCACCACTCAGATTCAGGATTTCGCACACAAGCTTGTTGAGAACGTTGCCAAAAGGAGAAAGTGCGGGTAACACTGCCACGCTCTTTTTTGACATCACAGAGACAAGTCAGACTTTGTGCACACATCATGGGGACATTGATGACATCATAAAGTCTGCCGGGGAAGATTTTGGCTCAGACCATCCCAGGGAAGCACTGATGGATGAGCCAGGGGTGGCAGCAGCTCAACACTATGAGATGCTGACAGAGGAAGGCATGCGCCTTCCCAGTTTTTGTGGGGGTGCCAAGTCTTCGAGTGACACACTGGGAGATGACGCACAGATGGATGACATGGACGAAGGTCCGGAGAAGCCAGTGGCACAATCCACCATGGATTATGTGCTGCAAAACCTACACTGCAGATTGGGAAATCCGCAGAATCGATGCTATGCAAATGCTCCTTTCAGATTATGGGCCTGGGCAGGAAGCTTTCTGTCTGGATCCAAGATGTGGAACAAGACCGCTGCTGCTGTCACAGCAGCATTGGCCGATGATGAGATCGTTCATTTGCCACAGCTGCAGAGCTTGCACACTTTGTGGGAAAAGTTCGATGACACCAAACAAGATGATGCGGCTCATTTCCTACTTGAGTTGAAGGATTTGGCCCAGCCCTCCAATGTGATACTGCAGTACCATCATGTAGATCATAGACAGAGAGTGCATCAGAGGAGAGAATTCCCAACTCACCTGATCTTTGAAGATTTAGGGAGACCGCAAGAATTTGAAGAGTTGATCAACCAGTGGGCAAACCAGGCTGAAGGTCAGATTCTGGATGGCAATGGGCTTTGGGTGGCTCAGATTGGCAGGTACGTTCGTCATCAACAAGAGTGGACGAAGCATCACCAAGTGCTGAATGTGCCATCCATTTTCAATCTGCCTATCACGCTGGATGGAAATCAGACCAGAACAGAACGATACTCGTTGTTGGGTTTGCTGTGCCACTCAGGGACGGCACACAAAAGCGGGCATTTTTATGCAGTCTTTGCATACAGAGGACTGTACTGGATTGTTGATGATGGAACCTATCCACGACCAGTTCCTGGCCTACAAGACAGCCTCAGAGCTCAGATTGTCCAAGTCTGGGCGGCTCCTTCGAAGTTTTTGCTGCCTGATGACATTCCATCGGATCTTGCGATGGCACCAGAGCAAAGCAGCATCACAGAACCGGAACACAAACGGCGCTGCATGAGTGGAGTCAGTTTTGCTTTTGCCAATGTGACCAACCTTGGACAAGCTGTCAGACAATGGCTCAGTAGCAGAGAACGCACACCGATTTTCCTGGCTGAGACCCACTTGTCACCTGAAGACCATGAGAAAACTGCACAATGGTTCAACACTCGCAGTTTTGGGGTCTTGGGGCAACCGGCAGCCATCAGTCCTAAAGGTGGCACGAATGGTGGCCTCATGTTGGTCTATCCTGCGCATTTGCATTTTCACTACATCCAGAAACAGATCATTGATGGTTGTGGGTGGTTTGCAGTGCATTGGACTTTTGAGAACTTTGATTTGATCCTTGTGATGGTCTATTTCAAATGTGGTGAAGGGGTCCAAGGAGCCACGAACTCGATCCTCTGGTCCGGTCTGTTGACTTTTGTGACTAGTGTCTCCAAGCCAGTTATCATCATGGGAGATTTCAACATCACCCCTGAAGAGTTCATGGTGACAACGATGAGCACGATCATGCAGGTGCAAGTGCTAGCCTCAGGGGAAGACACATGCCACACTGGCAGAGAGTTGGATTGGGCCCTGGTCACCAAAGCACTCCAACCTGAGGTGCAAATCTCAGTCGACTGGCAAGTGCCATTCAAGCCGCATGCACAGCTCATTTTTCGGCTGAACAAAGACTTACAACATGTAGCGGTCACTCAGATACAACGGTTTCAGCCTGCACCCAAGCTTGAGAAGATCAGCGCAGAATGGATGCAAATTGAAGATCGAGAAGTGTCAGTGAAGTGGCTGGACATGCCAACAAATGAGCTCACGCAGCAGGCAGGCAGGCTGTATCACAAGATTGAGAGGTATGTCCTGCAGCAGATTGAGACACCGACGCTAGGCAGAGGCACTTCTTTGAGCTATGTGCAAAAGCCATTAGCGGATGCTAGCAAACCCTGGTTGTGGAAAAAGGGCACTCTGGCATTTTGGTCCCAAGTGGAGATTCGTTTGCAACAACACATGCATCGAGCACACAAGCAGGAAGCAATCATGCAACATTTGGAGCGCCTTGGCTGGCACATTGAAGCACACTGGCACAGTGATGCACAGATGACTCTAGACGGCTTCAAACTGCTGTATCAGATGTTGTGGAGAAACCATGACAATGAACATGTACAAGTTCTCCTCCAAGCGGTGAAGCAGCAATGGTCCCTGCAACAACAAACAGTCTTTGATCAAGAAGCACAAGAATACCGGACTTGGCTCAATGCAGCTTCCCTCAAAGGCTGCCGAGGACTTTTCAGAGCTTTGAAGAAGGATGAACTACCCTATGTCCGGCCTTTCCAAGACCTGCCTAGACAAGAAAGAATGGAGAAACGCATACAACAGTGGGGGGAGATCTGGCACATTCGGGAAAAAGCGCTGGAAACCAAAACTATGCAGGCTCTGATCTATAAAGGTCAAGAGATGGCCAAAGAGCTCAAACCGCTTCAAGTCCACCACGTCTGGAACACCATCAAAAAGTTGAGCCACAAAGCACCGGGCTTGGATGCCACAGGCTATGATTTCTTCAGAGAGCTGCCGTACCAAGCAGTGCCGGAGCTGATCCGGTTCTTCCATGAGATTGAAGCCAAGGCCCAAATCCCAAATCAATGGACTACCGCATTGATAGCACTGCTGCCAAAGAACAAGGACATTGAGAGGCCTATTGCTTTGGTGGCTTCATTGTATCGTTTGTGGTGCAAAGTGAGGTCGCCATATACAAAACAATGGTCCCTAGACATCCAAGAGACCTACAAATGGGAAAGGGCCGTCCCTGGCACGGAGTGCCTCAAAGTGGCTCTCAAAAGGGCATTCGTGACAGAACACCACCAAGCATTGAAGCGCACAGTCATCTCAGTGCTCATGGATATGTCGAATTTCTATGATCGCATAGACTTGGAGAAGCTCAATGAGAGATGGCTGGATTCGGACTACCCAGCCACACATGCAGCGCTGGCAATGCAAATCTATTGTGGCTCCAGAATCTTGGAAGCAGAAGGAGAAGCAGCACGGCCCATTTGGGCCAGTCATGGCATTCTGGCCGGCGATCCACAAGCTCCCCTTGCAGCCAAAATCTACTTGAAAGAAGCCTTGCATGCCTTCTGCAAAAGATATCCACAGCTGCAGGTAGATCTCTGGATCGACGATTTGAGTTTCGACATTGTTGATCGGGACCCAGCAAATGCTGTACGGATAGCCATAGCCGCCTTTCAGTACATCAAAAGTTTGCTTGAAGCAGACAATTTGGTGATCTCTGCAAAGAAAACAGGTTTCATCGCCTCCAACAGCCAGGCCAAACGCCTACTACAAGAACAGCTCCCGGACAATGGCCCCACAGTGCATGACACAATGAGGGATTTAGGAGTTGACTGCACAGCCGGCCGACTTCGAAGGATTGCCACGATGAAACAAAGAAGGTACAAGACACAGAAGAAGATGAAGAAATTGCAAGCCTTGAAGATACCGCAAAGAGCCATTCGGCTCCGCTTGTACAAAGGCTCCATCATGGCCAGCATAAGTTGGGGTCATGAGGCAATGGGTCTGGCTCCTCAAGTGAGAAAGAAAATGAGAGCAACTCTGGGGCGACAACTTGGCCATCAGAGGACAGGAAACTTAGACATTGTCTTCGATATGCGCAAGGGACATCAAGACCCTGATTATGCTGCATTTTACGATCAGATCCACATTTTCAAGCATTTTGCTGGACAGTGGCCTGAAGCTTTGAGACGTGATTTGAACCGATCCTGGGAGCACCAGCAAGACAGATTGGCACAGGCCACACATCCTTGGCAGGTGACACGAGGACCCATGGCAGCATTGCAATGCTACCTCCAAGAAAAAGGCTGGCAGATCCAAAACCTGCAGCGCTGGACCAAGGAAGCACGCAATGGTGAACCTGAGTTCAAGATAGATCTCTTTGACACTTGGCCGACCATCAAGGCTGAATTGAAAAGAGCTGAAAACAGTGATCGACTGGCACGCATTTCGTCCAGAAGCATGCTCCAAGAAGTTCAAACCACTCTGGATTGGGTGCCATGGAAGAAGATGAGCAGAACTCTCAGCCAACACAATGCGTGTGCTTTGCAAACCTGGCATCAGGGAGCTCTTTTCACCAAAACCAGTGAAAGCACAGAAGGGCAACACCTGCAATGCCCGCACTGTGCCCAAGCGGCCACTCCAGTACATTTGCTTTGGATGTGCAAGGAGACAAGGCAACACTTCCCAGCGCTCACACCAGAGGATCAATTTGAACTAGAGCACGGCCTGAATTTAGAGTTCTGGGCACAAGGGCTGGTGATGATGCCAAAACTCAATGTTGCAACAGGAGGCGCTTCAGTCCAGGCTTGGGGAACCTGGACGACACAAGATGAAGCACAGATCCCTCCGCAAGATGTGGTCAGCATTGGCATTGCAAGCACCTCCACAGATACGCGATTGAAGCGTTATGCAGTCTCCATCGTGCACCACACCCAAATTGGGGGCCAACTTTATCGCCAGGGAGCTGTTGTGGCAATTTTGCCAGGACGACAGAGCTGGGAGAGAGCATGGTACTACGGACTCCGCATGATAGGCCACTACGTGAGTCTTCATCAACGTATTGTTGTTCATGTGCAAAGCAGCAGAGCCTGGGAGGCATGGCAGCAAAACAAGCACACCGAAGTCTTCTATGACCTCACTTGCCTCATTCCGTGGGACCAGAAACAGCGCATCAGAGTTCTCTGCATTGGGGCCAAGCAACTCAAAGAGACGCCAAACAATGAATGGTCTTTGAGAAATCGCATGGCGGATGCAGCCAAGGCGGCCCGCGAGGTAGCTCTTTCCTTGCAACCTCTTGAGCAAGAGAAGGAACTAAAGGAGCAAGACAAGAAGTACCAACGAATTGCTCCCCAGGCGATTGAACGCATCAAGCATTTGCTCAGTGACAAACAGCATTTCTTGCATGCAGCCAAAGAAACCGGCAAACAGAAGCGTGAAGACGCAAGAGAAGCCAAAAGAGTTGCTTTCCTACAGCTCACCCACAATACACAGCAGGACAGCACACATGGGTGGTGAAGGGCAAAGGAGTCCAATGCAGCAGCTGTAAAAGGCGGCTCACCATGCACAACAAGTACCAGGACATCCTTGATGGCCAGACAGCCATGTGTGACGACAATCCAGGCATGAGCCTTGTTGGAGGAGCCGCCTCTGACCAAACCAAGGCAGCTCTTCTTCAGCAAATTGTGCAGGGTGCCCTGCCAAATATGGCGCCACACATTTTCGCCATTCAGACCAACTACATCTCATGTGAGAAATGCAACATCAAGCTCCTCAAGAACTCCGCCAGGGAGAAGCTCCTTGAAATGACGACCAAGCCATGTTGGGATGAACAATGGAGTCCAACAGAAGGCTGGAAAGGTCATGCCTCCCATGTCATGTGGAGGAAAGGGGGAAAGCTCTGGTGCACGAGCTGTGGAGCTCACGCTGCAAAAGGCTTTGCAGCGAGCAAAGGACTGCAGCGCCCGTGCAGTCACCAGACAGGCCAGGCGACACTGCCAGCCTGTTTCCGACCAAAGGTCGGAACTGAGGGTGCAGACTGAAAAAGGAGTGCAGAAAAAAAAAAAATATATATATTGGATATAGAGGATGTTGCTCTTGTAGACTGCGTTTGTTCTCCATCAGACTTCAGTCTCACAGCCATGGCTCATGCGCCACACCAGGATCACCGTTTCGCCAATCAGGTGCCAAGGATGAGGGGGTGTCGAGATGTGTCAAAAAAGAAAAGCTGGATTCTTCCAATAATCTAGCGACCAAATGAGCTATTCTGCGTCCAGTAGGTAGTAGCGTCCAGTACCTGCTGTAGTAGAGCCACTAGCTAGTAGCCTACCTCTTCTATAGCGGCCTATTCCCCGCCCCTGCCCTAAAGTATAAAGAAAAAGGGCTCGGCGTGGAAGCCTACTCTAGCACCAGGAGGTCTGGTTCAAGAAGTGCCAATCCCGTCATGCTGAGGCCCATCATGCCATGCACCTTCGTGCCTATCATCCAGGTGCAAGTCATGGGCTAATGCAGCCAGCAGGCTTCCAACCAAAGCCTCAGGAGTGCAAAAATGTGTGGAGCTGCAGAATATCTTTCACATGGTGGCATGTGTCCATTGGGTCACTAAAGCAAAGGGGCAATTCTGTTGAGACAGCAGCGAGAATGACATTCCAATATGAAATCATTGAACAAGAGGGAACTGAAGCTATAACCAAAGACAAGCAGGTTGAAGCCGGACGAAGCCGGAACTCAAGCCAAACACTTGCTCCTTTGAAGCCTTCATTGCCATATTGAGTTCAACGGCATAGGAGTCAACATTATTAGGAGAGATAAATAACAAGACTGGTTGAAACTTCAGAGTACAAAGCAGGTGTTATGTGGCCTGCTTGTTTGTGGCGGATTGAGCGGGGTGAGGCGACCAAGACCAAGACGGTTCGGGGTTCGCTCTTGGGTCGAGGGGAGGCATTTGGGGGGCGGGAGGAACGACAGCTCAAAGAATGGTCATGGGCCCTGAAGGCTGCTTTGCAACCCAGGTTGAGACGACATCTCCAAAGCAATGTCGCCGTGACAAGACAACGTTTGCGAAACAGCGAAACACCACTGATTGCTGAGTGCAAGCTGACCCCCCATACAGTCGAATCGATGCACGCTTCAGTGTGTGACATCACAGGAGCTGTTGCCATGACGAGGCTTCAACATTAGTCTCAATCAGCCACCTTGAGAATCTGGTGGTGAGACTCGGTGAGACTGTGTTCGTTCTAAATGCTCCGAAACGGCCAAAAGCCATGCCGGCTTGCACGATCAACCATGCCTATTCTGGCCGCCAAGCTATTCTCCGCGGCCAAGCCACTATGGCCAGTATAGAGCAACAAAGGACAGCGATATGCAGACTATGCACCAGGAAAGCAGTCACACAAAGGTCCTTCCTTGGGCAGGCTCGGCAAAAATCTCTGTATAGAATGCACGCATAGGCCGCATAGGCGAAAGTTCAAAAATGGAACTGGTGCAACTGGAACTACTGAGAAAACAAGCAATTTCTCAATAGACTGAATCTCATCTCCACCCCAGATTCTCCCCGGCCCACCTTCCCACCTTTCAATTCCTTTTTGTCGGAAACTTTTAGCAACGCTTATTTTCCCCACCAAAGCTTTGGATTTTGGGATGCACGTGATAGAAACCTTGAGCTGGACGTGAGCCTTTTGCCGTTTGCTGAGAAGAGGTCTCTCAGAAGGACCAAATCTGATGGAAACTCCATGTCGCAAGGAGCCCGCGTTGGCAACACCTCGCACGCCAGCACGAGCTCTTGATTTGTCACGCCCTAAGCTTTCACACGGCTGGCCGTGAAGTGATGATGCTTCAGTACAGACATAGCTCACATGTTCTTTCTTTTAAGATTTGTATCGCTTCACAAGGCCTGAGACCTTGCGATCAGTGAAGCCCTGCAATGTGGATCACAGGCCCTCGGGCCATTTCTGCGTACGAGATGTTTTGTGGTTTGATGTTGTCAGAGATGTTGGCTTGATTGGAGAGGAACAGCTTACTGCTTTTGTGTGATGTGTCCAAGTTCCATCCAGCTGCTTTTCCTTTTTGCAGGTTTTTGGCTGGTAGTGGGCTGCAAGTGACAATAGGTGCAGTCGCCAGTTCACCGGGCTGGGACCCTTCCATGATGTTCTCAAGAAGGGATAGTGAGCGAATGCATCCAGCTCGATTGCCAAGTGAAAGATTGCTCCTAAGATGTGCGGTGCAGCGACGACTGTGATGATTGCCAATAGCATGAGGCTTTAAGACTTTAAGAATCCTGTTCGTTTTGTAGACGGTCAAGAAGACGTGGCGTGTTAGAAGATTTTGCTCCTTTATAGCACCTCTTTGGTGCCCACAGTTGGGAGGAAAAGGTATGTGCAGCTGAGCCAAAAAGCAACAACAATGCATATATTCACATATATATATAATTTAGAAGTTCACTCTGTGGGCTTTGCAGGGTATAGCTCATTTCTGACGGCCTGGAGGCTTGGATTGGCGCAGGCGGCGCACACAAGAGTTCGATCCCAGCCGAAGGACTCAGGAACCTGAGGCTAGATGCGACCCAGTGCAAAGTGCAAGGTTACACGCAGGTTGCACTTCAATCATGCTTCATCAGCTTGCACCTTTCCAACGGGCAAGCTCAGAATTCAAGCACACCAGCCAACTGAATATGAGCAGACACAAGCTCTCCTATTCCAACAAAAGTTCGATTTGCTATGGCGTTGGCTCAAGTGTTTTCAGGAAGGTCACAACTGATGACAACATACGCTTCTTTTCCTTGCTTACTGTAGTTTAATGCGGGCATTTGTGTCCAGCATCTAGGCCTATTTTACGTCCAAGTGTGGAACCTGAAATGCCAAACTCTGTGATGTTGAAAGTGGTAAAGGTAATAGGTAGTGTGTGTGCCCTGAAGAGACGCTTGGATATGTACTGCAATGCTTGAACATTGTGAGCCATTTGTGAGCAACCTGCTTCTAAATATGACCCTTTCCAGACTGAGCTTCTGATGCAATGTAACTGTAAATTGCAGTATGTTTTATCAGTATGTTCGACTCGTCTGCTATGAAACCTGCAATGAGGTCGAGGTGCTAGAGGTGGACTTGCATACGCCGGGGACTGGGGATCACCCCCGCAGTTTGGACAGTCTCTGCATACAAATCTGCAGCACGACCTAAAGCTCCACATCAATCCAGCCCAAGTAAAACAGGTGTCGCAGTTGGTGTTGAAACATGTTTTTAAAGCTGACAATAATGGGGCAGTAGATCACCCATCCAGCACATCTTTCAGTGAGGCAAACACCGCTGATATGAGGCAGGCCAACATTTCACCGGACTTCCAGCTTCCTGTCAACAAGCAGACACTTGTGGACATTTTTCAAATCTCACCCTGACCTCCAGACCAGCTGGGCTGTCCGTGAAGCAGCAGGGAGAGATTTGTTTGCGCGGGTGGCACGCAGCAGCCTTGGTTTGGAATGCTGAGGACAAGAGTATGCTTTGTATACGAACAGCAGGGATTACAATAACCGGGAACGACGCCACTCAAGAGTACAACCTGCAAGACGATGCAGTCTTGCATCGCACTGCCCAGGCCTACAAACAAACAATTCGACAGCTGGACCGTAATGCAGACCAGCCTGAAGCTCAGACCGACTTGCTTGGAGTTGGTATGTTCAGCTGCACTAAGCAGTGTCACTGCCAGGGATCATTGGGGGACAAGGAGACGTGGGAAAACATCTATATATTCTTTAGTTCGGGCTTCAAGGTTTTGCGATAGGCTAGCAGCTATACTTGCATTGTTAGTCAGCAACCTTGTGCGAAAAAAAGACACAATCACGTGCCAAACTGCCAAACTTAACGACAGCTTGGAAGTTGAGGCTGACTTCCTCATGTCCGGACATGCGTGCTTTTCTTGCTTCGTGATGGATGGTGGTTTTTCTCCGCTTCCTCCAAGAGGACTGCAACGCTTGCGAAGCTGCAAGTGTTGGCGAATTTGCTGCCATGAAAGTCTGCGAAGCATTTGTGCAAGGAAGGATTGAAGATTGTTGGAATTCTGCAGATTTTGACCTTGAAGTGTCCGGGTGCTACTGTACGACAACTGTACATATGTATATGCAGCCATTTATGGCCAGGGTTGATCAGTTGGAAGCACTTTTGATCAGGTGGAAAGAAAATTGATCCAAGCAGTTTCCGATATATCACTGCCTTTGTGATCAGATCAGCAGCAACAAATAAAGCCTTCCCGAATTGTACTGTGGTATGCCGTAGTTTAGGTTCCCTGACAAATGCAAACAGTCAGACCCATTGTCAACAAATGCTTGCAATATTATGTGAGATACTTGCTGTCGCAAGCGTGCACAATGCGTGTCGGTTCTCGATGCATTCTTATCAGCAGTGACTATGGCACTGTGCAATGAAGCTACCCTAATTCTGGGATGAAGTTGATGAAACTATGACCAGCCAAGCGAAGCAGGCCTGAAGCCTCTGACAGTCTCAAAGGAACCGCATCTCTTTCAGCCCGACCCAGTGAAAGGCGAGCACAGCACAGCTATCATCGCCTCCATTCTACAAGGCGACTGAAGAGTGGAACGTGGAGCCCAGGGTTTCTGAAGAGATTGAATATTTCTTGTTGGATTCAAACGCATAAAGATATTTGATTCTATTCGTTTTTTTGTGTGTCAGGCATCAAGAGACAGCCAGGGAAATCGTGCATCCCCTGAGCCAGCCTTGCCAAGCTTGGTGACCGAGGCAAGGAGTTGAAGTTCACACTGTGATTCTGAGTGACAAAACTTTCTTAAAAGCAATTATAATCAACTCAAAAGTGACTCTTCAACTCTTCAACTCTTCATTTCTGAATCTTCCTTTGTCTTTTCTCAACATGTCGCAGCCCCCCCTGGCATGCTTTTTTGAATGCTCTCGTTGACTCGAGCGCGAGGGCGGCCTTTAGGCTCAATCCGCTTTTGCTCTGTGAATAAACAATGGCAAACTTCTGTGCTTAGAAACAAAAGATGCCGGATCCTGCACTTTTTCCAACCTTAGGGATGCCACAATGCTTGTGAAGATGCCCCGAAGTCTTTGCTATTGTTATTATTCAATTGGCTTGTCAACTGGCACACTGCGTCAGCGAAGCGTGACTGGAATGGGATCATCGCAGAGTGCCGATGGAGGCCACTCTGTTGCTGTCTGTACAGTTGCCACAGCTTCACGTGAAACTAACTCACGAGTTCTGGGAGGACATGTCGCTTTGCCAGTAGTAGAATCAAGTTTTGCTTTGGGGGGATGTCAAGGAAACTATCCTTTTATGTCATAAGGAAAGGTTGTGCCGAAGAAGGCCTTTCAAAAGAGGACGCGTTCTCAAGGTATCAATTAAGCCCTCTTGCTGCTTTGTTTGACCTTAGTGATGGGGCGTGGACTTCCACGATTCCTGCAAGTTTGCCCTCCTTTTTTCTCTTGGAGTGTTGAAGAATAGCTGGATGTGCTAGAAGAAACCATTTTTCAATTCTGCGACCTGATTGTGGTACCAGGAAACGTCAAAGAGCTCAAGGTAGTTGTGGTTGGCATGCCTAATGCTGGTGCCAAGTCCTTGGTAGCTCGATGGACTACGGATGCATGGCTGGAGAAGCCAGAAAAAAACGATCCAGGCGGGGCTAGCTGACCTGGTTGACCTTGGTCAACTGAACTTAACCAGCATTTCCATGCTGAGCTGCTCGCTGAAGTGGGCGACATCGAATGGCTACCTTGTCACAGGGAAACAAGCCTCGAGTAGTGGTGAAGACCAATTTGATTCACTACTAGCGATGCTCCAACCTAATAGCCAAAGGAACCTAATAGCGATGGCGTCGAACTTATTACTCTTCAGCAGACATACATAGCCCCCCCATTCTTTTTTTTCAGGTGGTCGTGTTAACCATACATGTTTTTACAGGCGCAGGTTCCATGTAAGCAGAAAAAAGGAGCCCCCGGAGGGCTAACATAGCATGCAAACCCGTTTCACTTAGTGCCTATGCAGGAATTCCATGTTAGTGGAATGTGTGTTTGGTAGGTTCCATGTTAATGTATATAGATTCAGAGCCCGGGAGGGCGGGCATCCTAAATTTTCATAAACCCTCACACAGACCCTACGCCTCCTAATAGTTTGTGATGTGTTGTGATGTGTATTGCACGCTCCAAGCTCCCTCGCTCCAAACTCCTGGTCCTCCACCTCAAAACCCGCGATTTCCACCTCCAAGCACTTGTGGTCAAAAGTTGGCAACGCTAGTATTTACACTGGGTGAACCAAAAATCATTTACTAAACTGCCCCCAGAAAAGACGTTTTTGGCCTCGGAAAGGGATGTCCCCACACATGGCTTCCATCCTTCAAGATAAGCTACAATGAGGTAGAGTACCAAGAGTACTCCCCAGAAATGTCACCCCGTGTTCTATGTTAACGGCTGTGTGTGATTCTGTCGGTACGGTAGTGATACAGTATTGGCTGCCCTTCTTACAGTACAGCACTTGTCGTCCAACGTTGGCTACCTGGTATTCACACTGGGTGAACCAAAACAACAGCCAAACCAACACTTGAACATTTTGTATGAAATCTTTTACTAAACTGCCACCAGAAATGACTTTTTTGGCCTCGGAAAGGGTCCCCCACAAATGGCTTCTATCCTTCAAGATAAGCTACAATGAGGTAGAGTACTCCCCAGAAATGTCACCCCGTGTTCTATGTTAACGGCTGTGTGTGATTCTGTCAGTATTGTAATGGTACAGTACTGGTCCGCCCTTCTTGCAGTACAGCACTTGTGCTCCAAAGTTGGCTACCTAGTGTTTACACTGGGTGAACCAAAACAGCCAAACCAACACTTGTGTATAAAATCGTTTACTAAACTGCCACCAGAAACGACTTTTTTGGCCTCGGAAAGGGGTTCCGCACAAATGGCTTCCATCCTTCAAGATAAGCAACAATGAGGTAGAGTACTAAGAGTACTCCCCAGAAATGTCACCCCGTGTTCTATGTTAACGGCTGTGTGCGATTCTGTCGATACGGTAATGGTACAGTACTGGTCCGCCCTTCTTGCGGTACAGCACTTGTGGTCCAAAGTTGGCTACCTAGTGTTTACACTGGGTGAACCAAAACAGCCAAACCAACACTTGAACATTTTGTATAAACTCATTTACTAAACTGCCACCAGAAATGATTTTTTGGCCTCGGAAAGGGGTCTCCCCACAAATGGCTTCCATCCTTCAAGATAAGCTACAATGAGGTAGAGTACTTCCCAGAAATGTCACCCCGTGTTCTATGTTAACGGCTGTGTGTGATTCTCTCGGTACGGTAATGATACAGTATTGGCTGCCCTTCTTACAGTACAGCACTTGTTGTCCAAAGTTGGCTACCTAGTACTCACACTGGTCGAACCAAAGCAGCCAAACCAACACTTGAACATTTTGTATAAACTCATTTACTAAACTGCCACCAGACATGATTTTTTGGCCTCGGAAAGGGGTTCCGCACAAATGGCTTCCATCCTTCAAGATAAGCAACAATGAGGTAGAGTACTAAGAGTACTCCCCAGTATGCCACCTCCGTCCAAACTCACGGCTCCAAGAAGTGTCCAATGGTCACATGGAAGGAGTACCTCATGAGGGGTCTTCAGGACGGGAACCGAGCCGAGTTTCCCAACATCTACTACTCCAAGGATGCCGACTTTGCTGAGATACTTGATCACATGGTGAAGCATTTGGGCAATTTGCGCATGGAGCATGACAAGCTTCAGAAGCGTCTTGCCAATGTGAATGTGAGAACTGCCACCCGACAGGCGCAGTTCAAAAGAAAAGAAAAGCGGGTCCAAAAAAAGTTTGACTTTGTCGTGGAGGGCTTGGACGAGGAAACCAAGGAGAAGCAAAAGAAGAGACGTCGCCAGCTCTACCACTTGAAGAAGGCAGTGCGACCCAAGAAGGCTGCGAAACGCAATGTCAAGAGAAAGCTTGTGGATGCCTCCCATGACATGGCACCTCCAGCCAAAGCACGTCGCCTGATATTCATCGAGGACAAGCTCAAAGTGATCAAGTTCGTCCGGGAACTCAAAGCTAAGCAAGAGGAGGCAAAGAGGGTCCTGAAGCAGTCCATGACAAGTTGCACAACTGTGGCTGAACGGGAAGAACTTCGCACCAAGAAGCAAAAGGCAAAAATCACAGCAAAATTGAATGTCCAGGCTGCGTGTGAGGAACAGTTCAAAGACATCGTGGGCAAAGCAGTGGTCTACAAATGGCTCCAAGCATGTGAGAGGGAGTCTTGGGAGGAACTACCAGAAGCTTTCAGGGTCAGCCAAGTCAGCACCCCCAATGGAGGCAGAAGGTAGGAGCCAAGCTCAAAGGACGTGGTAGTGCTGGCTGCATCCCTCTTGAACTCCAAGAGCAGTTGGATTGTTTGATGATGGAGTACGCCCAAGGCTTCAGCGAGGTCACTGAGAGGAAGGAGATCATAACCACGGATCACATCGTACCCGGGCTCAACTTGTCCTGCTTGGATTGATCAACGGGGATGTTAACCTAAATGGATTGCTGTGTTGAAATTCAACATGGAACAATGCATACTACTAACATGGCAGTGTTGCAGGGGTTGTGGCTATGATTGTTTTAACCTTTGCTGAAAGGTGAGCGCAATGGCCGGCCTAGTCAAAGACTGGAATGCTGCGCTCAAGTTTGGACAGGACGCTGTTGAAGAACAAAACAAGAAGCTTTTGGAGTTGGTGAAGAACGGCGAAATGACAATGGAGGCTGCTCTTGCTGGTTGGAGCCAGCTTCCACATCCAGTGAAACCTCCGTCGGCATCCTGGGCACGGTCTTTCCAACAAAAGTGGGGCTGGAGTTTGCTGAGCAAGGGATCTCAGGGTGGTGGGTGGCTACCGTACAACCACCCGGACATGGTCCATGCACGGCAGGCAACACAGGCGCTGTTTGAATCTCGCGGCGTGCATGAAGCCTTGCTCCTGAACTTTGACCAAATGTGGCGGACATGCTTCTCGTTTGATGGCAAATTGCGGTTCAAACCGCGTGCTTTCGCAGGCCAAAAGGTCCCCAAGCAGAAGACTGGCCAGCATGAAAGCAAGAAGCTCCACCATGTGAGCGGTTGCAGGAAATCGCTCACGGCACCTTGTTTGCTGTGAGTCCAACGGATTTTTTGCTTGTTGGGGGGCAGTCGTTTGGCAAAGGATGAACACTCATGTTGTGTGATCTTTACAGCCGGCCACGTTAGTGTCATTGTATTACACTCTGACTGACTAACATGGAAATGTTAGTGAGCCAGAGTGTATGAAATATTGTACCTTGGGATGTCTGGGAAGCGTGACATTCTTTTTGACCCAATGATGAGGCACTCACCAGCTCGTGGTCTGATGGCTCAGCGGGCCCACTTGCGTACTGTGTCCCAGAAGGAGCCATGGACGCGGAGGCTATCAGGGAGTGGAACAACGCACATGTTGGTACATCTCTGATCGTGACATCTGGCAGCAAAACGCACTTCATGACAGCAGACACACTACTACAGGTCTATGAGCAGCTCCTTAGTCCGGCCCTTGCCCGTCAACGAGCGAAGCACCTTGTCTGAAACAGGCACAGGAGATATGTACTACTCACCAACATCGACGTGGAAAGGAACGTGGTAGAGGAACACATGTTAGCGTGAGTTGCATTGTTTTAGCGTGCACTACCTTACTAGAAAAAGATATTGCACTGAGGGTATCAGCATTCCTCGCAATTAACCTGGGCTAGGAGGCGTGCTATATCCAAGAAATTGCATCCCTAGCTCGATGCACACCCGATTGTGTCAGGTATGGCATGGACACCAACCATCCAAAGGCCACTGCAGCATTTGTTTGCGATGCATGGACTGGAACCTTTGCCAAAAGTAGAGGAGAGGAGCCCAGGAGGACCAACTGGATGATGAGTTCAAGAGTTTAACCTAGAAGTCCGTCATTTGCCAGTCACTTCTATGTTTCTACAGTACGCCGTACATCAATTGTGTTGTTCCTTCGCTTCAGTCAACTTCCACGTTTGGCCACCCCAAAGTCTATGTCCATGGTAGTGAGTGTTTGTGGGTGGCGGGGAAGTGCTTGTATCATTTCTCTTCAGACTTGCTTTAGCCTTAATTTAGTGCAGGAGAGAGTTCTACCAGAGCCACCGCATATTGGAGCCCATGAAAATGGCAGGTGGTTGGTCTTGTCATGGCCAACCCATTGATCAAATTCATGGTGTGTTTCGCAAACTGATCCGGGCCCGCGATATCGTTTCCACGGGCATGTTCTCCGACCTACGCTCAAGACCAACGTACCATGAAGTTGATTTGAAAGCCTCTGGGCAGTTGAACTACAAAGTCAAGCCATGGGCTGACGTCATCAAATTGACATGGGATGCTTGGTGTGCTATGGAACCACGTGTGTTTGAAGCAGCTTGGCTGACTACGGGCCTTGTCCCCAACGACCACTTCAGCAGGCTCAACCCAGCAAATGGTTTAAGCGAATCAAGTGGGCACGTGAACCTCTCTCTGGAGGAAGCGAAGGACGTGCTGTCGGACATCTTCATAGAGATGGGTTACGGTCACACGCCCCAACGGTGTACTCAGTTCGAGTGGCAGCTGGAGGACTGGCCATTTGTTTCAATACCTTTGCTAACATAGCATGCACAGTCTGCGTGAGATCTATATATGTTCACTGTGTGGCCATAATGATTTCACATGATTTTACTCTAGAGCCTTGATGTTCTTTGGTGTCTTTGCGAGATGTGAACGTGGAATCCAAGCCTTGCACCAATGCCAGGTTCAAGCAGATGTGTGGATTCCACTGCCGTATGAGATTGCCTCAGCATATGTGAGAACTCTGATGCTTCACGCGCACAAGCTGAGCACGAGCAAGGTCCTTCTCAACGAGGCCCTCGAGAAAGACCCAAATGCCAAGAAAAAGGGCACGCAGAAGCTTCGAGGGGATGTGGAATCTCTGATGGTGGCGGTGCGCCATTTTGTTCTGTGCAAGAAGACAGGGCAGTTGGCAACACAGGAATGGCTCTCCAAGCACATTCAAGTGAGTCCAGAAGGGGTGCCTTCAGTGAAGAATCCCAAGTGCAAGGCGCAAATCATGTCACTGGGGTTCACACTAGCAGGAACTGATGTCTCGCTCAGCCTGAAGTTGGGAGCTGACATGGCTGAGATGAGGGTGCGCTGCTTTCATTACGAGACTGGGAAGCCCAACCACAAGTTGTCGGTGTTCTTGGATGGCTACGAGCACATGGTTGAGAACTTCGACGATGTGGATGAGGATGACGAAGAGTCACAGGAGAGCAGCGACTCTGAGATCTATGACCAGCACGGTTTGGAAGGCTGAGGGGCACTGCGTTTTTCTTATTGTACACTTTGACTCACTAACATGGAAGTGGAAAGCCCCCTGTTACAGGATAGCAGTCTTCCAGGGTCCCATTTTCCACTTCCATGTTAGTGAGTCAGAGTGTAGGTCTAGGTACCGGAAGGAGGGAATTGACATGGCAGCTGTCTCCACACAAATTCAACCGCAAAGCAAAACACACATGCGGCACGCGCCCATAAACATGTGCATGTGACAGGTCAAGCAGCTTTGCAAGCATCAGCTCAACAGTCTGACCCAGCACCAGCTCCAGCTGCTGGTTCTGACAAAATTGTCCAAACTTTGCCGCAGGGCGTGCCAGGCAAGATTTTAACATGATTCCAGTGCACGTAACATGGCAGCTGGCATTGTTGCAGTGCTATGTTGAGGTGCTTGCCCAACCAATTTTCAGCTTTCCTCCTTTTATCGCAGGAGTGATCAGTGGAATGGATGATCCTGATCCTGAAGATGAAGAAGTTGACAAGATCCACGAGGATATGTTTGTCACTTCACTACACTCCGGGAGCAAAGGCGCCCCAGGTACAAGCAAGAGTTCGGCCGGACACGTCTACCAACCTCCTTGCTTTCAGGAAAGGGAGGCCTACCAAAGCCTTCTCCAAGAGGGCTTGATCCGCATGCCTGACGTGAGTGGATTCCAGATCAGCCATCACTCGCAAACCAGACAATGGCACGCCCGGCGTGCAGAGACCGAGTCCAACAAGGCAAAGAACTTTGCACCATCATGGGGGGAGAAGCGGTCAGAGACTATGGCCTTGTTATTGGTCGTGCGCAAGATTTGGGAATGGTGCCCCGGTTTTGGTCACGCTGTCATTTTCCAGACTTTGGGGTTGCCAAACGTGGAAGTGAACTGAAACGAAGGAACAACACAATTGGTGTAGCTATTGTAGTTGCACATTGTCACTGTTTGTTTTGTTCCAGATGTGAAACATAGAAGTGATTGGCAAATGACAGACTAGGAGAAAAAACACAGCAAAGAGGTACATGGAAGAACACCCTCTGAATTCTGAGGCCGAGGGGTTTCTGGCTCGACTTGACGATAAAATCGCCAACATTGGGTCAGGTAATTAAAATACCAGTTGGAGCAACGTTCATGGTTACTCCAGCTGAACCTGCAAGCCTAGGAGGCCTTAACGTAGATGCAGTTGCTTGGCTGTGAGCCAGGTTCATATACAATGGTAAGTAATTGTCTGAGTCTAAACATCTCTGTGTGTGGAAAGTGCCTTGTCAGTGGAAAGCCGAGCGGCACAGCTACCTTGTGGGGGTTGGTCTGTGCGTAGGTTGCAGCTACAGCGAGAAGGCCACTCAATACTGTACCAAATGAATGGAAGAGGCAAAAGAAAAACTGTGTGTGCGTGCGCGCAGGGAAAATTAGAATGGCGACAACCCCCCAATCGCCTCATTTTGGTCAATTCCACGTTCAATAAAAAGCAACTTGAGGCAATCCATGTTTAAAACACAAGATGAGCTACTCCAGTGCCATGTTTAGAGCAAACCTTGCTGGCAGTTCTACGTTAAAACCGCTGCCAGCACTCCTGCATATCCATGATAGCGAGTCAGAGTGTAAAATCTTTTATTAAACTGCCACCAGAAGTGACATTTTTTGGCCTCGGAAAGGGGTCCCCACACAAATGGCTTCCATCCGTCAAGATACAGTACAGTAAGCTGCACTGAGGTAGAGAAATGTCACAGGTATAATACCTGTTCTCCTCCTTTTTGAAGGGAGGGAGGATGTGTGGACCAAAGGAAGCAAGCCTAACATAGAACTTGCTTGGACAGAGGGACCTGAGACTAACATAGAATTCTCCATCTTGGAGGAGACGTTTTGGCTTTCTGTTCTAGGTTAGGCTACTTGGGAGCTTGGCCGTGTTCCGTGTTAATGTACCTTTTTTTTGGGATTTTGAGCTATGTTTGTTTGCTAAAGTGTAGCGATGGCCTCCAACCGAATAGCAAAAGGAACCCCATAGCGTTGGCCTCCAACCTAATAGCGATGGCCTCCAACCTAATAGCAACGGCCTCCAACTTAATATCGATGGCCTCCAACCCAATAGCAAAAGGAACCTAATAGTGATGGCCTCCAACCTAATAGCGATGGCCTCCAACCTAGAATCATACACGTTGAAGTGTTTTGAATGTAGTCAAGTCCTTGTCGTTGTGGATGGCAGGCTGGCAGCCTCTCATGAGGCCCTTTGACAAGACCCAGCTCCACTTGCTGGCAGTGGGCTCCACGGTCGGTCTTTGGCAAGAGCAACTTGGAAAACAGTCTTTCATTAAGGTTCTGCTTGAAAGGATAAGTGAGCTGCAGATGAACCATTCAAGGCATATTTCTACTGCTGACGTCCTGGTCTTTGTGGTTGATGGCAGCGATGAATTTGATGAGGTGCTTACCTCCCAGAGTTCTCAATGAGTTCTCAATGTCATTGGTTCGTTTCGTCTTCGACAGAAGCACTTGATCTCTACTTGACGCACTTTTTGAGCACAAGGGTTGTTTTAGTCCTTTTTCTGGGCGCTAGTCAGTCGAACCGAAAATCGTGGCTAAGCGGAATCCCCTTGCGGGTTGGGCAAATCCGCTGCAAATCAGGCCGCATTCAGCGAGTCCTTCAACAAGGCTGCTTTTGCTCTCAAAGAAGGAGCACCTGTGGTGATCTTGGTGAACAAGGTGTATGAAGCAGGGATCGGTGGCATTGTTTCGGTTTTTGTGCTTCTTTGCCCTGCTGACCTCCATGACAGCAGAGCCAACAGTTTGTGCGTTCCCCTTCTAAGCCGCCGGCAAGTTCGAAGCATTGATCATGAGTCTCATGAGTGTTGTCTTCACAGTATACAGGGATCTGTTCCAGAGTCAGAATATCTGCAGTACTTGGTCCTTTGAAAGCTGCAAGAATGCTCCATACAGAAGAATTAGACGGTAGACTAGCCACTATCACCACTCAGTGGGCACACTGGGTAGGTAGATGCAGATCCAGATGATGACAGCAAAGAAGCTGCAATGCGTGTGGCAGACAGCCCTGGTTCAGCCGTCCAAGCCACTGGACCCAAAGCTTTGACAGGCAAGATCGTGATGAGCGCACATTGGACACGGGGTTGGGTTTCACACAGGTCTACGCGAAACTGACTCGAACATAATACAATTAATAGTGGGGTGATACAGCCAGTGCCACCCAATTCGTCTCATAGCTGCAACAAATCAGCTTTGACATGTAAAGCTTGGATACGATTTGAGAGTTTCAACTGCAACAATGCAACAAGTACATTTGTCTGAGGTGGTACATTGTTGACAGCATTTTGCTGCATCCACATTCTCTCAGGTCAGTGGGTGCTGCAGAGAGAAGGATACATTCACAGAATATTCACAGAGTATTCAAATCTATATACCCCGTAGAAAATGCTGTCAAGGCAATCTACGCAGTAATCCCAGTCTAGCAGATGTACATCCAGACAAGTGGATTAAACAAGTCTTGGTCATCCTCCTTGTAAGGCGACCACAAATCAGCAGTGGTTCGATTATAACGTTCTTTCTACGCCATGCTCCAGCCTAAAGGTTCCGCTTCAATGGGATCATAGATCACACAACCTGCACTATTTACACTCCTCAACATCTATTTGATCCAATTTTTTACATGGCGCTCATGGCCCAAGCAATGGGCCGCATTCGTGCCCGGATATGTCACTCCAAACTTGGAACAGGAAGGATCAAACTGGACTGCTTTCATGTATGCAATGCACGGATGTCATCAGGTTGTCCTTCATTTCTTTGGACGAGTCGGCCTCCTTGATCATGTCATCATTCGTCATTTTACACTTTGCCACTTTCGGGAGTTTACAAATTGTGGAGCCCACTGCTTCAAAGAGTGAATGCCTTCAGGCATGCGAATCTCTGTTCCAGCATGAAAAGAGTAGCCGACCTGATGTGGGAGCACCGGTGCTTGACTCATTTTCTTCGGATGTGGAGTCATACTCTGAGTCAAAGCAATCGCCCCAAACTGGTCCAACTCTTCTTTCGCAGACAGCACCGGAGTGGTCAATCTGTGCATTGAGCTGTCATTCATCGATCCTTGTGTCCATTGGGCCAAAATAGAAGCAGTTGCTTCGTGCAGCAGCTGCTCCAACTCGCCACTCTCATTCAAGGCTCGAACTCGAACCAACTGTTTTAGCTCCTCCTTAGAGAAATTTTGGTACATGGCTGACATGTCACTTGGAGCTGAGGAAGTGATCGAAAGCTCTGGTCGAATCGGAGAACAGTGCCCTCCTCGCACTTGAATGCTAAAATTCAATTGCGTGTATTGAATCATATAATGCCATCACTGCGAACGACAGTCACCCAAAACACATCATGTTACGAAAGCTCACATTTCCATAATGCTTCAACCCCGCACATTCGCACCAAGGAATGTATCGTGGACGCTTTCCGCGGCTGACGCAAACCCCAAACTAAATAGAAGAGGAGAACGAATCGAATGAGCATACACCGAGAAAAGAATTTCACTGAATAACTGAGTGGACATGCATCACACAAAAGCAGGAATACCCCAACAGCTAGAAACATGTTGTGTGTTCTTAAACTTGATGCCACAAACCATCAAGCTTCATGCTGATGCACAGCCTACCTCTGATGGCAGGCTCACGTCCAAGGATTTCCAAGAAGCCCACCAACATCACCGCACTCATTTCTGCAATGCTGCGGAACGTTGTCACAAAAGCGCTGCTATGGTTTGAGTGGAGGGAACGCCATGTTTCATGATGTTTCATTTCTAAATGTGCAAAAGCTTTTGCAGGTTGACTGCGCGTTGAGTGTTTCATGCGATCATCACTCTGTGCTCCGGAACCTCCTCCGGAATATCCTCCAGAACCTGCTCCGAAGCTGACCGAGAATGCGCCAAAGAAGAAAGCGCAGAAAATCGCGCAGAGGGGCTCCCCATCGAATTGCAGCCTGGGCAGCAAAGCAAGCCTACATTGGGCCCAAGCATATGCTCCAGGTGCCGAAGAGCGCAATGATGGCCGCATGACCAAGATATCGCATCTCCTGTCCAATCACCTTCGTGGTGTACGAGAGCAACGGCGTCAACCAACGCCAAAGTTCACTGAGGACGGGAAAAAAAAGAAGCTGGGATTTGCATGCGCCATCTCAAGGACGACGTGGGAACTAGGAGGAATTCAAGGTGTTGCTCTGCAATCGCAACAATGATGATCGCCGACTCAGGCTGCGAGTTTGTCTAGGAGGACTCGATTGTGCTACCTGGAAAGGTATGCCCTGGAAGCGAGTGCTGGTCGTGCGCGCAAGGTCACAAGGACTGGGTCATCGACCGACTTGGGAATCGCGCCATTTGTCTGGAAATCTTTTTGCGTGACGATGATTTTACAGTCGAGCGGCTCGATCGTAGAGATTACCCACGTTTCCACGAATGTTCCACGGGTGATCTACCATTCGACAGATCCGCAAGGCCTCAACATCATCAAGAACGGTCCGATTGTTGGAGGGTTTCACGCAACTATTTCACGGTCACACCTCCATGGATCTGCAATGTGAAGCTCGTGGGAACGCGAGCCGGGCAACCGTTGTACATTGCCTTGGACGTCGAGCTGATGATTCAGGAAAGAATCCAGACTGGGTACCGAACAGGCGCATTTTGTCCGCGTATAATGCCAGAAGAGCTCGTTTGTCTGGACTATCGCGCTCGTAATGCAGTATGAGCTTTCCCGCCTTGGCCAGACGCACAATTTCCTTTGTGTGGAGAATTGGGAGGAGATGAACAGATCAGAAAGTTTCGGTCGACGGCTAGGTATTCGGCCTTGAGTCGGGCATTCACAGTGACAAGACAAAAAGGTGGTGAGGCTTCAAAAATGCGCGAGGGCAGAAAAGGGAGTGGAGGAGTGGAGCAGAGGAGCTAGTGGAAGCAGAAGAAGAGATGGGCTACCACTTGTGATCTTGCCATTCATGGTTTCTAGCTCAATGTGCTTTACATGTTGTATAGGAGGCTGGATCACGATCCTAGACGACCTGCGTTCCAAGATGTGAGTTGAAATCTAGGATCCCAGTGCTGAGGCGCCAGGATGCTGAATGCGCCAGGGGTTTCACGGAAGGTGACACTGGACACGAAGGCCGTTCAGGGACGCCCTTACCTCGATACCAAGTCAGCCAGCAATATGTGCTCCGTGACAAGCGTGTTGAAGACCTCGGGTTGCAGAAACCAGACCAACGCATGAGGGACCTATTCCACGCGCTTGCAAAGCGCAACAAAGAGTACAGCAGAGCTGACAAAACTAATTCGCTCCAGGGCAAAAAAACTTGTTCAACAGACAGTTCTGTCAAGAACGACGAGACTTCCCGTGCAAAGTGCCGAGCAACTCCGACAAGCTCCAGCTTTATGGCACCGACAGACAACGATGCGCGCTGCAAAGCAACTGGCTGCGACATAGATGAGTCAGATTCTTTTGATCCTCAACGGCGCTTCCCAAAGAGATGAGATGAGGCAGATTGGCCAATCTCAGCCGACATAGCATGAGGTCAATAAGTTTAGCAAGAAGGTGTGGCTGTACCTTCCACGAGATGAAGCATATGTCCACACACACAGGAAATGAAGATTAGAAGTTTGGTGTCGTGCTTCTTTGACTGTTGTTCATCTCTATCGGAGATTGCTGGCCTCTGGAGAAGCCGCAGGATACCTACAGACATGGCGCAATTTTCTAGAAAGTTTCATGCTGTGCAGGGAGGGTATATATGAAGGTGATGGCCGATGGATGACATGTTTCGGAAAATGACTTTGATAAGTCCCGACTGATTCAGTGAGATGCAATACACACACAGTGTATTTGAGACAAACACACCAGGTTGGTTGGTTGGGCGCCGGTTTCAAACTTTAGGCTTACGTTGGCTTACATTCTCCCAAACAAAAGTAGAACATGAGCATGATTTCTTCTGTGGTAGCGTGATTTATTGGGGGTTTACGATATACAGCTGACAGCCTCCGAGGCAAAATGCAGTGCGGCAGTTGCTTCGTGTGCAGTTTCGCAGTCTGTCCGCCAATGCAAGGCAGGGCGACCAATGAAAAAGGGAGTTATATAGGACTCCTGAAGCCACGTGGTGAAGAACGGATGGGATATGAGTCACTCAGCGTAGCTGAAGCCCCTGCCCCAGTTCTTCGCCACTTTCAGAGCACTCGAGGCTTTATTGAGCAGTGCCAAAAGCGGATTCGGATGTGAGGAGGCGATCAGGGCCATTTGACGCTTGGACTATATGGAATTTGAATGTGGTGTTGCTGTGCGGTGAGAAGGCTTTGCAGAATAGTCACTCAGGTTGCCTGTCCAAAGCAACTGCAAAGTGACCCTCCGGTACCCCATCATTTCAACATAAAATCGAAGGCCTTTGGGGCGACGCTCAGATAAGCTTCTTTTGAATCCTGATGAAATCAGTTTTGCAAGGGGGTCCGTATCGAGGATAATGTCAACTGACCCCATAAAGCAAGACGGGAGCACGCCTAAAGCCAAAAAGAAACACCGGGCAGCAAACAAAAACAAAAACAAAGGAGTTGTCCTTAGCAGGCATTGTTTGCGGTGGATGAAGACGTATGAAACACAGATGAACCCGTCTTTATGCCCTGAGTATCATGGTTCTGACTCAACTCCTTGTCATCTTCAAGGCCATTGTTCCTTGAACCCATTGAATGTGCAGGATTGTAACTACCCCATGAAATCAAAAGACTTCATTAGAAGGCTTCAAGGAAAGTCACAAGGTCTTGAGGCGATCAACTGGATTATGAAACCAGACTTGGGCATTTAGGCCTTGGGCATGCAGGCATGAACGAATGTTACTGCTCTTGAGGCTCTTTTTGAGACAGGAAAAAAGCTTGTTGGTGTGCACTCCGCTCCAAAATGAAACCACTGTTTCAGCGACGCGTAAGCGCTGAACGTTGCATCCAAAAGCACGTATGGGTACGTTGGCTACATGGGACATATAGTTTGTGAGATGATGACCATGCCTCAAAAATTGTGATGATGTGGTGAGAAGGTGATAATCTTTTGAAGACAATTACGGAGGTATGAGACTTTACCACTGCCTCTCGCTCAACCTTCTTACAGCTCAACTCTCAAAACACTCCAGACTGTGCAAATGCAATGAACAATTGACCCAATTCAGCCTTGAATCCAGAATGAATCTTAGTACCCTTCTACATGAGTTTAGTTGCATTCATGCTTTTTGCCTCTGAGCCTTTTCTCCACCAGTGTTTCTTTCCTACTGTTCGCTTGAAACGTCATCCCGCCAAGAAGTCTTGTGAACAATACTGTTTGTTTGAGGCGGAGTGAGGCTAGTATTCTGAAGCCAAGTTAAGCTGTACAGTGTGAAGTCAAGCTAAAACATGCTTGCATTCCATGCAAAGTCAAATCAAAGATGCCATAGCATCAGTGTCGTCGGAGTGGCTTGCAAAAGGATCATGTCTTTGGGAGGGGCCCAGTTGATACGGTGCAATTTCACAATACAGAGCTCGCCAGTTACACACTGCCCGGACACCCTCTACGGCATTTCGCTTGAATCGAGGCGGGATCTTTTTTGAGTTTCACCAAGGCCCGAGGAGGAAAGCAAGTCCAAAATTGCTCATTTCTTCGTACTCAAGTGAGCAAACCCACATGCCATGTTTCGTACTTATATAGGTTTCGACAAGATCGGCTCGACTCGGTACCTTTGACACTTCCTTGTCTTCACTTGTTCGGTTCACTGGGCCACAAGAGTACCTTTGTGGCTATAATCTCATGGGCACCCAGCGTGGCCATTGCCCGTTTTAGACTCCAAGTGGCAACTTTGGACATGATATGAAGAAACAACCTTTCTGAGTAGCACTGACCGTAGCTACAACAGGGTATTCATATGGTATTGCTGTGTCCATTTGTGCAATGAAGACTGTCCACAGCCCATAGCAGTCCTATTTACTTGCTCTAGGTCTGCCTGACTTCCAGTGGTCCGGGGCATCTTTCGACCAGATCTCAGGAAAGGTCAACAGATCGACCAGATCTCATCTATTTTGTGTTTGTCCACAGATCTCAGCGACTGAGGACACAGATCGCGAGACTTGCCATGCTGCTTTTGTGAAGGCCAGAAGAACGAAGAACAGGTTCTGTGTTTCATGTTACAGGGTCGCATAGTTCACATCTTCGTTTGAGGTCCTTCAAGGCATTTCTTCCTTTCGAGAGAAGGTGCAGGTGCAGATAATGCCGCGAAATGGACCTTCGCAAGTTTCAAAGTCCTGACGAATTTGTTAGGATTTGTCATTGTCCAAACATTCATTCTAGAATGCAGTTTTCCTATATGGACAAATGCCGGCTGCATCATGCTTTTGGGCATAAGGGCCTGCGAGGAATGACCAGTGGCTGTCTCCGGTCTCCCGGTTTGTTTGCGGATTGATGCGTGAAGGCTGCTGCAGAAGGTCGATCGCAGGATCCTCTTGCAACAGTCCTAGAAATGCCCGGGCGAGCAGGATCAAAAGCATTTGATGTACGTTACGACGTATCCTTTGAACACCATGCAGCTTCGTGTTTGGAGTTTTGGCATACTAGTTTTGTTTTCGGTTCAAGTTTCCAGCTTGCCATGCCAGTGCTGCCTTTGCGGCGGCTGCCGCTGGCACGGGCTCGGAATCCATTGGAATCACGGATGCACGATCTAGATTGTTGTTTGGCACTGTACTGGCAGGAGATAGGAGCCTGCGAGACAACATCTTTTCGGGTCTTCACTGTCAATGCTTTTCTATTTTTTTGAATCCTTTGTGGCTTTGTCTGTCAGCTTGGGGAAGACGGCACCCATGCATCTCCAAAGGCCGCTTGCATTGTGGTGGGTGCAGCATGGGCGAGCACACATGGCTGGCGCTTGTTAGGCCTCGTGTTGATGTTTGTCGAACTGGTTGGAAGCTCCAAGAAACACAATGATATCCTGATCATGAAGCTATCTTTTCAATTGCATACAGCATGCCTTGTTCAAGAACGCGAACGCTGAAAGATAGAGATGATTCGATGACAATGTTTGAGCCAGCCGCCTAGTTTTGCCAACCGTTGCATCAAACTTTTGGCGGCAAACGCTCTTTCTCTCTAGCTTTGTGAAGCCAAGCTGATCCCCTGCTATCAATGTCACTCTATGATGTTGCCAGGTTCAAAGGATACGAGGTCAAGCAGATCTTTGCTTCATGTCTCCGTTGAGCCTCCTGAGCAATCTTTGTGCAGGTCTTAGTTTTTAATTTTATGTTCCAAGCCACAATAGACTATACTGGAGCCCAAGGTTTGGAATCAAACGGAAGCAATGAATAACTTGGGCTCTCATGTTGGAATAAGATGGACTTCATGCCTGTTGCGCTGAGATGATGTCAGTGTTCACAACAATTTGTTTTGAGAGCCCAAATCTCAATCTGCTTTTTGGCACGGGGTTTGCAACTCCTTTTGATGAAACGTCAGGCTTGGCGACCTTTACACGGCAACATCCTTGCCTCTCCTTGCTGTAACTTGCGTACTGGGTTGGCTGACTCGGCCTACTGCAGATGCGGAGCAGGTTCCGAAGGGTGTTATGGGCTGCATTTAAGTATTGAACTCAACTTTTGTTCAGAGATCTATATAATTGTCCCACCCCACACCCCAGGCAACCAGGTCGACGTAGCGGGACATGCAGTGTAGCCTATTTTTGACAGTGTTGCAGCAGAGCAATCCTTTTTGTGGCAGAGTTGTTTGTCACCTTTCTGTTACCGTAGTTCATTTGTTAGGACTCGTGAGTTGGATAGTAAACTGCGCCTGGCCATTACTTTGTCCTTGCCTTTTGTTGCGGAAGGCCAAATGCGATGCAGTAGATTTTAGTTCGGACAAGCCAAGCAGTACATGCGCAAACTGAGGCTTTCAGCAATTTCAGTTTCAATATTTGCTTGTTTGGTTTCTCGCCATCACAGCAGACTGGTTACAGGGGCCATATGTTTATGAGCTCTATGCATCATATGGATGGAGCAAAGCGGACATTGCCCGGCTTTTTGTGGCTGGATTTGCCTCTTCGATGCTCACTGGCACTTTCATCGGTTCTGTAGCAGATGCCTGGGGCCGGAAGTTTTGCGCAATTCTATATTGTATTCTTTATGGGCTAGCTTGCTTAACCAAGCATGTGAATGTCTATGGGGTGTTGATGCTTGGCCGGCTACTTGGCGGCGCAGCAACCTCCTTGCTGTTTAGCACATTTGAATGCTGGATGGTGGGAGAGCACAAGCGATGTGGTTTCCCAGATGGTTTGCTCCGCTACATGTTTGGACTTATGTTTTTTGCGACTCGGCAGAATTTCTCTCCAAGTTTATCTCTACCCAACTTCACTTGGCCGTGCTGTTGCTTCAGAACCTTTTGAAGAAATCAGGTGCAGTATCTCGCTGCCATCGGTGCTGGATGGTTAGCACAACTGGCCGCGTCTTCGATGCCTTTGACACAAGTTGCTGACTCAGATGCTCTTTGGTATGGAGGCTCTACTTTACCGTTTGACCTGTCGTTGGCCTTTCTCCTCACAGCCATGCCTGCCATCTATTTTATGTGGCAGGCCAGACGAAATGCCACGAGTTTCGCTTCATTCCTATTTTTTTTGCTCAAGAATATCATGTATATGGTGTTATTTGCAGAAGCACTTGAAGCAATCTCATAGAAGAACGGGATGTGGGGTGCTTGCTTGCGAGCCACAAAGTAGGACTTGATCGCGTAGGAATGGGTTCTATTCTCCTCTTGCGAAGTTTGCAGGTGGTCAGGGTTGTAAGGGTTTGATCTCGCTCTCTTGGTATTTCCCCAAACAGTTTACTGTTAGGGGTTCTCAATTCTTTCTTAAGATGTGTCCGCCCTTTGTGTCACTGCTGGTGTCCGCCCTTTTCCGCTGGCCATGTAGCATTTCTATTCA
>CAXAMN010027572.1:47422-64686 GCA_963970005.1 Durusdinium trenchii
TTTCCGCTGGCCATGTAGCATTTCTATTCATTTGTCTCCCAGGTCTGCCCTGCTGGTGTCCGCCCTTTTCTGCTGGCGTTGCAACATTTCTATTCATTTGTCTCCGAGGTGTGTCACTGCTGGTGTCCGCCCTTTTCCGCTGGCCATATACCGTTTCTATTCATTTGTCTCCCAGGTCTGTCGCTGCTGGTGTCCGCCCTTTTCGGCTGGCCATGTAGCATGTCTATTCATTTGTTTTCCAGGTCTGTCCGCCCTTTTCCGCTGGCCATGCAGCGTTTCTATTCATTTGTCTGTGAGGTGTGTCACTGCTGGTGTCCGCCCTTTTCCGCTGGCGATGCAACATTTCTTTTCATTCCCCACATAGTTTGCCGTTACGTAGGGTTTCTCAATTCTTTCTTAAGATGTTTCTTTATTCGTTTGTCTTTAAAGTGATTTCTTTACTTTTGTCTCTCAGGTTCGCTGCCTGCACTGCTGGTGTCCGCCCTTTTCCGCTGGCCACGCAGCATTTCTATTCATTTGTTTCCCATGTGGTTTGTTTACTTTTGTTTTCCAGGTTCGGTGCCTGCACTGCTGGCATCCGCCCTTTTCCCCTCTCCAGCAGTTCTATTCATATCTGTCTCCCAGGTGATTTCTCGTTCTTGTTGGTCACTGTGTCCCCCTGTTGTTGGTCACTGTGTCCGTCTTGTCTCCCTTCTGTTTCCTTTTGTGTCCCTTCTTGTTGGTCATTGTGTCCGCCTTGTCTCCCTTCTGTCTCCCTTTGTCTCCGGTCTTGTCTCCCTTCTTGTTGGGCACTATGTCCGTCTTGTCTCCCTTGTGTTTCCTTTTGTCTCCCTTGTTGTCCCCCTTCTTGTTGGTCATTGTGTCCGCCTTGTCTTCCCTCTTTCCTTTACATGTGCCTCCTCTCTCCCCCTCTCGCTTGCAACCCTTCACGTTTGTCTCCCAGCTGCTCTGCCTTGCAATCCTTTACATTTGTCTCCCTCTGTCTTCCTTTTGTCTCGCAGCTCTGGACTGCTGTGGCCGCCTCTGCCTTGCAATCCTTGTATCCCAGCTCTGGACGTCGCAAGCTCTAGTTGCAGAGTGTTCCGATATTGAAAACACAAACTGTTTGGGGTCTACGGTGGTGTAATTTTTTCAACCTTAGACCTTTCTACTTGACCTTGGCTCATGGACATGTACTGGCCCCCGCCAGTGAGCAGGGCTTGGGCCTCGTGTGCAGACTAGTGCCTTTCTGGTTTCATAGGATTGTGCGGGGACAATCCCACCAACTGTGAAGACAGGGTCCTCTGCGAACCGCAACAGAAATGCCATGAATACGAGTTTTACACCACTGAAGATATCTGCCAGAAGGGCCTCATAGTGACAGGAGAACTATGGTGAAAGACGTGGCGAAGGCAGCTGGGAGGGTTCCAGCCTTTAGCTGCAACGCAAGATCCGGACAAGAGTTGTGGGCGCTGCTTTGATTGACTTGCAACAGGACTGCCGGTAAAGTCAGGCTTGAAACACAGCTCACAGCACTTGGCACTTGTGGTTTTGTTCAGTCTGGGCTCAGCAAGCGTGCTCAGGGGTGGCCGGTCTTTCTCAAGTGGCACTGTCCTTCCAGGCTGGATCATCAGCATTAACAATCATCATTAACACTGAGAATTCTCACGGACCATCAGCAGGGCACCAGCAAGTCTACTCAGTTTGTTCATCGTTTCTTGAGACAACAACAAAAAGAGATGAACAAGATGGAGCCCGCGAACCCGGATGCGCACGTGCACTGGAAAACAAACGGCCAAACATTGTTTGACACTCTTGTGACCTTGTGGGACACTCTTGTAGGAGACACTCACTCTTGTGCCTCCATACTTCCAGGTACGTTTCTCCGCTATCTCATACGAATCACCTGACACTTCAGCCTTTCATTCGAAACCTCCTCCAAAACCTTTCCCCAATGTCAGGGCCTTATCGATCACATTCAAAGGGTTGCGATCGGTTGTGAACGGTTGTGGACGGTTGCGAGCATGATGCTTCCTGCGCTCGTGTGCAGGCTGGATGCGATGCTCTCGCATCTGATTGGCGTGTCCCCTTGCTTGGCCTGGCAGTTGCTGCCTTCGAGAGCTCTATGCCCCTCGAATGGAGATCTTCACAAGCTGCTTGAGAGCCCAAATACCCATGGCCCATGGATGTTTCCGGAAGAAGACCATGTGTAGTAATTGACAGTGGCACGACTGGATTCTGCAGTACTTTTGTACATGTAGCCAAAGGTTCATAGGACTCTGCAAATTGTAGAACGCAGTGACACGCATTCCAGAACCATGTGTAAACTCGGATCTGCTTTGGTGGGGGCCGTGCCACATTGTTTGCTTAGCTTGACGGCCAGACAAAAACACACACATCCAACTGAGAAGTTCCTGGGCGCCCTTTGGGGTGGAAACTTGCGGATATTTTGCAATGTAGGTCTCAAAAACATATTCTACTTAAGTCTCTGTCAAGGGCTGCAGCCTACGCAATCAAGACAAATTGAGAATCGACAAAAACAACAGCCTGCTTGAGACAAATTGAAAGGGAACATAAGGGAACAATAACTGTTTGACTTGGTTGTTTGCCTTTTGCATCACACCCCATGTGTATGTATATCAAGCAGTCATTGGGAATGTGCGTTTCCACAAACGATTCCACAGGTGAAAGGGCTGTCTCAGTTCCCGAGGGCACTTGTTTGTCAACATCAAAGCAGTGCATGGCACAGGTACGTTTTTGTCTTCAACTGGACTCCAGCATTGGATGGTTGTTCTGCTGGTACTCCACCACATGGACTTATCTTCAGCGCCTTCATGAGTCTTGTCAAGTTTAAGAGAACGATGCATGTAAAACCAAATTCGATCAACGTGGCCGTCCCAAAGCTCTAGACAAATGTGAACACTATGGTGAGGGGCTTGACCCGCAGCCAAGAATCTTCAGAACCTGCGCTAGGGTAAAAGGAAGGATCATGGTTCCATAGCGTCCTTGCTCCTAGTAGTAAGGCCAGAAGCCCCTAGTAGCTTCTTGTTCCTAGTAGCGACCAGGAGCCCTAGTAGCGTCCTTGCTCCTACCTGGTTCCAAATATCCCATATGAGGATGGCTTGCATGTGCGGATCCTCGCTCTTCAACCTGCTTGATGCATCAATTGCACCCATCAAGGCACTTTGACTTTGACATGGGCAAAGATGACATTTTGATACGTTTCGTGTAACAATAACAGAGTTTCTGCAGGTTCGTCCCAGGCTTGCCTCAAAAGTTGGACTTGTGCCGAAGGCCCTTTGGCCTGTTTGCCTCCTCGCAGCCGGTGCACTGGCCACAGTGGCTTCTTCTTTGTTCACCACCTCTAGCGGCTTGCTTCAATCCAATTTTCGAAGCCAATGAAAAAAACCAGTGATTGATAGTGATTGATGCATCCTCATGATTTGCCACATCTCAATGGCATAAGCAATTTGATGTACTGTAGATTTGTTTTTTTGCGTATCAACAATTGGCAAAGTTGTCACTTCGACAGTTTTTCTGAGGTGAAGCCTTGATTTTCTTCAGCTTCCTTGCTTTTGAAGCGTGTGCCTATTCCTCGGACTCCTCTGGCCAATGCAAACTGCACTGACCAGTAACTTACCTGGTTGCAATCTTGCGTTTGACTTGATTTTATGTATTAGGTGGGTGCCTACTTCCCCTGTGTGAGCACTGTGAAGAGTGAACTGGTCCCGGAAGAAGCGCGGGCTGGAGTCTACAATGCAACTATGCTGAAGCTTTGTTCTAAGCCAATTCTTTTCTGTTTTTCTTCAGTAGATTATGCAGACTGGACAGTTTGAAACTGTCTAGAATGAAAAACTCGCTTCTGGGATGCACACAGGTATACCGTGTGCCCTTGAACATGTGCGTCGTGCTACTATTGCTTGCAGATCTGGAGTCACCGAACAGAATTAGCTGGTGGGATGATGCAACTTTTCCAGCAAATGTGGTTTTTGGAAGGCTAGAATAAATTTGGAGCTATTCATAGAAAGTCAATCTATCCGTAGCATTCTGCCTCCTTTCATGCATAGCCTCTCTTTGATCTGGCAGGTTGAAGACATCATTTGCGATCTGCAGCATATTGCTCCTGTCCTCAGTGCTGGCCGTCACGATGCTTGGGGCGGCACCGCGGAGGATCAGTGAATGATGTGCGCTGGTGGAGCTGTTTCAGTTTCCCCTTGACTCCCTTGTCCGTCTCAAATCCTAGGTTTGAAGTGCAGGTAGTTTTTTTTTTCAGTTTTTAGTCACATATACATATATATATACTGTATATATTTATTTATACATACAGGACAGAACCCTTCAAGTTTCCATTTGGGGCCGTGAAAAAGGACAAGAATTGGTCAGTGGTTTGGCGTAGCTTCGCAGCTGTCATTGGAGAAAAGCTGTGAGCCATAGTAGCGGAAGAAGCAGGAGGGTGGCTTGCGTGTTCCTTCCACATCATGACTTTCCCTTGAGCCAGTAACCTCTCTTACCCTTTGTGGCAGCTTTTGACTTAGGTGCAGCAGATTTTGTCCCTTGCAGACGCATTGGAAAATGAGACCAAAGCAGCGCTTGCAGGTGCAGGCAATTACCGTATCTGACTCTTTTCGAGAAAGAAGGTCGTAGATCTAGATTGAGCCAAGGCTGCGTTGTGTATTTAAGGCTCTTCTGTAATATTCTTGCGACAAACAGCGACCTGTGTGGCTTAAGGAGGGATTCAAAGGACAGCCATTTACAAGTTTACAGTTTACAGTACTCTTTTGGTTCCAGATCGAGTATTCTGGACAAAGACGATGTGCCGCCCTTTTTTCAGGCTTCGATGAGATGTCATGGGCTCAATTGCAGTGACTCATCTTGCCATGTCAAATTCGGGCTTTTGGATGATTCTAGATTGAATCGAGATCAGAGGCCTGCGCACTTTCCACCAAGTTCTCAGGCTCTGATACCTTCCAAGACACTTGATCCAGTCATCAGTGTCATGACTGTTGTGTTGATCGTGTGAAGACTGGTTGAGTCACTGACGAGTCTATTGTAAGCCACCTGCATCTCTCTCGTGCTTGTGCCCTCTGCTCTTGGATGCTTTTGGATGCCTTATGCCTTGCATGCGCCACTTTGGATCTAAAGGGTCGTTGGGTTTAGCAGCTTGCTTGCTGTTTCCTTGTGGTCATGGCCGAGCACTCAGCTGGCAGATGCCCTTCAGTCTATAAGCCTCGCGGAAGGAATGTGATGTAGAAACATAATTTTTCTCCTAGAGGTGGAAAGAAGGCAGCATGCCTCAAAAAGATTTTGGCTGATTGGCTTGCTGGGCACTTAGCACTTCTGCAGCTGCCTTTAACTGCTCAGAAGGGAAAGTATCTGAATAGATGCCTGCCTTGTCTGCTGGGATTTGTTTCTATTCGTTGCCTCAGAGGCTGGGCCTAGTAGCTTGCTTTGCGGAGGCAGGCTGTTGCCAAGTAAAGAATTCCTCAAGCAGTTTGCAACTTCTTCAAATTCAGATTATGCGCTCACCACCATTGTCCAAAGTTTATGCTGAGCTTTGGAAACAATGGTCCCCAAATGTCCCAAATACGCCAGGGATTGCTGAGCTTTGCCTCGAGCCCTGCTGTCAGAGGCATGCCCTTTCATGTTGCAAAAAGAGACAGAGCTGAAGTCTTTCAAGTCTGTCCCTCGTTGACTTGATGGGCGATGAGGATCTCGAGTGGCTCGCCGTGCTCAAGGGCAGCCTGACCTTCCGGATGCAGGAATCGCAGTGATCGAAAAGGCAGGATTGGAATGCTCCAGCTCATGAAGCGCCCAACTGCTTCTGATGGCCAGGTGGACAGGAAGACGCAGATGAAGGTGAGAGGCTGTGAACTTTGACCGGAGTCTTCTCATGTTTGCCTGCCGAGGAGCAGTTTGAAAAGGAGAAGCTCGCCCCTCAAGTCGGCAAGCAGGAAGTCTGGGATGATGAGATCCACCCACATGCTTTTGGTTCCAAGCCTTAAGGTGGTGGAGGGTGCTTTTGCATAACGATGACATCCACACCTTCGAGTATGTCACGAACTGCTTAGTCAAAGTCGAGCTTTGCCAGTCTTTACAGCGTACTGACTGCAGTTGTGACCGGCCCTTGGCAAAAAGATGCAATTCGCAGTTTTTGATGGTCACCCAAGTCATCATGAAACGCCAGGTGGTGCAACATCTTTCGCGTCGAAAGGCATACTCTATCACGTGGGAGGCCTGACATGGGCGCAATAGGGGCAAACCTTCGGTTTGTGCTAATTACAAATCTAGTGTTCGAAATTGTTCATCGAATTGCATGGTGAGTTGAGCACTTGTGGAAGCCAGTTGTTTCATTGCTTATGAAGTTGGTCCTGAAACTCCAATCACAGCCTGGCTTTCCACTGCAATATGGCAATATTGGTAACGTTTTGACCATCTGGCAACCACGCAACATTTGATGGTCCGTTTGACTCTCACTGAATGTTGCCTTGTCGGATCAGTGCATTTTGTCACTTTTGGTGACCTTTGACAAGACAGATTTGAACAGCATTTTGAACTATCCAAAGGCCAAATCTTGGATCGCACGTGCAAACGCAGTCCAAACAAACAGGGAATTAAAAGAAGGAACTCCATTGCAAAATTCTAAAAGGGCACTCCATCCCCAAGTCCAACACCTTTTAACTCTGTCTTGCTATGTAAGACATCTTGTCCTTAGGAGGACTTCCCCACTTCACTACTGTTCTATCCTTTGCTTTTGTTTTGAATCTTCATACTTTGCTTCTTCATTTGATGCTTTACTAAGATTACGAATTCGTCAGCCCTGATGCCATGTTATCTTACAATTCTTTCTCCTGCATGCCAGACTTTAGACTCTCCAACTCTCCCTTGTCCTGCCTTCCACGTTCTGATATTGCCCGTTCATCGAACTGGCCTCGTGCCCAGCCGTTTCGCTTTGTTTATGCCACCGGGTCGGAAACCGAACGTGTAGTGGTGCTAATTTTGAATCGCTATAAATTTGATTAAAACTGATCTTTTTCGACCGGGTGGCCATGGACGTTGATGTTATGTAGAGAGCATGATGATCGGTTTCACAACATGTTCATCAACCTTACAAGATGATGAGTTGTTGATGTGACCTACGCGGGGTTTCGGCGGGGTGGGGTTTGGGGTTTGGGGGGGGCTGGTTTCGTTCATGTGATGAGTGGAACACGATGGTGATGAGTTGTTGATGTGACGACAGAAGACTCTAGACGGGGTTTTGAATGTTCACACTGGTGGAGTTGATGCAATGTGGACTCACTTGAAGGAATTTGCTCTCTTTGAAATCGGTGCAGATAGAGCAGAGGATTTGGTCGTGGCAGTGGCGCTTCATGCTCCGTTCCTATGGTTTTTTCACTTATATATCCGTAAAAACAATCCACGACACGAGACAACAAATTTCCAAAAAAACATGTTAATTCTATCACAAAGCAGGGTTTTTGGGGAACACAGTCAGGCTACGTGCACTTATCACACCCACTGACATGAAACATGTGGGTCTTTATAGGGTTTTTGCGGCTTTGGTGACTTCCTTATGTTACAAAATGCACACAGGGGCTGCTAGAACGAACTTGGGGCCGACGGGCACACACACAAACTACTTTGAGCAAGCACGCTTTTCGGAACAAAAACTGGTTGCAGACACTTCTTCACATCCTTTTGTTGAACCAATATACCACCAAACCATGCGTTGCTAAACCTTTGTGGTTCCACAATCGGTGCCAGGCTCACAGCTCAGGCAAGGCCACTGTGGCGTGTGTTTGGAAGGCACGGCCCAGTGGAGCTGTATATAGTATATAATATACAATTCAATTTGGTATGGGTTTAGGTAGGTGTTTTTGGGTTTACTACTTCTATGTGCATTGCTACAAGGGCAGGCATAGGCATAGAGGTGCAAGGGACATTGGGCGAACGAGTTTTCTTGTCAATGACAATGTTGAATCATGAGATGCATGCGATGTTTACTGTTTACTGTTGGATGGACGAAGGAGGTACTTGAACTTTGGTTGAAGGAGTGTACCAGCTTTGCTCGCAAATGTCCAATTTTCCACATTGAACGGACACCCTCCAGTCAAGGCAGCATCTCTCAACACGTGAATTCACGCTGCGTAGCCCACACTCGGCAGGCTTTGGCAGAGCAGTTCTGCCTCAAACTTCAACAGGATGGCCTTACTGTTTCGATTGACCGGGGCCTCAGCTTAGACTTTGAGCCGGTTACAAAGCCGTACATTTGGACACTTGGTTACTAAATCAGCATCCAAGTTTTCAGTCATGAAAGCGATATCTGCAGCACATCTGCTGAAGTTCTCGCTCGTTTTCAGGGGAGCGATCGAATTGATGTATCATGGCAAAAGGCTCTCCCGCTCTCTCCCCCCACCGACTTTGCCTGATAGAATCAATTGGTACACCCCCCAAAGGACACGCACATCACAAGCATCATTTGAGTGATTGGAATCAGCTTAATGAAGTAAAGGTTTTTCCAGATTAGTGTTCCAGCCCCGAGCATTCTCACGCAAGTCTTATGGGTGACACTAGAGCTGAAGCATCAGAGAGTACACCATCGCCTGCATTGGTGGTCATTCTCTTACTGTATGGATGGTGGGATGAGCAAAGTATTCTCTCGTGTTCTTTCCCGCTTCTCAAGTCTCTCAAGTGTGCACTCCCCTCTCTTGAGGCTCCTGATTCAAAGTTCGAAGGCAACAAAGGTGGCCAGTGAAATGAATAGATGGTCTGCAGGTCAGCGTTTCACAAGGAGCAGCCCAAGCAGTATACATTAAAGGCATTATGACTTCCAGCCAAGCCTTGTAGGAAAGCAGATGTCATGAGGGCTTGTAAAATTGTTTTGTCAATTCATGGGATGGTAGAAGTGCCATCCAAGAGGGATGGCATAGTTCCGACTTCACAAGGTTCAAAGATTCACTTGGCCTTTGTTTTTGTTTCATGTGTGTTCATCATGTGAGTGTGTGCTTTGCCCTGAACTATTCGTTGGCTGGTCGACTCCTGAGCTGAATGCCGGGTGCGCGCCCGCATTATTCAGACTCAGTGGAATGAGATGGCCACAAAAACTGGCGGCCCCGCACTGCTGTTTTCATGTTTATATTTTTTTGCGCTTTCCTGGCAAGAACCTAGATGTTGCACATTAAGTGCCCTGCTTCTAGGTGGTGCCCTCCCTGGCCTACCGAGGGCGTGCCTCTCAGGTTGTATTTTTCGTCTACCTTTTTGTCCTGAAATATAAGCAGCTGCTTGGCTTAGCAGGGTTTCGGTCAGAGCTTTTGGTTTTTGAAAAGACTTGATGAAGGACATCGCCGGAGCGCAGCTATGAAAGCATGCGCCAAGCTTTACAGGTGAGGGATCAGCGAGAACTGCAGATCTTGCGCATGCCTGAACTTGAACTTTAAGGGCTCGTCTAAGCGGTATTTGCCAGTTTCAACGATATATATATATAGTTATGTTGATCCTGAACGAAACCGTCTTCACATCACTTGCAGATCCTCGGCAAGACATTGGCTGTTGCAATGAGTGCTGCAGGAGATGCAGAAGCGTTCCGACAACTTGTTGGCGCGTATCCACAAAGAAAGCGAGGCGTGCTAAGTTCAGCCCAAGGTGTTTGCATTTGGGGTCTTTAGCAACTGCTGGTGGCTCCATCTCTTTATCAGGCAAATCTCGAGTTGTCAAAAGCGAGAACAGGAGCCGAGGCACAATCTTGAAATGTTTGGAAGAATGAAGTTAGCTCAGCTTTTCTGAAAGGAGACATCCAGAAAGTTGTCCGAACAGGCTCGTGCCACCTTTTTTTGGAAGAACAGTGTTGTAAGTGTTTGTCTTGTGTGCCTGGGGTTCGAACAGTGAGCACAGGGTTTAGGCTGATGCAACCTGAGGTGACTCAGCAAACAGAAGAATTGAACAAATTGGCCGAAGCCTGATTTCAATCTCTAAAGCTAGGAGCACGACAACATTCAGGAGGAAGCACTTTCAGTTGAGGTTGGACAAAGACTCAAAGCAGAGCAGCAGCTTGAGGCTGTTCCAAAGCGATGTTTTAATGGAGATGTGCTCGTGCAATTCTCTCATTTGTATTCATTTGTTTTATTGACAGTCACATGCAACCACTGAGCTGCCACAGTCTCGAGCTTGAAGGATGTACGGCAGAGAAGCCGGATTGAAGCTGAGCTTCGAGAGGAGGACGTACTTGACGAGTGCTCGGTGGTGCAATCTGGTTCTAGCTCTCCAGCAACAACGCCATGTCCGAAGCGACGGGCTCGCAGAAATAGCTTCTTCGGCCTAGGATGATCGTTCCCCTCTCTTGATGCCCCGTAGCGTTGTGACCCATGGCAATGATGGCGAAGCGCTGCCTGGCTTGGTGCTTAGTTCTCATCAGAAGATATGACAATTGCTCAACTGGCACTGGCCGGTCCAAGGTTGGACGAATATACCATCTAGATGTATACATAATATATACATACACACATAGACATAGATGTTTGGCATCACACTTTTGTGTTCCACAAGTGGGTGCCTCAGGCGACAATTCAAAGAAGCTCTGTGCCCTTCGTGCCGCAATCTTATCTCGTGAGTGTCTAATACTACATGCATGGAGAAAAAGAATCACTGAGTGAGTTCAATAGTAAGAGACAGCAGCTGTAGCAAGCTTTGGGGCAACACGTGGTTGCTGGTAAGGCGCAGGATCTTCGACACGTCTTACGGCCGTGTTTGCTACTTATTACAGATACAGGCTGCTTACCTGACCTTCATCAGCCTATCCCTAGTCTGAATGTTGAGATGTATGGCTGCAAATAGGATGGAACTCCGAACTCCATCACTCCGGATTGTGACGACTGGTTTGACCTCCTGCGACGTAGATTCTGCCGAGGAGTCCAATCCAAACTTCAGCACCACAGTGGAAGCACCCTTTTTGAAAAGAAGTTCTTAAAAGACGTATGTATTTCTGAAAAGGCTTCAATTCCAAACGTTGAAATAAACAGAAGCTCCCCAAGCCTTTGGCCTCAGTAAGCTGACCTGAGACGCCAGGCCGGAATATTACAGTCACATCTTCAGTCAGCTGGAGCAAGGAGAGATTCTGGAATGGTACAATGTTGATTGGAAGGCCCTCCGGTGTGAGTGGGGGTTGTGCTTGAAGCAGCGGTTTCGCTTTGCAAAGGCAAAACAACGCCGCAAGTTGCAATCTACAAGCAGCGAGTAAACTGAAATCAGAGAAGAACACCATGGGCGATAAACCGATGAAGAACATGCAAGCTTTGAGGATGTGGGACCAATACTGGGCCGCTTCATCCGGCCGAAGACACGCAGAATCCTTGATCTTGGCTGTGGCAGCTCGAGTTTGCACAAAGCTGTGAGAGGTTGCTAAAGAGAGCTTTGCTGGCGACAGTACCTTTGAAAAACACAGGGTTAAAGTTCGGTTCAAGAGAGCCTTCTCGTGGCACTATCACATAATCATGACTCATACCTCGCACAAGAATCAATAATCCCACTGCAAAGCGTCGGAACTTTGAGTCTCGAAGTTGCTCTAGGTTTAAAGACATCCAGTGCAAAATAGCCTCTGAGGTGGTCTGGCTTGGCTTGATTTAACGCATTTGTATCCACTCGTTTACACCTACTTGTGTTTTCTTCGGCAAAACAAAGAATTGACTGCTGTTTGCATTGATTCATTCTCACAGACCGACAGGAATAACATATACCCTTGATTGACGCATCAATCCCAGCAACACTGCTTGCTGAGGTACCTCGCGCTTGCCTGCACAGCTTGCAGAAGGAGGATTTGCTCGATTGGTGGTTGGCTGCGACATTTCTCCAGAAGCTCTGTTGCACCAGAAGGCCTGGATTTGGTTCACAGCCAATGCTGCGCCCAGGCTTGCTCAGACTGGACCCACACGAATGCTTTCCTTGCAAAGTGAATCAACATGAATCTATAGGGTATTCATCAAGATTCCTCGGTTAGCAGTTACGTAGTCTCAGCCAACCAAAGATTCCTTGCTTTTGCACAAAATGTAATTCACTGCAGAGGATGGCATCAACCGTGGAGTTACTGTATGCGGAATGCGATGATATTGAAAGACAAGTGAGGGCTCCCGATTTTGATTAACTCCCGCTGGACAGTGTATTTGCTGCTATATGCCCTGTACGTGCAGCTGATATGTAAGATCGCTTGCAGGCATTGTACTGTTTCCCTTGTTTGCTCATATCGGAGCTGCCATCACCTACTCACGACCACAAAGCCCTTTGACATGGCAAGGCAACAGCTCCCCCTCGCAGTCCAGCACTCAATGGCGCCCAGTTTGCCCTGCTAACGCCTAGCCTATATATATATATATAATAGGCAGGTCGTTGAGATGATATTACAGATACAGTACGTGCTGCACACCAAGTCATCCTGCAGTGCAAGCTTTGTCTTCAATCACGCAACACTTTGCTCAGGTCGAGGAACTAGGCTAGTTTTCACTGTGGCTGACGTCAAGAGGCGGCTTGGGATTGGACGAGATCGAGCTTCACGAACTTGAAAAACAGTTTTCACTTGGAACTTGATTTCAAGGTGCTGTTTTTCAAACAATACCTTGGCTGTGCTGGGTTTGCGGTGGGTTGTGGCCTTCGAATGGCTGTGAGGCTGCCATTTCGCGACGGCTGCTTTGACATCGTTTTGGAGACTCCAAGCTGAGAAAGCTAGGTACATTTTTCTGCAGAAATAATTGCCGGTGCACAAGGACATGTGAACATGTACAGCACACCCTCCAGAAAACATTCCACAGTTTGGTGAGATGCTCGATACTGCTGGGACCGGGTGGGAGAGAGAATATATAATGCCAGGGGACACATCTCAACACGCAGAATTGTGCCATTGGGTTCCTCCCACACGGCCATGAACGTTTTGAAGACCTGGTGGATCCTAGTTGCCAGTCTCTCCGAGGAAAGGCCTCTTCGATGCTCTCCGGACAAGGCGCAGAGTCAAGAGTGGATGTAGTTTCTTTCTTTTGGAGTTTAGTGTTTCGGCTTTTTAATTGAGACATGTTGCAGTTGTATCTGTAGCTGAAACACTAGAGAGTGTCTCAGGCCTGGTACTTCTGAAGTTCAAGTGGCCTTGGCAGAGGCTGCCTGTGCTTGGAGTCTGAAGCATCTGGTATTTTGTACCTCCAATAGGGATTGGGGAGATCGAGGATCGAGTATTCCTACAGTATATTACTTGGTTTAGCTAGTGTTTGAGCTGCTGACGGATCTGCATTGAGCTGCACAATCAATAGGATATCTAATATCACATGATATCATACAGCTTTGTTGTCTGCAGGCATGGAGGGTTGTTGCTACAGGCTGGGTTTGCCTTTGAATCAGATCTAAAAACCCTTGAATATGTCGTGTCGGGATCCGAAACCCAACTAGGTGTCTTTCAATATCCTTCAATCTTGGCCAACCTTGAGAGGAAAAGGACTTGAGTACTTGAGTCTTGAGCCTCTTGCCTGGAGGATACGTCGTTTGTGTCAATTGAAGAGATTTGGCGAGTTGTACACCAGCAGCTTTAGCAATGGACCTAGCCAATGTGGTTTGCGACCAGGCGGTGTCCTCATATCCATGTCCCAGCCTGGGCGTCTTGAGCTACGCTCGAAAACACGGTCATTCTTGCAGCTGGTCCAGGAGGCGAGACCCCCCTAGTGCTGGCTTTTACCCTACTGCAGTTGAAGAGGAACGTTGCTTCCTTTTCTGCGGGACGTGGCAGTCAAAGGAGTCGGCGGTAGGTAGCAAGTGTGTTTAAAACTCTTCCATGGAGTTTGGTGCTGCCCCGTTCAGGCTGAATTGCAACCGGCTCCGTCATTGTTGCAGGAGGCATGAAAGGGGATTGATCGACCTGGGCAATGTTTTTTGACTGCAGAAGCGACAGTTAGTTCAACGAATTTAAAGATTTGTGATCAGTTCAATGAATTGATACTTTTCTTGGGGGACTTGTTTTGAAGGATCCCGTGTCTCTCCCGCCTGACGTTCACTTTCAGGTGTGGGAAACGGACTAGCCATTTAGGAGCTGGTAGAGTAGCTTTGAGGTACTAAGACTACTACCGAGATTGTTCTGGTCGCCCGCCCCACGACCTGTGGTGGAGCTGCTCATGGAGTTGGTTTACCCCTGTGTGGTTGGAGGTTTCTTGGTGTCATCAAATCTCTGACTCTATATAACTGAAATTGACGCCTGAGATGCTTGGAGGCACATGTATGCAGAACAAAGCCTGAGAACATGACACCACCATGCAAACTTAGCAATGCCTTACGCTGGGAGAGAACTGCCTCCAAAATAACCTTCAAATTCATGTGTTGATTTCGCAACAAGTCCAAAGCCGGGCAGCTGCGATGTTCGAGGTGGGCATGTTGGATACGCATGGCGTCTGCTGCTTCAGCACGATGAAGCCGAACAAAAGTAACAAGTTCGTTGCTGTGAAGCTGAGAAGTTTGCTTGGATGTCTTGTTTTTGTCAAAGTCTTCCTTCGATCTATGTCTTCAAGAGTCCGTAGGCCAAGACCCGCTTCTTGCACTTGCTTTTGTTAGAAATAGCAGAACAAGGACGAGATGAAAAAGGAAGGTAGGGCCCATATAAAGAGGCCTTACCTTTCTTTGTTCATGCATCTCTTTATGCTCTTCCTTTATATTCCTAACAGGGGCCAGCTTACTGCCCATACTGTTCGCAGAGCCGTTCTATCATGTTCTATCTAGGACTTTCAACGAAAGTTGGCGGCAGCTCACAAAGAAGCGGACGAGAGGCATGGTTGTCAGCCTTCCTTGTGGTGTTGTCCTTACGCCTGTTAGGATTGTTTGGCTTGATGGCTTGATGTCAACTTTCCGAGCTTTCGATGTACATATATAAATGCCAGCGGAATCCTGGATACAAAGCTTGCCAAACGCAGGTGTCACGCGATGCAAAAAGGGCTCGTCGACAAGCTTCACTTGACACAAAGGGCCATGGAAAAGGTGAGCCCACCCCAGTTGAGTTGCCAAGAGTGCGATGTAATATGATTGAGTGGATCAAAGCGCATCAGAAAGTTGGTGGTGGGAGGGATGACATTGTTTGGAAAGGTTTCTGATGCAATAGGGTGGATACAGTGTACTGACCCGCTTTCATGCATCCCAGCTTTGGAGCAAGCGTGGGCACTACATGCAGTAGATCGACAGCCCACATTGCATGATTTGATAGTGATGAGCAAGCGGGGTGATGAGCAAGCCGATGCAGAATATACTCACCCGTAGCAACAGGTCATTGCCTGAGCAAACTCCTAGGAACAAGGATGTTACTAGAGGCTCCTGGCCTTACTACTGGGAGCAAGGACGCTACTAGGAGCTTTTTCGCGCCTTGCACTGATGCCGCTCCGAAAGCTCCTTCCTCGTGGCAGTTAAGAGTTGCCATGGAGGACCCATGCTCGAAACAGAAATGAAACCAACAAACCACGCCTCATGAATCAGCAAACATCAGCAGAGCACTCTGATGTCTTCGGAGTTTTTTGAGTGCAGACTTTTTGTAATAGGAGGCCCTTGGCCCTTGGCTCGAGTCTGCACTGCACGCGTTCAATATGATCCAAGAATCTGACTAATTGCGATGTGTGGGGCACTGGTGACATGTTTTTTTTGAAAGTCTCGTTCAACTCATAGCATGACTTCATGCCATCAGGGACAGCATAAGTGATAAGGGACAAAGGTAAGCAATGCAAGAGGTCAACTCCTACAATCACTTGATTTTGCCATGGGGCCATCAAGCTGAAGAAATGAAGGCTGTCACCAGCCAGAAGCAGCACTTGTACGCATCCAAGTTCACTTCAGCGCGATTAAGTTGCTTTGAGGACTTGATCATTATGATTTTCCAGTGACAGTTCCAATTTGGCTCCAAGGATTTCAAAGTCTGGGCAGTCTCTTTATGAAGTCTGCTCTTGAGGGCGATTCTCCACATCGAAAGCAAAAGAAGGACATCGATGCATGGTGATTGGTCCCACACCCGACCTTCCAATCCTTACAGCCCTTCCCCTTTCCTTCCCTGTCACGCATCAACTGGACTGTTGATGCAACAATTGGCAGTCACTCTAAATCTGTACAAATTTCGACGAACACCTATCCTGGCAAAGTACGCGCACATATTCTGGCAAAGTTTGACGTATGTGTTTGGCCCAACGTCTAAACATAGTGTTTCTTTACAACGTAGAACCATTTATATTTATATACTATATACCTCAATCCAAGTTCAAAAGTTCAAAGTCTAAAGATTCGATACAAATGTGCGACTTTTGCCAATAATCGAATAAGGGATGGATCGCCCTGGTAATGGGCTTTGAGCCATGCACCTATGAGCAAGCAATTGGGGCTTGTTAGCAATTTTTGCAATCTCATCCAAGCCAGACGCGAGTCGTCCTGCGTTTTCCTGCGATGGCTGGCCAGTGTCAGGAGAAGCATTCAAAGTCTGATCGCAAGAAAAGAAAGGAGGAGACAAAGAGGCCAAGGAAAAAGAAGGAGGGGACAAGGACAAATGGAGTGAAGAGGCCAAAGCGCCGTCAGCGCCCCAGTGCGTCACATTCCAGTTCCTCATAGCTGTCAGTACTAAGTACTTTGTGTGGTGGATATATTGACGTCCGGAACTTCCTCTACAGAATGATAGAATGGGGGGCTGGGTACACGCTTTTCTCTATAAAATGGGCTTATTTTTCCAAGGCCAAACTCAGTGAAACATGACATGTTAAGACATTTTTGGGACAAGCCTGAGGGAACCATTTTATAGACGTCTATTTTTTGGTCCTCCAAGGACATGCGTATTGTACAGAGTTTTTCCCCAAACAGTTTACTGTTAGGGGTTCTCAATTCATTCTTAAGATGTGTCCGCCCTTTGTGTCACTGCTGGTGTCCGCCCTTTTCCGCTGGCCATGTAGCATTTCTATTAATTTGTCTCCCAGGTCTGTCACTGCTGATGTCCCCCCTGTTCCGCTGGCCATGTAGCATTTCTATTCATTTGTCTTGCAGGTCTGTCACTGCTGGTGTCCCCCCTTTTCCGCTGGCCATGTAGCATTTCTATTCCTTTAATCTCCCAGGTCTGTCGCTGCTGGTGTCCGCCCTTTTCCGTTGGCCATGTAGCATTTCTATGCATTACAGTAATTTAATCTCCCAGGTCTGTCGCTGGTGTCCGCCCATTTCCGTTGGCCATGGAGCATTTCTATTCATTTGTGTCCCAGGTCTGTCGCTGCTGGGGTCCGCCCTTTTCCGCTGGCCATGCAGTATGCAGCATTTCTATTCAT
>CAXAMN010027572.1:76397-87411 GCA_963970005.1 Durusdinium trenchii
TTGTCTCCCAGTAAGCTCTGGATGCTCTCAGTGCTCTGGCCGCATGATTTGATACTTGTCTTCCATTTGTCTCCCACTTGTCTCCCAGTAAGCTCTAGATGCTCTGAGTGCTCTGGCCGCATGGTTTCAGACTTGTCTCCCACTTGTCTCCCAGTAAGCTCTGGATGCTCTATAGTGCTCTGGCCGCATGATTTCACACTTGTCTGCCATTTGCCTCCCATTTGTTTCCCACTTGTCTCCCAGTAAGCTCTGGATGCTCTGAGTGCTCTGGCCGCATGATTTCACACTTGTCTCCCACTTGTCTCCCAGTAAGCTCTGGATGCTCTGAGTGCTCTGGCCGCATGATTTCACACTTGTCTCCCACATGTCTCGTCTTGGCTCCCAGTAAGCTCACTTGTCTTCCACTTGTTTCCCATGGCCTGTCTGGATGCTTTGTATCCGGGCTTGGCTGGATGCTGGGCCGATTAATTTTTTGATGCGCACAAGGTCGTTGCTCTGTTGTATTTCTGGTGTTTCGAGTTTGAAAGCTGCATTGGCTGCATCGAAATACACTATTTTCACATATTTTCACCACAAGCGTTGCATTGCTCGATTTGCTGTTTAGGTTGGCAGCTACTTTCGTGCGGATGATCAACGAAGCAATCACACACTCTTACGTCAAGTGTTGCGACCTATGGCAAACACAGGTCAGGGCAACATATGTCACAACCTGGATCCATGAATTTCATGTTTTAGCCCTTGTTCGGCGTCCCATTGTAAAGTCAATGAAAAACAGAACTATAATGTTTTCCCTTTGAATCTTGGTGGACTATAGTTTTCTTCCTCTAGGAAATACTGCTGGCCATATTGTTCGGAGATCTCATTTTTGAACATTGCTCTGTTTGGGGTCTACGCTGGTATAATTTGTTTTTTGTTGTTTTTTTTGTGTGGTTCTCGTGGCTCATCACCAGAGCTTGAAACTTTTGAAACCGAGGTCCTGGCTGCTTTTTCATTGGTTTCCACGGAACCAAACGGCCCGGCGGCCAGGGGGGCAACACGTGGCTTTTCATAAAAAATACTCTTCGGGTAAAGTCATCGAGACCTGCAGTTGAAGGAATTGCTCTGAAACCCTTGTCTCTCCCGATGTTTGAGCTTCTCAGGAGCAAGCACAAGCTAAAAGCTCAATCAACATTACAATACTTTGTCTTGAGCAAAACGCAAAGCGCCGATTTCAAGGTGCATGAGGTTGGTCCCAAGCACTCTTCGTACCAAAGTCCAATTGACATGCCCTTCATCGACCCTTCAAGTACCTATGGAATTGAAGCACTGCATGTAGCCGGACTTCAAATTGCTTGCTTCTGGAAGGGAGCCCGACTGTTGATGCTGCATGGTACTTTGATGTCTGATGTCCTATAGAGTTTTACCGTATAAACGTTATACCAGTTCCACTGCTCCAATTCTGACGCTTTGGTGTTTTGCCAATGTTTACATTCCCTGCAGCCTGCAGTCTTGGCAGTCTCCCATCCACAACGGAGAAAAACTCGTCTAAGTGTCTTGCTTCGATGCCCGTATCATCCCGTATCTAAGCGTGTTGGGCCCAGCTGAACGAAGATTCCTACGGGGTGGTTATTCACAGAAGCACTGCTTTGAGAACACTTATGAAGCCTCCCAAAGCCCAATTGCCAATAGCTGTTCCGACAGCGGTGGACGGTCTGGAGCCTGTGCTCTATATATATATATATACATTGGCTGGCTGCTGCTGTCTCGTACATTTTCAACATCCAGGGCTAGTAGCTTGCAGTGACATTGCATCGAATGTGACAATGACACCTGCTTTTTTTGATACTGAAGAATTGCTAGTATTTTAAAAAAAGGGGAAACCTCTGCAGTCAGGCTGGATGGGGTTGGTGGCGTGTGGGCTGGTCATGGTCTGAATGGCGCTGGCCTCAGAAATTGGGTGCAGTGAAGTGGTGACTACCAAGACATCAAAAAGTAAACAATGGACACACAAAAAAGAAGATGACAAAGGGAAGCCAAGGGCTCCCTTACTGTAAATGTTTCTTCCCTTTTTCATCTCGTTATTCTTGTTGTTCCAGTATTAGAAAGATAATCTGAGCCGTGTACCCATTTGTATCCATTTGTATTCCACATGTTTATGGAACTTGCGCAGGTGGAAGGTTGTGGAGCGTTTGCTCGGGAAAGCACAGAGCTTCCCTCAATCCGCTCTTGGAATGCTTAAAGACGCGATGATCCGAATGCAGGCGTGCAGTTCGAACAGCTGGTTGTAGCGCCAAAGCCAATCTTAAGAAGAAACATAATATCCAGTTCTTGCTTATCCTTTAGCTCTCCTTTGTGGACATTCTGATTCAGGAGCAAAAGGGCTGCAAGCGCATTTTCCTCAAAGCGTTCCATCCTCAGCTGTTTTGCTTTACTCCAGTTTGTGGAACCTACCTCTAAAGGCCTAATCAATATTAAGCCAAGCAATCAGCTCTGTGAGATAAGATTGGTGTCTTGAGGAGATAGGCAACCGAGGCATAAAACAAAACCGACAATCTCCCAGACATGGCATAAAACTTGTCAACATCTATATAGTTTGAAGATGCCATTTTCGCTGGATAATAAACCAGCGACATAAAAGAGATGGGGCAGGGATGCAGAGAGATTGCACTGTAGATATTTTTTTGGCTTTTGGTCTTTTGGTAGTTTCGAGGACAGCTTTGCCGTGACAAGCCCGTTTGGCACTGCAACTGGGTTGGCCTTCATTGCTTCACACATCACTGAGTCCGTGGGATGATCACCGCCGTCAGAATGTGATTGGAAAGCTGCTGCCTTGGAAATGTCGCCACAGGATTTTGATCGTATATCGCTGTGGCCTTTAAGTGGAGCAACTACATAGAGTATTTTCTTGCAACGTTGGGACCTGGTCAATCAAACATGTGTACTGCCCAGGTTCTCTGCTTTGATGCCAGAGCTAGACTCGGAAGAGAAGGCCAGGCAAAGAAGACCTGGATGTTTTTTCATCATTCTTTTTCAACATGGATTTTCTGATGATACTTGTCAACTAGCTTTCAATAAGACATCCAGATATCCAAGACAGTGCAGTCAACCAAAACGAGGCGCAAGTGTGTTCTCATGAATTGCTGACAATTCCTTGAGAATTTGGACTAGAAAAACCGCTTGCGGGAAGAAGTAAGAGACATCAAATGATAGGTTCCAGAGAGGACTACTCGGCAGCGTACATGTCTACCACGTTTACGATTGGAAGATTTGCCAATAAAGCAGTGAAGCAATATTCTTGGGATCAACATATTGACGAGATCACTCAAGCGGAAGCATTGCTGGGTGACGGTATTCGATCATGTCAACCGATTCCTCCAGGTTTTGCTCCTTTACAATGCCACCAAATGCCACATAGGTAGATCCACCAATGCTTTGCAATTCCAAGTTGCAATCTAGTCATTGGCCACAATTTCTTGGCAGGTGAAGGTTAAGCTGGCTCCACTAAGACTGTGGAGCACATGAGCTGTGTGCTGACTCATCGCCAGAGATGAAAAGTGGTGCAGCAGCACAATTTGACTACGAGTGCTAGTTGAACGAAAAAGCATTTCGCTTTGAAAGATGGTGCTCTCTTTGCAAAACCGGGTATAATTGAAGCGACTCAGAACAAGCAGAGGCTTAGCTTTGCAGCTCAAGTCTGCTTGGCAAAACTGGGCTGTGCAAGAATGTTAGCCAGCCCCAAATAGTGCGGACATTTGTCTGTTCAGTTTCCTCAACCCAACCATCAAGCCGTTCATTTGCCTCCAAGACTGGATGTAGTTCATCCAGTCTGGCCTGCTTTCCGTTAGAAACCAAGGGATGGCGGCATTCTTGATGCAACATATGTTTCCCAATGTCTTGAAGTGTCTGGCAATGAGTAATAATAATAACTATATTAATATATATATATATATCGCGCTGTCGTTGCCACGTTGCCAACTCTGTTTCATGATGTTTCAATGTGTTCAGATCCTTGGCTGGTCCTGAGCATTGTGCTTCTCTTCTGTATCAAATGTGTCGCACTCCCAAATCCTTTTTGGAGCCTGAAGAAGCCTCTAGAATTCATCTTGTACAGTGCAAGTGAGTCTGATTTGCAATTGCTAATGGGCATTTTTGCAATCTTTTGAATCGATGTGACTTGACTAGCTTTTTCCTTGAGTTGTTCCAATGTGTCTGGACCGTGGCACCGCATGAAGGACACAAGCTTGACGGTCGTATCTGGTGGCCGCAACCCGATCCGTGAGTATGTCAAGGCTATGCTGGACGAGGCTGGGAGTTGATGTTGGTTGCCACTGTGCTTTTGGGCTTCCAAAGTTTCATAAGTTTTCCCTGTTTTTGAAGGCAGCTTCTCGGGAGAAATACTGCGTCACAACCTCAACTGAAACATTGTAAAAGACACAAGCAGTGCTCGTGCAAAGTAGTGGAGATGCTCGTCCCACGACCAAGCTGCCGCTCGCTTTTGGCGGATTCCTGGAATGTGTCTCAGGTCCTGCTCCGAGCACGCCTCAAGGCCATCTCAAAGGCAATCTCAGTTGCCGAGGCAGGCTTTGAGGATCGAAACCACTGTAGCAAGAAGCTACTAGTAGCAAGGGTATTGCTATTGGTAGCAAGAAGCTACAAGTATGAAATTGGCCAAGCAGGAAGTTGGATCTCAATAGTTGAGATTGGCTGGAATGGATGCAATGAGAACAGACGAGAGGTTGTTACTATAGCTGCTTCAATGCTTGTGGTCGCTTGCGGTACCCCCATGAATGATGTACAGTACAATGTTTCTTAAAAGTCCGGTCTGATGGGAAGCCATCATTAGATCACTGAATGACATTCATCGATGTAATACCTGCCACTCAGGTGGCTGCTCGCTGTGCGACAGAGCAAGGTCTTGCCTGCTCGTCCCAGGCCACCACTCGGAATGGCTTAAAACTTTGGAAGACAGATCCCAATTGATTGTACAGTTACACATGATTGGTTTCCACATGTGATTGAATCTTCAATCTTGCGAGGTGGAGCTACTTGGAATGCGAGAGGACTTTAGCTAACAAACGCACAGAAGCACAAAGGCACACTCTGCAGGAACAGTTGCTGATCCTTTGTCACTGGTGATGCGACACCCTGAATAGCTGAACAATTGCTTCCAGGCAACAAGCACAACTTTACGCAGGTCTCGAGAACAAACTGTACTGGCTTGCCTTTTGGACCTTTTGGGTTAAGATTATGGAGTTACCATTAGTTACCTTTGCAAAGGTGCACGGTAAATCAATACAGTAAGGTGGTACAAATGCCGAGGAGACAACCCCGCTGAGTAAAGCGGTAAAACGGTGAATTGGTATTCTTGTTCATCCCTCACTACATCTTCCCGTGTAGTGCGATAGGTGACAACACACCAAAGCTTCAGCTTTCCCTGGTGTGCGATAGTATCTTCCAGCCAAAGTGTGCGAATCCGAAAGTGTGTGAAGGCTTCTTTTTTGCAAAACAGTAAAACGCTAAAGCCGTAAACCGGTCAGGCACATTTACCAATTTACCAGTTGCGCAATTTGCCGGAAAAAGCACTGACTAAGCGATTCTAGTTCCGATTTACCAACTTTAGTCAATGTACATTGAGATAAATTGATTTACCTTTGCCGAGAAGCTTTACCTTTGCTGAGAAGTGTTAGGCTTCACGCGCGGAGAGCTGGCTTAGAGAACGAACATATTGACAAGTTTTTGATGGCCATGATTGCTACACACTCTCTCGGGAGTCCGACAAGACTGGCAGATGACCCCGACAAGTCTTACGTGCAGCACACATGACTCCAGGAGGGGCCCAACCGGCGACAGGACATCCAGGATTGGCTTGTTGGCTTTGATGCATGACCATTGATAATGGCCACTAATGGCCACTAAGTGATTGTGTCACTTTTGCTACACTTTGCTTCACCTTGACTCGCACAGATGGAGATCCGATTGACCTTCCAGAAAACTGACGAAGCAAAGCCATGAAGGGCTGTGTGGGACGGAGGACACTCCCGTCCTTTGTTGTCCCACAAGTGTTTGAAGATGCTATTTTTATCTGAACAGCGCCAATCCCTCAATTCTGGCTAAAGGCCGGAAATTCCAAACCTGGGAGCCGTAGCATTTCTTTCTAGGTTGCAGACTGGACAGATGTGGCTGAATCCTTTGCGTCTTGAATCTTGTGCATCACGTGCGCAATCATCTCAAAGGAGAACAGTCTCAGTGTGACTGAGTTGTCCAGCGAACATCTCAAAGATGCTGACTGCGGTGACCGTGGTCCTGTTGACTGCCAAAGCTTCAGTCAGTGAGTTGCATTCACTGTGCACCAAATCCGCAGCAGCCCGAACAGACCATGTGCTGGTCCAAGAGATCCTTGGACTTTCAAATCTTGCCATTTGAAGGGCTTTCCGTTTGATTCTGCTGCTGCTGCTGCTGCTATCAGTAGATTGGACAAGGAAACACGGCTTTGCGTGCTGAAGGGTTTGCACGCAGGTCAAGACCGACTTCCACCGCCTGCGTGCTGACCACGCAGACAGCCGAAAGGCAGTCTTGATCCTCAACGAGGCTGTTGCGGTCGCTTCTTTGGCTGGTCTAGTGGCACATATTCAGACATTTATTATACAACACATTGTGGCAGTGTGACTGGACTCAAAGCGTTGTGATTGATGATCGCTGAAGTTGGCTGAAGCTCAAAGCTCAAGAGAAAGGAGAGCAATCGGCCAAGCAGATACAGGGTTAACGTTATGTGAGGTATTGACAATGATGAAAGCAATCGGAACAGGCAATCTTGTTTGTGTTGCAACTTAAAAAGGATGGACCTCGTGTTGCTACTTCAAGTAGGTATATAATATATACGATAAAGTACTGTATGCATAGCATCTAAAGCTTATCCAAATCGGGTTTGACCTTTTAGATGCCATGGTACAGTACAAGGCCGGAGAAGCTCATATCTTTTGTGACACAAAACAATACGTTTTGGCAAATGCAACCCGAGAGGCAACGAGTTGACACTTTTAGCGCTCCCAGTCCGATTCGCAGTTCCAGTCAGTCTATCTACAATAAGGTCTATCTACAGTAAAGATTTATTTCTCAAGCCGAGGTGAGTGCTGCTGCAAGCGCTGCCAAATCAGATCAGGCACCACAGCTGCAGTCTCACCTTACTTGGCTCTTTGGGCTCAGGAAATGCAGGACCTTAATGATGCAAGATAGTCATGGCTGGATCTTTTGTAGAGCTCTGTGTCTCTCCCTTTCTCAGAGTGGTCCTGAGTGGGGAAGCGGGAGCGGGGTTTTAAGTACATCATCGAGCCTGCTCACACAATTCACCACCTGTTCACCACCTGTTCACCCCGTCGAATAATGCTTGTGTCTTTTCAAGGTGTCCGTGTTGCTAAAGGAGAGTCAAAAGTGAGCAGAATCCAGCACAGCTTCACATCCATAGAAATCAGTCATGGCACAATTGCTATATCCAACCCCGAAGACAAACTGAAACCAAGAAAGAGCTGAATCAAACTTCGCAGAGTGCATTTTGTGCAGTTGTCGCATGTTGTTGCATGTTGTTGCATTTCCCTCTTGCTTGCTGAGTGCTACCCGCCCGCCATGGCGGCTGGGGAGCAGCTTGCGCGGGTGGCCAAAAGTCTAGAGATGCTGGAAGAGCAGCTGAAGCCTGATTTGTTTGGACGTTGGCAGTTGACCTGTGTTCAGTTTGTACTTGCAACACTGACACACTCTAATTTGAAGGACATGAAATGACATGAACCTCTGAGTTGGCTATTGAGATATTGCACCCCATTCAGGTACAGGCGTTGTGTGGTCTACTCTCTGAGCTTCTTAGCAAAAAGACAACATCTGCAAGTGAAGATAAACCACTTGATCTCTCCATCCATTTGCTTACTTAAGCTTCCTCACCGCCTACCACCCCGGCCCATCTTAAAGAATGGCACAAATGGCCTGCGACTCTTTGAGGAATTGCAGCGACTCTTCTCCTGTTGGATATCCTTCCCATGTTGGCTATCGCAAGTTGAATATGTGTTGCTTCGCTGCTGCCCTTGGGTTGTTTGAGCTTTGTCGATACCTGTGTACTGTATACTCGCGTTACCAAGACTGCACCTTTACAGATGAATTTGCACCAAAAATATGTCAAATAATGCCAAAGTGCTAGCCAGGCCAAGCATTTCAGTCATTTGTTTATATAACTCGATCCTTTGGTGGGACTGTCCGTTGATAGTGGTAGCAAACATGCCCCTGCAAAAGGACATCTTTCTGTCGTGAGTCCAAAGCTACCATGTAAGGAAGAGCTTGGCAGACATGGCCAGCAGTTTGGAACCCGCCGAAGCCAAAGAAAGTACCCGTGAAGTCATCCACAGCCTGACAGCGCTGGAGCAAGATCTCGAGGCAGCCCGAGAAGGCCATCAGTTTTTGACTAATAGGACCTTTCTTGGTGAACCTCTTTCCTAAGAACCCTTGAACATTGAACTTTGCGACTATGCTCACTCTTGGGTGACCTTTGTGTTCCTAGGCTTTTCAACAACGTGCATAAACACCGACTGTTTTTCGGTGTTATGCTGGTTCTTTCTGGACCGCCAGGTGCTGGTGGGGCAGATCCTGAACAGTCTCAAAAGCTGAGGCATCAGGGTTCGGAAGAGGTTTTCTTATGCTTTTTGTCTCAAAAACTACCTTATTCTGCTTTATTACCTGCTACCTTGTCTCACATGTCTTCGTTTGTCTCATGAGGAAACGCATCACGGATGCAACCACCAAAGCCTCCCGTCTGCGGGCGACTGCTTCGAACAAGCACGCGCAGCTCATGGAGCCAGTCCGGACCGAGGTGGCACAGGCAATCTTATCTCGCCTGGCCAAGAAGAAGGAGGACGGAAAACGGAAAAAGGAGGAAATTGAAAAGAGATGAAAAGAGTGCGCTCATAGCCACTGATCCTTTTCTAAACATGGGACTCAATGGGCACACATGAAATCACATGGACACATTTTGGCTTTCAGGTTATGCATGAGTACAGAGTGATATTCAACACACGCGACATATGTTTCGTTACGTACCAGATCATCCAAGAAATGACGATCACATGCGATCACCAAGCCAGGATCAAGATGCTTTTGCAATGGCTGATGTCGATCAGGATGGCTTCGTCTCGCGGAGCGAGTTTCAGAACTTTGTGAACGACTGTCCGGGAAACTTCTCTAAAGATCAGCTTCACAAGCTCTTCGACTCTCAGAACTTTGAAGTCTTTTTACTTCTTTCAGTGGACCACGGAGTGCAATACAGCCAGAACTCCAGGCTGAGATGATTTCCTGGGGGTGTTCTTGTGGGCTGCTCCAGTAGATGTTTTTCTTTCTTAGTTGCGATGATCGTTATGAGGGATGATCGAGGGACAGACAATAAATCACGTGTAAGACCTGTAAGATAATGAAGGTTCAAATGCGTCTTATTGCGTAGTCATAGAGCCAAGGACTATTTGGACGACGCACGTGTGGGCCGTCTGGAACGTGATGAATTCATGCGCTCTGTGGTCGTGTTTTACAGGGTCTCCCGACCCAGCGTAGATTTGGTGCAGACAATGGGGGTGGCACAAGGGAAGCTTGTAAGAAAGCTTGATGTGAATGAGATCTTGGAGTTGATTGAGGGGCCCATCAAGGAGATTAACAAAGTGGTGACTGGGCCAAGATCAATCATCCATAAGTTATAAGTTTGTTTGTGCGTAACCACAGTCAAGCCAAGGTGAGAGTGAAGTGCCGTGCTATGAGAGATGGGGCTATTGGCTGGGCGACGGCCACTGGCAGCAACGGTGTAGTCTTTGTTGAGCAGAAACGCGTTCACTTTCAAGTGAAGAGCACCACCACATTGACAGACCTCCTGTCTGTGAAAGCCTGTAGCACCATTCGACAGCTCAAGGCAAGGCAAGTGGATTATGGATTATGGGGCAATCAAACAAACATGTCAATCATGTAAGCATCGATAATTTGTTCATAGGGAAAGGACATATCAGAATTGTGTTTTCTCCGTCTTTCCCCCATGCATTACTACTTAAAATATGACTATTGGCCCAAGTTGCGAAGACTTTTGAACTGTTTGGGTCTTGCCAGCTCCCTGGCAGGAAGGTGAGCTACTGGAAGTTTTAGTTTGGGAGAAGGTTGATCCAACAACCGGCCTCCGTCGTCTGAAGGGCAGAGCATTGCGTGATGGTTGTGTTGGGTGGGCGACCATCGAAGGAAATGGGGGCACAGTTCATCTCACAATGGTCTAGTGATCTACTGAAAGGCGACCACTGGACCGTGGGAGAATTGGCAGAAAACGTGCGTTTAGGGGAGGGGGAGATTGGGGGACTTGGTGCTTTTTTGGCTATTGCGGCTGTGCACCCCTCTGTGGTGCGAGACAAATACGAGAAACATCAAGTTATAGATCAAGACTTGTGAGAAACTCAGATAAGCACCAGGTCCAGCCACAGTGGGGTGACACTGCCGCAACTTTCGCAGGCTCCCAAGTCTGATGAAGCTGTTTGAAGCTTAATCTAAGAGAGTGCATTGTGAGCATGGTCCCTTAGATTACAACTGGCACTGACACCGGGATGCAGGGGGCATGATGCAATCAGTTTACGGCCTTCCTCCAGCACAGCATCGAGCTGGCTTTGATCTTCGACTACTCAAGCCCCTTGGAAGATTGATCCGAAGAGCAGGATTCGTTTGTTTGTAGTTCATTGTTGGTCACTCTCAGTACCGCTTCAGGTGCAAAAACATGGGTTTGTCGGCAATGAAAAGAAGAGCACTAGTGAGCTTCGTCATATGGTGGCCTAAGTAGCTAGGTACTCTTATGTTCCTTGGGCTCTCTGCGCCAACGTAACGACCTTTAAGTACTCTTTCTATCTCTTTCTTACTTCCTTGCTTGCTTATTTACGTTATATGCTTCTTTACTTCTTTAGTCACTCACTCACTCACTCACTCACTCGCTCACTGACTGACTGACTGACTGACTGACTGACTGACTGACTGACTGACTGACTGA
>CAXAMN010027572.1:91558-107659 GCA_963970005.1 Durusdinium trenchii
GTCTAGTACTACTACTACTACTACTACTTGGCCGGCCGGCCGGCCGCTATGGCCAACCGGCTGGGTTGCCCGCGCTGTCAATGTTCAATAAGTATATCTGCACCATTTCCAAGTCAGTTTCTCCAACGTTGCCAACACCAGTGACCTTGCCTGCTTGGCACAGCGCTAGGATTGCAGCTCGACGAATGAGAGTGGGCTTTCCAGCTCTTGCTTGAGCCCTGTCAGACCCCACGCTTTCTTGTGATACCAAAGAGGGACCTTCTGAATTGGACCTCATGTCACTGAGCAGTTCTTCTGTCACGACGGAATGGGACCATATAATGGCTTTTGTGAGCATGTCTTGGGTTGATCGGTTCTCAGCCCAACATGCCCGCGGTCTCAAATCACTCCAACTTGCACCATCCAGCCAGAAGCGTTTCGATAGGTAGCAACCACAAAAAAAAAACAGAATTTGCACGACCAAACAAGAAGTTGTACTGTATTGTACGAAACCATATTACCAACGACCAAGCAGCGGCAGATGTGTGTTTCCAATACCCTTCATAGAGATTCATTCATCAAAGGCCAGGTTTGTTCCGGACTTTTTGGCCTTCCATGATCTCACCTGAGGCCTTCCGTGGCGTGCTCCTCGGCTGCAAGGTATCTTAAAGCATTGTAGAGACGGTCTGCCTGAATCACTTTGGAGATGATGGGATACTGAGTGGGCTATGCAGCTTCAACAAACAGGACAAAGCAGAGCAGGCTCTGACTGAAGTGTCCGGGTCGTCCTAGGTGGCATTTTGCTGCATTTGCCTGAGCTCAGGTGTCCGACCCACTCACATTGTTGGCAAGTGCACATCTCTTAGTCTAGGCTTGTTGGGTCTTGTCCAAAAGTGCAAGATGCCAAGGAACTCACTGACTCCTTGATCGACATCATTGGTTCTCAGCAGGCCAAATTCAGCTTGAGACTGACGTTCAAGACATGAGTGGCATTGGGTTCGAAGCAATTTCAGTTGAAACTTCCGTGCCAGTGTGCCATCCTGATATCCAGGTTGGAATGCAAGATCTTGTCAGCAGCACCTGCACAGAGGGCATGCTTCTTTGCTCAACTCAAAATTCGCAGCTCAAACATTTCGCAAGCCAAGTGTCAGGGAGACCCCCCAGCATGTGTGCTTTGTGTTCTCCATTTCAGCCTGCAGCCCCGCGCCAAGAATCAACGCACTTGCGGTCTTTGCTCGACCCTTCTTGCACACGGCACGTGGACAGTGGGCGGACGGAGGCTTAAATCTGATTTTGGTGATTTGTTGGGTTTGCAACTTGGTGCTGTTCTTGACAAGTATTTCCTCATATTTGTAGTATGGGACATAGATACTCTCCACAGTTTGATTGGTCAATATTGTGCCAGTTCAGCTCACTATCTATATTGGTAAGATTTAGTACGTACTTGCAAACTTGTTCAAACGGCGAAGAGGTTTTTGCATTGCAGCTTTTGTAAACGAGATCACGAGCATTTGGCAATCAGGCCAGAGTCTCCTTCGACCTGGCTTCATCTGGCTGCTGGCCTGTGTTGGGTTCCAGCCTTAGGTAGGTGTGACGACAGCCCTTTTTTGCAAGATTTTGCTGTCAGTCAGAATTGCAAGATTTGCCGTACCGACTCAACCTGTTCCGCAACTTGGGGTGACTTTAGAGTGCATCCGTTTTCAGTCAAGGTATCCCAAGGACACTAGGAGCAAGGGCGCTACTAGGGGCTCCTGGCATCGCTACTAGGAGCAAGGACGCTACTAGGGGCTCCTGGCATCGCTCCTAGGAGCAAGGACGCTACTACGGGCTCCTGGCATCGCTACTAGGAGCAAGGACACTAGCTTTTGATCCGGCACACATCCCCTCACACCTTTGCATGCTCAAGCTTTGGCAAAGATGCCCGGACGGTTTGAACCCCTTGCGGCAAGGCACATGGCTTCAAGCTTTGTGGCCCTAGATGTGCCGGTTGGGAATTACCAGAGCTGTGAGATGTTGAGCTCTGTGGTTGCCCCGACCATTTCCAAGGAAATAGGCCGTGGGAGGTGGAAGCTGCTGTTCCTCCAGGCATTCTTTGAGTTGTTTGAGGACTTGCAAACCTTGGTGAAGGATGCGATCCTACTACTGACAACACTCCTGGAGGGGATCTTTCAATGTATCTCCAGCAGCCTGCTGGTCAAGCGGTTCGAGGAGAGGCCGCTGAATGAGGCAATAGCCATAGTGGTGGTCTTCCTGATGATGGGCACCTTGTACTTTGCCATGTTCCTATACATGCGAAGCTTCAGCGCTTGGCATGCAAGGCGGTACACCTTGATCCTCTTCCACAAGTGTTTCCTGTTGGCTCTGATCTCCTACTATCAAGGCATTGTCACCGATCCCGGTGCTATTCCCAACTCTTGGCAGACAAGCTTGAGAACTGAAGAAGACATTCTGGTGATGGCCAAGGAGCGGAAGCGATCTGGAGAGCTCCGGCTTTGCAACAAAGAGATGAAGTACAAACCAGACCGTGCCCACTACTGCTCATGCTTGCAGCGCAATGTATTGCGCATGGACCACTACTGTCCGTGGATGAGCAATTGCATTGGACACTTCAACTACAAGTTCTTCTTGCAATTCCTGTTCTACACGGTTGTGTCTTCAAGCATTGCTTGCTTTGTCATGGTGAGTGCCTTGTACAACGAAGTGTTTGTACCTGGAACCACTGTGATGATGGTGGGAAGTGCTGGATTTGCAGGGTTGCTTGCTTCAGTTCTGACTCCTTTTTTCGCCTTCCACGCTTGGATGGTATCAAAGAACATGACCACCATTGAATTCTGTGAAAAGCTAGAGGGTGGAATCTACACCTCGCCATATGACCTGGGGCTCTGGGCAAACCTGCGAAGCGTGCTTGGAGGAAATGCTATCCTCTGGTTCTTGCCAATTCCCTCCACACCTGGGGACGGCATCACTTGGCAGCGTCGCTGAGGCTAGCCAAGGCTGGGAGATTGCACGTCTTGCTTCGAGTGGATGACACTGTCACTCGAGCACTCGAGGCTGAATCCGAATGCATCAAGTGTGTCAAAAACTCTTCTGTATTCTTGTGTTGAATGTTCATGAACTGCAAATGTTGAACTCACAAACTTGGAATATCCGGTACCGGTGCCGGCCGTTTGAGGCCAGAGCCTTGATGACCTGGCGTGGCCTGTGACATTTCAAGATGTCCTTGCTGGTGCCTCAAACAACAACAGTTTGTTCATCAAGCAGTAGTTTCAAGATATTTGTCGACCATAACAGAGCTGACTAAGATGAGATACGATTGTGCTGGCGCAATCCAGCTTGGGCATTTTGGGTAGTTTGGAAACAACATGAATTCATCAACCGCAGATGTTCCGGAAAGCTTCAAGTAGGTAACGAGAATAGCAGATGGCTCGTGCTGAGAATCTGGCTCTTGCTGGAGAAGCCTGGCGAGACAATGGAGATGAGGCTCGGTTGCCGGGTCGCGACAACATGCAGGCACTTAATTTCCACACGGGCACTTATTGATGCAGGCTGAGTTGCTGTTGCCAGCTCGGAAGCCAATGCCCCTGGCGCAGCTCAACAGGACCCAACACCAGTAGTTGTGTGCAGGATCCGCCACACCAAATGCTGACTCATTTTTGATAATTACTCATTTGTGCACAATGAATGCACTATCAGGTGCACATTTGACTCACAAAACCTGCTACATTCATAGCGGCTCTGGAGGGAGCAGAAAGAACATCTCCACTTGCATACTGCAGGTCATTCACGACATGCTGCAACTGACAGAGGGATCTTTTATCTGAGTTGAGTCTAGAGAGTCTATAATATAGAGGCTCAAATCGTTGAAGCGCAGCTTGGCATCCTGCATGCCAAGCCAAATAGATCGATATACTGTAATGGCGTTACCATATTCATTGTTCAAAGCCCCGACTAGGATCATGCCGGACACGCAGGGCCGCAGCCTCAAGTTGTACTCTGCGGTCTTTCAGGTTTTCGCATTATGGCACAATCTGGAGCAGGGTAGCCTCGAGTACCGCAGCTCAATCGAGGCTTCGCTGGCACGATGCGCAAAAGCGTGACAGTGTTGAGCACTGGGTGAACTCCTCAACCTGTGACCAGCTCGTTCAATCCAACCCGGGCTTTAAGCTATTTGCAGCTAAAATGGAAGCAGGCCCCACGAAACCTTGAGACACTTTGTCAGTGTCACGTGGGTTCTATATGACGCTTGATTTGATATTTTTCGGGCCGAGGCATCATGCGTCGTATCCCATAGCTATTGCTGCAATGTGGCGCGCTTTGTTGCCAGACTACACCATCCAACTTGAGGACCCGTAGCGAACGCGTAGCGAACTCAAGGGTTCTTCAAGGAAGCTCCATTCGCCAGGAAGCTTCCTTTTTTCTTCTAGCTTGAGTTGTTTTTTAAAATTATTACTACTTTCTGTACTGTAGGGCCTACCCTGAAAAGAAACTTTTGGAACCCCAAATAACAGGCGCCGTGTAATTCTCTCAGGATCATTCTTTCGACAATCGCTACTGCAGCCTCCATGGAACTTGCTCCACCGATGAACGCTTTGCCTGGCCAGAGGCCCAGAGCTGAGAGAGACTGGAAGAGTAGTGGCCAAGGGTTGTAAAAGCCATGAAAGCTTTTGAACGAGCCTTCGAAGGAAGGCTTTTGACATGGACTTCATGATTCCTTTGACACCTTCGTTGCCTGAAAACAATTGATCCTGGAAATGGACAGCCAGGAATCTTTTCATGCACTCATGTCTCACTTCCCTTAGAATGCACCCTGGTCCTTCTTCTAACCGTTCTAACCCTCCCTTCCTCTTCCTCTTCCTCTCCCTCTCCCGCCCCCTCTCTCTCGCTCTCTCTCTCTCTCTCTTGTGGGAGGTTTGGTTTACATTTCAGGCTGATCACGGGGGTGTGATCTGAGGCTCGGAGAGCATTTGAGAGGCACGTTGGTGCGTACATGTGGTGGTCATTACCTCAAGGGCTTCAAGGACAGCAATTCTTGATCTGTTTTTGCAAGAGACAGTGATATTCCTTACAACGTGTAACTGTCAAACCATGTCAAACGCATCTACTGTAATACAGTAATACATTTGGATCTAATCAGAGCACAAGTCAATTCTGCTCAGACATTTTCCGGTTGCACAAGCAGTTTGAAACAACAGTCCTCGGTCAGAAAGGCTTCACATAATTTAGAGCATGTTGCTACATCAGTCTTGTCAGATGAGAGCTATTATTTACTGTTTTTAAATGTATCATCAATTCATGAGCTCACCAACAAAGAGTATGCTTGTCTTGCATGACGACTGTCGTCCCGACCCAGCAGTTTTCGCATCCTTGCACCAGGTCGTACTGAAGAGCGTTTGGTGCAACTCAATTTCCTAAGCTCACCAAAGAGCCAAATCATCCCTCCAGACAAACAATCATGTTACTCATCAATAATTACTCAAGTTGAGTGTTGCAGGATATTGGGCAATTGGCAGAGCAACTCTTTGACCTTCTGATGGAAGGCAGGTAATTACGTAGTACAGATCACTTGTTTAGGCTTGTTCTGGGATTTCTTCACAGTATATAATCAGCTTTTGTCACAGTACATGCGAAATCGAGTACCAGCTGCGTGTGTACCTCAAGCGAGCAGCCCGCTCCATTCCGTGTGTATTATGCACAGGGGCACTTTCTTTTGTCTTTTTCCCCACCTGCCAGGTAATGGTTGTTAGATTTTATCAGAGCCGTCCTCTCCTCCTCCTCCTCCCCCCCTCCTCCTCCCCCTCCACAAGTACCAGATCGCGGTGGGCACCACCGGGCCTGAACCACGAGCGCCAGATCGCAGTAGACACCACCAGGCCTGAACCAGATAGAAAGAATGCCAAACAGAATGTCAGCAACTATGCTAGATAGAATGCCAGAACTAGGCACTGTTAGAACGACACAAAAAGCCAGAAAGAATGATAGAATATCCTAGATAGAATGCCGGAATATATGCCAGATAGAATGTTCGAAAATATGCCAAATAGAATGCCATAATATACGGCAGATAGAATGCCAGAATATGCTGGACAGAATGCTAACATATATGCCAAATAGAATGCCATAAAATGCCGCAAATGTACCACTTGGAAAACCAGAATATACCCCGGTGTGCCAGATAGAATGCCTGAATATAGTTGTGCATCAGGATAGGAAGGTTTGGGCTTGCATGTTTCGTCTCACTGATTGTAATGATGATGTGTGTTGCCCATATTGGCACAAGGAGAACCATTGAGCCAAGCTGGCTTCAAGGTGTGACTGTGCGACACTCAAGTTTTTTTGGGAAGACTGACTAGCGCATGCCATTGCTCCCACGTCCTGGCGGTGCATGCCCATGCGCCGTTGCTTGCCACAGCGGCCTTGTTGGAGATGACCAACCATCTTCGATCTCTCATGGCGGACGGCCGCGTGGTGGAAACTTGGCGGATCTTAGCTAAAATGCTATAATATTTATTATATGTGTCTCATGACCACCCTTCCGGCCGCAGCTTTCAGGGATCAATCCGCATGCCAGGCGGTGGGCTCACGGTAGGAGCAGCTGGAGGGCCGGCAAATACATAGCTTCTCAGCTTGATGCGCGACCTGGTTTCCCCCTCATCTCAATACCCAGCACCCCTTCCGGAGGATCATTTTGATTGCATTTGCCCATCACTGAAACTCCAGTTCCTAGAGCAACCAGGATTTGAGTTGTTTGCTGCCGGGCTGATCGTAGGGTTGTGCCTTGGCCCTTTCCTTGACATCTGCTGGCTGATCCGTGACCATTGGCGCCGCTTCGTGGTGCGCTCTTGGCACAGCAGCCGCTCGGTCCGGTCTTCTTTCCGGGCCCTTCATGAGTGAGCCCCTTCCTGTTGTTCTTAGGTCCGTGTGGTCTGAGCCGCAGCTCTTGACAGGTTGCAGTCCTTGCTGACCGGCTGGGAGCCTTAGAGCTTGGAACGGATCGATCATCGTCCGTGGGCAGCTTTGAATTCGTGGCTGGTGAGCGAGAGAACTTTGAATTCTCTTCTCCCTCGAGGGTGGCCTTGGTTTCTTCTCATCAGGTCACGGGACCTGTGCAAGCTCCTTTTGCTTTTCCCTTCTCGCCTCATTCAACCCACAATGACTTCGACCCATCCTGAGGCGGATTTTTCTTCAGCTCGGCAAAAGACGCCTTTCCAGACGTCTTCTCGCTCTTTTTCGTTCCTCCCCAGTCTTGGGAAGAGTGTGAAGAGATCGTTCGTGAGGTTGCAGCGGGGAGTGCCTGGAGAACCAGTGGCCGTGATCGCGTTCGCTTGCCGAGTCGGGTCTACATTGTGCGCAATGACTACGAGGGGAACATCACTATATACCCATCCATGCAGTGTTTTTCATCGCTTTGCTGAGGTGAAATCGCTGTGTGGATGCGGTTCAGATCTAGGAGACTCAGTCTTTGTGGGGCTCCCTTCATTATTGCGTGAAGTGCGAGTTGCCGTGAGCGCGGCGGGCTACACGATTGCTGAGAACGGCCACGGTGGCCAGTGAGGAGGTGGATATGCCAAGACCCGCTCATCTCCCAGAAGAGGGTGGGGAAGTTTTGTTTTGGCGAGGACATTGCGCCCCTGTCCACCAAGGTGGGCGCGCGCTCTTTGGCTACGAAGATGGACGGATTTCTTTGGCCGACTCTTTTTCCTCCTCCGAAGTATCATCGCGGAGTTGGAGAATAGATTCATTTGCGCAGTCCCCTTTGAAGTTTGGAACAGACGTGTTTCCTCAAGGATTTTGCAGCAGTGATGTCTCAGCAAACCTATCCTTTAAATTTGCACTAACTCTTGCATGTCTTCCGGATGCTCGTGCAGAACCGCTGGAAGAAGAGCCCATGAAAGTTTGGTTCCCTCAGACATGGAGGACTATGTTTCTTTCGGCTCAACAGAGGAAGCGAACTACGAGAAATGGTCGCAGGGGCCGCGCAACTTCTTCACCTCTGAACAAGTGAATTAAGGGGGTGTGGGGGTGGGGTGGTCGGTGAGCAGGACCCTTCGATAGGGTGGACGCAGAGCTTGGCGGGGGAGGGCGCTCCAAAGCGAGGGTCCGAAAAGCAGTGAAGATGGGGTCTGGTGATGCGAGTGATGTAATGGATGCCGAGTAGTGCATCATTGGCATCATGAAGGGCTTTGGAGACTATTTGGACAATGGGCCAATGGGCATAGAGGACTCGAGTGGAAACAGGGACCCACGTACAGGGACCCACGTAATGAAGCGGCAGCTGGCTTTTGTCCCCCCTTCTCAGGTATAAATATAACATTATATATATATATATATCTGTATTATATTCAAATAGGCGCTCACACCATAAACCTGTATTAACATTATTAACGAAGCTGCACTTTTCCAGCAACGGCAGACTTTGAGGTCTGTACGCAACCCACTAGGCGGTTGCGTCGTGTATCGTGAGGAGCCCCCAAGCAGGAAAGTGAATTAAACAATTCGAGATACCGACCTATGACCTGCCTATTTTGTAGGGCCGATGTGCTGGATATCAAAATTACGGCTGTAACACGTGACTTTTGTTTTGTCTATGGGAGAGCGTGACCAGATCACGACTCATCACGAAAGCTAGCCTTAGCTAGCTGGAGTTGCTCTTGCTTTAGCAAGTTAAGTGACGGGGTGGACGCACCTCAGAAACCTCAAATAATTGATTAAATCAATCTTATGGACCCCCCCCCCGCGGGTTCGACTCCCCCCTGCGCGCGGTGAGCGGGACCACCAAGCAGCTGCAGCAAACCACAAAGGAGCAGCAGCAGCAGCAGAAGCAGCAGACCCAGAGCAGCAGCAGCAGCAGCAGCAGCAGCAGCAGCAGACGACCCGGCGCCAGCAGAGCACCCAGCGCAGCAGCGCCCAGCGCAGCAGCGGCAGCAGCAGCAGCAGCAGCAGCAGCAGAGCACCCACCGCCGCAGCAGCAGCAGCAGCAGACCACCCAGCGCCAGCAGCAGCAGCAGCAGCAGCCGACCCGGCGCCAGCAGAGCACCCAGCGCAGCAGCGCCCATCCCTGACGACCAGACTCTCGTTCACCCCCTAGCTAGCTTTCGTTCACCCCCTCTGGCCTCAAGTAATGACTGCAAAGCCCGTATTTGATCGTACTTGCACTTCTTGCCCATGACCCACCCATGACCCACCCGTGACCCCCCAAATATGTTCCTTTACGAGAATCAACTTCTCGACCCCACCGTGACCAACCGTTTTGTTTGGGTCACACTCAGGGAGAGGTCTTGGCGAAATCCCACCCAAGGAACACTGATTCCTCAGCTCCACTTCTGAGTCAAATGCTGTTCAACTTGCAGAATATTGAACCTCGAAACCTCAGAAAATAAACTTGAGATGCATGGGTTTCGGGGGTTGAAGATGTTTGAAGGCAGAGGTTTATGGCAACAAACCTGGCAAGGTGGAACCGTGGTAAACAGCGTATTACTGACGAGCTGATTCTTTGTTTTGGGAACTTGAGTAGGAACTGTGTGCTGGTTTTCTGGTTCTAGGTTGAGTCAAGGTCTCTGTGCTTATTTTGTATACAGCCACACTTTTACACAGTTGCCTTAGCTGCTGTTTTCTTGCATGTTTGCCTGCCAGGTCCAGACTCTCCAGCACTTCGAGCAGATTTACTGCTGTGTGACCTGCTTTCAAAAGCTGTTTGGTCTTTCGTTAATGCTGGCAACGGGGGCGATGCAAGCAAGGCACACACCCACCGTATTCGTGCCGACTCTTCTTGCCATTTGTCAATCGCCTTGGCCTGTGTGACACCGAGCTGCAACAGCGAGCTGACCGGGGAGAGAGAGAGAGAGAGACCTCAAACAAAGGCATCTAAGATATAGACATATTTTTCTCAACGATGGTAGCGAGAAGTAGTTTCACATAAAAAGCACATAATGTACCATATTAATATGTATAATATATATATATATTATATATATACACACTGTACACACACACACACACTAGGAGTGGTGTATGGTCAAAGGAGAAAGGGGACACGTGCGACACGTGTAAGACAACATGTTGTGAATGAGGCCGCTTCTGGGCTTCTTTGGCGGCACCTTGGAGGTTGCTATGGACATCAGCCCGAGTTTGGAGCTTTGTCTTCTCGAGTCAGGCGCATGTTCCAGAAGAGGGAATAGAGGCTTGGCTCAAAGACTTTAGCGACATGGTTCGGGACTTAGACTGCAACCGTTGAGGAAAGAATGAGACAGAAGTCAGAGACAAACAAGTTTTGTTTCGACAAATTTCATGCGCAGAAATACTTATATATATAAATGCCATGGATGAACAGGTACAACCATATACACATTCGAGCATCTACTGTATATACTATTTCAATTTTCTCAGCTTCATGCCACTGACAACTACAGGGTCTACGGAAACCCTTGCCGGAGGCTTTAGAGCTCTCAAGTACAGCGACATAAACGTTGCCAGGCACACAACCCCTTGGTGCAATTTGCTGCCATATCTCCGTTTTTGGCAGTAGCTTGACTGTAATCATTGCTTGTGTTGATCAGTGTCGATCAGCAGTATGGTCCTCGATGTGAATGTGTGTAAGTGCTCCTGAAACACACACAACCCTGGTGCCCAATTTAAAGGCTGTCCACCATCATGCCCTTTCTTGAGGGTCAATAAAACAATGTTGGGAGATCATTGCTGTATTTTCATTAAACACAGGGGTTTGTTTCAAAACCGTTGTTTCCCTAACTCCTATTGGTACTGTCTTTGGAAGCAAGCTGTGATCCAGATTTTGACATGCAATGTTGCATGTTCATGGGACTATTTGCCTTAAGTGTAAGGGACAGCATTTGTTTACATTTATCGATGCGTTTTAACTACAAGGCACTCAAGCCACACAACACTTGGCTGCACGGAAATAGACAGCCGTCAAAACAAGGCCCAAGGCCCTTGTGACAAGGCCCATTCTGACAAGCTTTTTGTGGGTCTTGTGGCCACAAAGGGGATTGGAGACCACTCGTCCCTGAATGGTCCCAAGTCAGCAGAGTTCCAAAGTGGGTGGAATCAATAGTAGCCACTTGTGGACTTAGATGTTGCAGCTGAATCAGAAAGGTCAAACATTGCGATCCCACAATTTTTCTTTGTTGTACCAGATGAATCCTTGATACCTTGAAATCATTGAGGAGAAAATGCGATACCAATCAGGCGGCGACCTCGGAAATTGAAGCAACTGTGATTTCATGAGGCGAGATAATTGCCTTCAAAGTCCAATTGTTTCTTACAGCGAAGGGTCTTCAAGGAATCTTCTCATGCCTTCAGGCCCCAGGCCAAGAAGTTTTTTTGAAGAACCAAGCCAAGCTCCTTCAGTGTCCTTTTCAACTTGTTTTCTTTTTCTGCTTTTCTTGGAACTGATAGCTCCTACAGGCCGGCCTACCCCGGGCCTACCCCCTCCAAAAAGGAAGAAAGGCACATCAAGAAGCAAGAAAAGAGAAGACAAGGACAGCATCACAAGCAAATAACACGCAGGCGGCCATAGCTCTAGAGCTTTGAAAGGTCTCTCAATCATGGTGCAAGCTCACTGGAGGTGCGCCAATCCCTGCCGTGCGAGGATTTGGGTTTCATGTCATTCAGCCACAACCTCAAACAAGTTACCAGAGGACATATCGCTCAAATGTTTTGGGTGCCTTGAGATACTCGTAGCTCAGTGATCATTTTTCTCATTCACATGTCGAGGCAGGGGGGAACATACCTACCCAGGTGCCGCCGGTGCCGCTGCTTGCATTTGACTTGCTCCCATCAAGGAGGGATTGTTTTTTTTCTTTGAGAGGCGATGGTCAGAAGTCCTGCTTTGGAAAGGTAGCAGCAACTTGGCTGGCTCCAGGAAGACATAGAAGGATAGCCAGTTCTGTAATCTCAGGGCCACTGCAAGTGTTCCAAGGACTTTCTTGAGTTGAAGACATGTTTTCATGAACTTGGCTTCAAAGCATTGAAACTTGACGTGCCAAGAATAGCTTTTAGACAAATGGCCCAGGTGACATGTCGGATTATTAGAGACGTTTGAGCCGGACACCACACTAGTTTGTACCCAGGTGAGTGTGAAGACAACAAGGATGCTGAGAAAGCAGTCAGAAGCTGCCACAAATTTGCAGTTCTGAACGTGGCATTTTGCTTGGCTTGACGTCAGGAGGCTTTCAGCAAACTGATTGCCACCATTTCGGAGACCACTGAAGGTGCTGGTCAGCGTTTGTTTGCAGACTGTGGCCGCACTATGTTGCCGGGTCACCCAGGGCCTGAGACTCTCCGATTTCTACACCTTCACGCGCTGCGAAAGGCTGTCTGAGATACTGTAAAAGAAAATGCATGTGAACGGAGCATAGCACAAGAAATTGCGTCGCAATACCCTACAGAAGATGGGAGCTGGAGAGGCTGATGGGGCACCCTACTCGAGCATCGCTTCCTTCAGAGCTGTGGTCTTTGTTCCTTATGAGGCGGTTTCGCTGTTTTTTTTTCCAGATAGCGATAGCCTGTATTCTGTTTTGGATTGCCGCTGCTGTGCGGCTGCTGTGCCGCTGCTGCCTTGTCTCCCAACATGTCTGCTTGTCTCCCCACTTGTCTCACGGGCTCGCTGGATTTGAATTAGTTGCTATTTGGGGTTTATGCCGGTGTAATTAATTCTTTGATGCACTTTGCATCAAAGGAACATGTGATTTCATCAGATGTTGGGTTCTCGATCCAGCACTGCGACTTGAAGGCCAGACCAAACCAAGTGAAACGATCAATGGACATTTGCAGGTACTGCTGATGACGTTTTACGAGCTTTATCATGTTGCCGCTTGCCTAGCCACTCTTGTGGAGATTTCACCACCGTGGAGTGGAATAAGCTCTCAGGCGATACCTCTGTTCATTCCAGTCAAGGACCTGCCATCAGCTGAAGCACATACACAGAAAACTTTTTGTGGCATGAACGGGATAAGGAATCCGATCAGAGTTTAGGATGCACATGTTTGCTTTGTGTGTTCTGTGAAAGGAGCTCGGAGCATTTTACATGTACCGTGGTCCAGTGTTGCTACCTCAGAAGAACACATGTACAGGGCTTCTTCAAGGAAGTTTCCCCTCAGGCGGAGGGCAGCTTCCTTGAAGCCTGAACTCTTTTTTGTCCCAACTCGTAGCTGCAAGCTAATGCTTACCCCTTTCTACGTTTGCTACTTGTTAGCTCTCTTTGTACCGGCCCACCCCCCAAAAGAGACTTTCTGTATTTTTCTGTTCTTTCACATCTTGGCCCAGTTTTCTAGGACTTACCCTCATTGTGGAATGGTGCGGCGCTCACGACATATTGACCAGACCAGTGCCTCAGGCCTCTGCGTTGCGGATTTGATTCTGTGCGTTGTTGACATGCAACTCTTTTAATGAGAGATAGCTTTGACGGGTGTTTCTTGCAGGAGAGAATGCCATGCTATCATTGCAGGTGAGTGGCCTCAGTTGGTACCTTGATCCAGTTCTTTGCACTGATCCTGTTGCTTTGGTGCCTTCAGGAGAACCCAGAGCATCCATACTCACCCTTTGACAGAGCGAACGTCATCCCCTTAACAACTGGCCTCTAATCGCACGTGATTGGACAATGTACTTCCCCGCATGAGGTGACTTCAAGACTGGCATGGATTGAGGCAAGGATCAGCAAGGGAATGAAATATGCTTGTGGTCTGAAAGGCATGCCATGTGTGCTTGCGGTTTTTAAAACACACTTAGTTTATATGTCCAGGCGTACACGGATTGGTATCTCTGGCCACACATCCAGTTGAGATCTCAGCTTCTCCTTGCAGTCAGTCACGCTTGTCATCACTGTCATTTGTAAATCTGTGTTCAAGACTATATATTTTCTTTGCGTGCCTGCTTGCAGCTCAGAACTATTGTCAAGTCTCTAGTGAATGACACACATGGGTCGGACTCTGCATTGCCCAGCAGCTTTTATTGGCTCAAGATGATCAGCATGAACAATTTATCGAACATTTCGCGCTGGTGGTTCATGCTGCTGATTGGCTCCCAACTTGCGCTTGTACAAAACCAGCACACGGCCCATAGCACCAGAGCAGCAACATGCAAGTCGCTGAGTTGCCAGGTCCATACAAGCATCATTTCCTTTCAAGCGGGGCATCACTGAAGATTGCATAGAGTGCTTCTTGCCCTGTGCCCATTTATTCTACATGGACTTTTGACCAAGGTGGGTGAATCAAATTTCATCCAACCAATCCTGGTGCACAATTGAGCTGACTCACTGACAGTTTGTAGCTTATAGTGATCATAGTGCTGGCAAGGGCAGTTGAGCTGATGAAGATGCTCGATTTCCCAGAGGCTTGAGTGTGAAAGCTATGCCTCAATCCCGAAGGCCAAGTAAGCATTTGGAGTGACCTGCCAGGATGACGTAGCAACAGCTGCTTTGCTGTTGAACAGTGCGGGCATCCAGAGGCATATATTTCCGCCTCTTGGCATGTTCAGACAACCTGGATATACATATTTATGGGCTTACGCCCGACAGCCGGCCAGGGGCCCAACCCAAACGGAGGGGCAAAGGTGGTAGTAGTTGTGGTGGTTGCGGTTGTGGTTGTGGTTGTGGTTGTGGTCGTGGTAGTGGTTGTGGTTATGGTTGTGGTTGTGGTAGTGGTTGTTGTGGTTGTTGTGGTGGGTGTGGTTGTTGTGGTTGTGGTTGTGGTTGTGGTTGTTGTTGCTGTTGCTGTTGTCGTTGTGGTTGTGGTTGTGGTTGTGGTTGTGGTTGTTGTTGTTGTTGTTGTTGGTTGTTGTTGTTGTTGTTGTTGTTGTTGTTGTTGTTGTTGTTAAGCTTCTATCACTCAAGGGCACCTTGGATTGCCCTCTCGTGGGCGGTGTTCCCCGCTCGTCATGGGCGGCTCCGCTGCCGCGTGGTGATCCACTCGAACCTGCTGATTTGCCTGCGGCTGATGCCGCGCTCGCTCATCGGCTTCTGGTACCTAATTGTGCTTCTTGGTGGTCGGTGGTCCCAAGTCCACCGGTTGGACATGATTCGAACCACTTCGTTTTCCACCCCTGTGTCCAACAGAAGCGAGGGTTGCGGCATATCCATGGATGCCGCGGGAGTGGCTAGGAATGGTGAGTTTCTGCGAACCCCACCCGTTGCCACGAAACAACATGGAAACACGCCCAATAGTAGCTTTCCTAATTGCAACAGAGATCATCACTTGATCTCCAACCACAAACGAAGCTTTCGTCGGGCCGTGAAGCGCGCACAAAGAGACGGACTCGCATGGTATAGAGGTAAACTCTATGATGCCTGTGCCCTTGGCACCACCGTTCGTACCATGCCAACGGCCAGCTCGGCCCCCATGCCATATTCCACGGCTCCATCAAGCACCTTTTTACTTGGAACTGTGGTGGATTGGGCCGATCCAAGCTGGAAGAGATCTTGGGGGGTGTCCGGCGTGGCGCGTCGAGTCCAGGTCGCGCGGTCCGGTTGGAGGTGGGGAAAGTGTGAATTGGCGCGTGCTGCTGGACACGTACTGCGAAGAGCGCGGATGCTGCATCTGCCGAGAACGCAAACAACTAGACGACGAGTGGCCCGAAAGCATTTTCATCACGTAGGAAGTCAGAGTGCGAGTTATCTGTTAAGTGTGTTATAAGTGTTCAGTGTGAAGTGTTAAGTCGAGTGTGTTGAGGCAGTGTGTGGGTCTCTGTGTGTGTGTGTGTATCTATGTCTGTGTGTGTATGTGTCTCTCTCTGTATGTCTTTCTGAAGCGCAGGAACACCTGTTTTCTGCAAGTTCTTCACCTCTCGAAAGTCACCTCCGCGTACTAAAGTTGTACTACAAAGTCGCCAGTTCTCATCTTCCAGCTCCACAGATTGCTCCGTGTACTAAAGTTCTACTACCAAGTCGCCAGTTCTCATCTTCCAGCTCCCCAGATACTCCGCGTACTCAAGTTGTACTACCAAGTCGCCAGTTCTCATCTTCCAGCTCCCGGATACTCCGCGTACTAAAGTTGTACTACCAAGTCATTGTACTACCAAGTCACCAGTTCTCATCTTCCCACTCCCCAGATACTCCGCGTACTAAAGGTGTACTACCAAGTCGCCAGTTCTCATCTTCCAGCTCCCCAGCTACTC